>MU853402.1:2723003-2770644 GCA_033297235.1 Trichocladium antarcticum
GGGGGGGGGTGTATAGGGGAGACATACTCCGCTTGAGGTCCTTGATCTTGTCGAGGGTGTCGCGCTTCTGCTTGGCGCGCTCCTGCTGCTTCTGGACCTGGACTTGCTTGCCGAACTTCTTGAGATCGCGCTGCTTGCGCGCCTCGGCCGAGGCCTTCTTGGCGGTCGCCTCCTCGACCATCTTGGCCTTGACCTTCTCCATGGTCTCGTCGCTCCGGACCGTCTCGGCAAAGTAGTCGGTCGGCCGGGTGAAGGGGACGTTCTCCTTGCGCAGCAGGGCGCGTCCTTGGCGGGCGGCCTCGAGGGACTGGTTCATGAAGGCCAGCTCGCGCTCGAGGTCGTCTTCGATGGAGGGGATTGACTCCTCGGTCAGCTTGGACGAGACGACGGTCTGGTGGAAGGCGAAAGGGACGGTTTTCGGGTCGGAGGGGAGGGCGATGCGCCGCAGGGCGGCGAGGAGGCCCTCCTTGTTGTTGATTGTTTGGCGCACGCGGGTGCCGGCGGCGATCTGTTCCTCGTCCTCCTCGTCGATGGCGGAAAGCTCGTCAACGTCGATATCCTCGTCCTCCTCGTTCTCTTGGCCGTCGTCTGAGTCGAGCTCCGAATCCGAGTCGGACTCGTCTATCCCTTCGATGTCGATGCCGCCCATCACGCCGTCGTCCTCGCTGTCGTCAGAGTCGCCATCCTCCTCGCTCAGCTCGTCGACTTCGACTTCGACCTTGGGCTGTTTCTTGTTTGCTTTCCTGCCATTGGCCTTGGGCGCGGGCTTCGCGTCCTCCTCGTCCACCCACTCCTCGTCCTGTTCCTCGACTTCTACCTTCTCCACAACCACCTCATTGCTCTTTCTCCTGTCGGTCTTTTGCTTCTTGGACTGGTTGTTTGTGGCTGGGGACTTGGGCTTGGAGCCGGCCTTGGGGGACTGTGCTGCGCCTTTCTTCGCCATTTTTGCTGATTGCGGTGGGGAATGAATTGATGGACTTGCAGCTCTGCGAACCCAAAACTTTTTTTTGGCTGTCGCGGAGAATTCTGATAAGATAAGATAGCGAGTGGGGTCCCGCCCGCCATTGACCCTAACCCTCTCTGTCTGGAGGCGCCCCTCCGCCCCTGACTTACGGACACCAAGAAATACACGCGGAACTTTTTGCTCGAGCAGTGGCAATATGTTCTGTTCATTTCCAACCCAGCGAGGGCGGTCGGAGTGGTGTTCTGAATGAATAGCCCCTACAACCAAGCAAAGACATGGACTTGACCATCACAACAAGTCTGTCTCTTGAATTGATCATTGACTCATTCTGCAATCTTAGACAGCATCAAAACAAATCCCAACCGAATCCCGGTTGGAGCTTAGATCGACCCCAGCACAGTCACTGGCAAGAAACAAGTCGGTCAACCGCCTCAATTTATATATACCATCAGATCCTCCAATGAATACCGAAATAGCAAACCAACAGAAAACAAACAAGACTACAGGCCACCCCAGCCCCAATCACCCCTGCCCATCCCAGCCACGATCCCAACAGTCACAGCCAGTCCCAAAGCCAAGTCCCAAGAAAACGAGCCGCCGCCCGCCCGCCGCCCTCAGCATGGAACAAGAAGGTCGCGAACACTCCTTGCGCCACGATACCCAGCGCCCCGCAGCGACATCGCGAAATAGCCGTGGAGCAGTGGGTAAGAGGGGGGGGGGGGGGGGGGGGGGGGGGGGGGGGGGGCTTGTCTGTGGCGGAGAAGAGGGGTTGGATTCGGTGGTGTTTTGTGGTTGCTGACTGCGTTTGCCGTGGAAAAGTTGCGGGCGAGTGAGAAAAAAAAGGAGATGGTGATGCTGGTGCTGGTGTGTGTGTGTGTGTGGGTGTCGGTGCGAGCGTGTTTGTGGTCTGGTGGTTGCCGGGTGGATAACGTCGTGGGGGGGTTGAAACGAAGAAGGCGGGTGTGTTTGGTGAGGCCGGTTGACAAACAGGGGAGGAGGGGGTTGTTGTTGTTGTTTTTTTTGGGTTCAAGCGAGCCACCGGGGGCATCCTCTCCACTTCTCAGGGGCGGGCAGTTGGACCCTTGTTGCCCGGGGCGGTCATGGTTGTGGCTGAGAGGAGGAGGTGCGGGGGGTTGTCGGGCCGAGGACGGAGGAGGAGCCTCGTGCCCGTGGAGATGCCTGTGCTGCTAGTGTCCCCAGGCAGTGCCGGTGGTCATTTACATGACGACGCAGTAGCCGCCGATGTTGGTGGAGGTCTGGGGGACCTTGGTCTGGGCAGTGGTGGAAGGCATGTTGATTGTTGGGGGGGGGTTTTCTGTGAAGAAAGGAAGTTGTAGTTGTAGTGAAGTTGAGATGATGAAGCGGATGATGAACAGAAAGTCGGATTGGCGAGATAGACGGCTTCTCTTATAGAATTCCGGCTCGGGTAGCATCGATACGCAACGCCGTCTCCGTCCTCCCGGCCCTGCTTGGCAATGCGTCTTTGCTATTCTCCTGCCCTTGCCTTGCCGGGGGAAGAATAGCAACTGTTCTGGACCGCGGGAGCATTCTTTGACGCCATCCTCAAACAAACACGCAGAGTGAGCAGGCTGTCGGCGATGGTCATGCGGCGAAGAGCTTGGTATTGTCCTGTTAATATTGTCCTCTCGCGGACAAGGAATCGGGGCACCGAGGGAAGCCTTCTGGACTCGGCCAAGAGACTGTTACCACCGTGGGATATTCCGGACTGCCACTGGATTTCATTCCTTGCATCCTTTCACAGTATACCAAAGGGGCGGTGGTAGGCGAAGGGCTGACCGTTGAGGAACAAGGGGTTGATGTGGCGTTGAGCTTAGTATTGTGCCCCCCGACCCCCTTAGTATTGTTGATGTCGACCCTTGTTCCCCAAGCGACGGTCGTCCCGCCACCAAACAGCAAACCGACAGCCAAAGCGGCATCTAACGTAGACTGTCATGCGGAATACAGGGAGATAAACCCGGATTTGTTGACCGGTCAAGATTATCCGTAGCTTCGGCGACCTTCCCACCCATCACAATGCGCCGCCAAAGGGAGTAGACATTCCCAAGCAGCAAACACCCGACAGCCCACGCCGCACGAACCTCAGCCACAGACTCAGAACCGAGTGAACGGAAGCCTACTATTGTCAGTCCCAATATTGAGGAGGAGGAGAAGCGGCAGGCACGCCGGAAAGAGAAAGGGTAGGCGAAGCCCGCGCGGAAGCACGGCCGAAGGGAAGAGACGAGCCGAATAGAAACAGAAACAGAAACAGAAGAAAAAAAGGACGGCCACGCAACGTACCACTTCCCCCGCAGCGTAATCACCACCCACGGCGCGCCGCTCTCATCGACCTCCTTCTCAACCTTGCTACTAAACGAGATCGCACTCATGATCCCGTCCCCAAACTTCTCATTCAGCACCGCCTTGTACGCATACCCATAGTTCTGCACAATCTCGTACAGCCGATAGATCAGCGGCTCGACGGGCGGCATGGGCCCGGCGCGGCCGCGGTCGGGGAACCCCGTCATCTGCGCGACCGCCGCCGCGGCGCCGCCGGCACCCGCACCCGTGCGCGGCAGGCCCAGCAGCGCCGTCAGCTTCGCGACGTCCTCGGCCGACGCCTGCGCCTGCCCGTAGAAGAGCGCCGCCACGGCCAGCTCGCTGCGCCCGAGGTGCGCCGCGATCTGCTCAAAGGTGAGGCCCTGGGCCGTCTTGGCCTCGAACAGGATCGAGGAGAAGGACGGGAGGCGCGAGATGATGGATGACTGGGTGGAGGGGGGAGGGGCCCGGTTAGAGATAGGGATGTTGTGATCTGGGGTGGTGTTGTGTGTCGGTTTACGACTTACATCCAGGGAGGCGAGCTTTGGGGGTTCTGCCATGGTGATGGTGAGTTGGACTGTGTTTTCTTGATTCTCTCTTTTGATTGTTCTTGTTATGTGGTGTCGGTGGGACAATGCGCCGTGGGTGAGGTTTTTAATCCCTCCGCCGTGGGTGTCACGGAATCCATCCCATGATTACTTCATAGTACCAACCCCCTCTTCCTCTCGCCCCGATGTAATAGATACCAGTCCTCCTGCAATTGGGCGGATGCGCAGAACGTCATGAAGCTGCAGAGTGGATGAGTCTGAACCCCACCCGGTGGGTGGATGGCGTGTCCCCGCAGGAGATACGTCGGAGGACTCTCGGCAAGACGGGGCGGGGATGTACGGTGTTGTCCGTGGCCGCGACTCGGCATCACATCAATGGCGCCCAGGCCATCAATAAGTTCCTGGTGCCGTCCAGTCCCCCCTTGTGGCCGCCTCCAAATCGTCAACGTTGAGCATATCGATCCCCTCCTGCCCAAGCACCTTCCACACGCGGTTCCGCACATGGATCGGCCACTCGGGCAGCTGCCAGTACCGCGCCTTCAGCCCCCTCTGGTGCGCCTCGCGCAAATGCTCCTTGATCTTGGCCAGCTGCCCGTCGCCGGGCATCCCCTTCCACCACACCGCCCCGATGGCCTTCCAGAAAGAGACGCTCGCATAGTACGAGTTGGTCGCGTCGAATGGCGAGTTCTTGAGGCCGTCCAGGGGCGCGTCAAAGAAGGCGTCCCGGTAGGTCGAGTTTTGGACTATCAAGTCAAAGGGGGTGTTGCCGGTCCCGACCACGGTAATGGGCCCGTGGTGGAATTTCCCATCCTCAAAGCGACTGAGCCACCCCCTCTCGCGCAGTGGGCCAAGCTGCTTCATGACCCATGGCCATGTTTCCAGGCCGTCGGTTTTGAGATCGACGAGGAGAACCAGAGTCTGTGCTGGGTCGGTGTCGAAGACGCCGTTGTTGGTTTCATTGTAGTATTTCGTTGCCGGGTTTTGTCTGGCCAGGATTTCTACCAGAGGATTGACGTAGAGGGTCGCAAACGTCCGGTTCGGCTGCAACGATGCTGTGTCGTGTCCAACCAGAAGGTCGCCGGCCTGCAGCCAGACGTCTGCTTCGACGCCGGTGCAGCCAGCGTATATTGCCGAAAACAGGGGGATCTTGCGCCAGTAGTCGTTGTGCGAGTGACAAGGAACAGGCAGCACGTCCCGCAGGAAGTCGGTAGGGTACCATGCGAGGTCTTCGGTGCCAGTGCCGGCCATGCCCCAGTTTCCAAATGGGTCGTCCTGATGGCTGGGCCCGACGATGCGTTGGGCGAGTGACTCGATGATCCTGCCGCCGAGATATAAAAGACTGGCATATTGCGTTAGCGCATGGACGGAATCAGAGGGCCGTCCAACGTACGTGATCGCCAGCCAGGAGCGCAGGAATATCGAGACCCAGCTCCGTGTCCGGCCCGTCTCGGCTAGAGACTGGTCATTCCGGTCGCCGTCGACGTCCTCTGGGAGGAGGGCATATTCAACGGCCACTCCGAGCTTTGATTCGGGGGAGTGCGCCGAGGGCATGGTCGGCCGCGAAGCAGGAAATCCGATGCTTGTCCCGCGTCCGACCTTGCGGTCCGACCTGTCGGGGCGTCTGGCTCTTAAGGAAGGCTGGCCATCGCCGCCATCGCCAATTCGGGTCATCTCAGCTTGTGTCACCGCAGCCTGGTCTTCCGCCAGGCGGTCCAGACCCGCTGGAACAACCCGCATGGTATACGGAGGGAGAGAGGTTCAGTGGCTTGCTGCCAAGGAAGCACGTTTCTTAACCATAAAAACGATTCGAGACCTCGGAGTTCTGAGCGGCTGAGAGGATCATGTTCGAGGATGCTATGTAACTGAAGTGGGAGGTGGGCGAGGGCCGCTCATCCAATCAGTAGATCATATGCTGACACCCACCGAGCGGGTTCGCTGCCGGGGTGGGCATGGATAGCGGGGGACCAGAGAACAGAGAGTCAGTCAGGCGCCCCTGAAACAGATCCTGCCTTGTTCGGCTGTGTGTCTCGGGGTAGAAATAAATGTGTACGTGCACAGTTCCATCTTCAGTCGAACTCACAACGATGATGCCCTCGAGAGGATCCAAAGTTGAAATTGGTCGGCGATAAATCCTGTATGTATGTATCTGTATCATCAGTTGCTTCTGCCAAGTCGCAAAATCAATCCAGGGCGGAACTTTGGGGGTGCCTGCCGTGCCTGGCCCAAGCTGCAGGCATCCCGGCTAGTGTTTGCAAGGGTGAGGACCCCAGATCCCCACTTTGACAGTGATTGAATCTGGCGGTTTGGATATTTCGACGGTGCTCGAGATATTTCGACGGTGTCTAACTGTTTTGGGAAGCCGGCCCCACATATGCTAGCCACACCAAAAATTTGCAGTGCGCAGCACCGCATATGCCGGCTTGCAGAAACGCGGCATCGTCGGCCACAACACCCAAAACTGCAGCATTAAGGCCATTCCTAACTATCGCCACATAGCCGACGACCAAGATTACATAGTTCTTAGGGTTCGTACCCTTCGACTACCCCCCCGCGACCGCCTTCGCCGGCCGACCTACCCGTCGACTCGGAAGCCGACCTACCCGCCGACCCGTCCCCGCAATTGAGGTTTACCGACCTGTCGCAACCGCTCGCCACGCAGTTCGCAGAGGCCGCGGCCAGGCCATCGCATACTATGCCCACCCAATTTCCTATAGCGCTAGCATACGGAAACCTGCACAATACCTATTAGGGTAGCAATAGCCAGGGTCAATGGCAAGGTTAGATCAGGGGGGCCCGGTACGGGCGGTGTAGATAGGCAGTATACCTAGTTTTAGAGAAAAGTTTTGTGCATTTTATTAAGATTAATCAAATATCTAGATTTTACTGCATTTTTGAGCGATCTAGGTCAACACCACGATTTCGACGGATTGAACTATCTTGAAGTATGGTTGTAGCCGACGATGCCGCGTTTCTACAAGCCGGCACATACGGTGCTACGCACTGCAAATTTTTGGTGTAGCTAGCATATGTGGGGCCGGCTTCCCAAAACGGTTAGACACCGTCGAAATATCTCGAGCACCGTCGAAATATCCAAACCGGAATCCGGACCCGGACAGAGACCTCTTATCTTATCTGGACTGTGGGGATTTTTCCAGCCTTGACAGCGCCCTCGAGGTTGTCAATCTTCAGTGGAAACAGTAACCATCAGAATCATCTGACAAACCGCCCGCAAGGCCAATTTTGCCCACAATGCCGCACAAACATACCCGGCGAGACAAGGACGAGTCAACGTACGCGCCTATCTGCTTTCTCTCTGTATAAAGACCTCTTCTCTGACACCAAACAGCTTCAACCTCCCTCCGACGCAAATCGCGAAGCCGCTCAAGCCGACGACCATCTCCAAGAAGAAGGAGCCCCATAATCAAAATCAACACCAGGCCCGGAAGAACCCTGACGATGCCGAAAAGAAGAGCACCCAGAAAAGAAAACGCGGCAAAGCGGACACGGACGATGTGCCGCGTGCCTTCAAGCGCATGATGGCCTACGCCAGCGGCAGGCCGACACGATCGGGCCTAGACAACGGCGACACGCCGAAGAAGGGCAAGGGAAAGGCCGCCAAGAAGGTCGAGAAGAAGCCGGCGGTATCCGAGGCTGCAAAGCCCACGCCGACCGACGAGCTCAAAATCAAGCCCGGCGAGAAGATGTCAGAATTCAACCAGCGCGTGGATGCGGCCCTGCCCATCAGCGGGCTGGTCAACAAGATGGTCAAGAATGGCAAGGACCCGCTGGGGATCAAGGTGAAGAGGACCAAGAAGGAGAGGAAGATGCAGAACATGTACGCCGAGTGGCGCGAGATGGACGCCAAGGTCCAGGAGAGGCGGGAAGAGGAACGGGAGCTGGCCGAGGAGCGCGAGATGGATAACCAGGCCGCGGGAGTGTCGTGGAAGCTGGACCTGGAGGCGCAGGCGCAGGCGCAGGGGAAGAAGAAGAAGAAGAAGGGAAAGAGGTCCAAGTACATTGGTGAGGAGGGCGGCCCGGAGGGGGATCCGTGGGCCGAGATCAAGAAGAAACGGGGCGAGGCCAAGATCGGCCTCCACGATGTCGCACAAGCGCCGCCAGAGCTCAAGCTGCCGCGGAAGAATCTGTTTGTCCGCGGCGCGGCGGTGGCGGTGGCCGACATCCCCAAAGCTGCTGGCAGTCTGCGGCAGCGCGAGGAGCTGCAAACCATCCGGCAGGATGTTGTCGAGTCGTATCGGAAGCTGATGGCGGAAAGGCGGCCTGCGGTAGTTGCGCAAGAATAGCGATGGATCGATTTGAATTCTCTTGGCGGCAGCCGCCGATACGTCTGTTCTCTCCCAGCCTGTGTCCCAAGCGTTGCGTGATGGTCCATCGAGAGGATGGCCGCGCTGTGATGAACCTCGATGAACCTCGGCAAATCTCGAACAAACTCCAAGCTTCACGTCCTACCTCTACCTAGCACTGCTTAACGGGTCTCGGTGGGGCTACAAAGGGCAAAGTAGGATAATAGCTCAATATTTGTGGTCGTGTTTCGCGATCGCGGGTACCTATGTAATTCGTAATTACAGGCCACCCCACCTCGAGCTCTGCCTGCGTTTTGCCCCTCCAAAAATCCTCCCGCTTTTGCATCGCGCATCGTTTCTCAATTCCCCCACCAACAAACCACGAAAGCGCGAGCGTCAGCGTTCAACTCCGGCACCGACTAAATACCACTGAATTTTTCAACACCCGAGAATGGTACCAGCAGAATCGCCATCATGAGCGGAGTCGGTCTCGAGGTTCTTTTGGAGGATCTCATTCCCGAGATCGCCTATGCGGGAGAGCAGGGTGAGTTCGTCATTTCTTCAGTATACATCCATCATCTGCGATCATGAGCATTCACCATCATCATCGTCATTCCAATGAGATTTTTCCAATTCTGGGTTGAAAGACCTTGTTTCGTGAATCCCATCAATCACGGACGATGCTAACTCGGTGCGATTCAAGGCGTGTCAATATCAGAGTTGTTGAAGATTGTACGGCAGTACCATCTCGGTCTGGGTGGGAAGGATGCGGGAACCCAGGGAGATGCAGCCACGAGGCTGCAAGGGATAGCCGTCGACACCGACTTGGAGAACTCCCTCTCCGATGCCGAGATGGCATCTGCCCGCTGGGCGTGGGATTGGCTGCGTTCTCGTCCACAGATCCTCATCAACGGCAATAAGCGATGGAATCGACTCGAGTTGAGCGAAGCCCTCGCCCTTCCCAAAGCTGGATCGGCCGGTACACCAAACCCCCCTGCATCCGGCGACACGAACGAGCCCTCGCGGGAGAAGGGCCAGAAGCCCAAAAAGACCCTCACCACCCGGCCCAGGATACACCCGTCCCAGGATCTCGTCTGGCAGACCCTGACTCGCCATGGCGTCGATTACAAGAGGGTTCCTGCCCTCGAATGGGCCTGTCTGCAAGGGATTGCATCTGCTCGGGCCGAGGGCATCCTCCAGAGTGATCTTCGGCGACTTGTAAACCAAGACAAGCGGTCCCTACCGAAGCGGACCGATTCGCTGGCCCGGAAAGGCTATGTCGTCAAGAAGACGGTTGTGGTGCAGAAGATGAAGACCAGCAGGCTGTGGCTGATAGACTTTGCCCCTCCGGACGTCGAAACAGAAACCTGCGGCCTCGACCTGTCGCCCGAAACCCTGAGCAGAGACCTGGAGCCTGTGCAATGGCATCAGCGCTGGACCGGGAGCGATATCGACATGGACGCTCTCGGACGAACCGCGGTCGGTGTTGTCAAAGCCTTCAATGTGATGCGGTATGCCGATCTAAGGTCCAAAATGGGCGTCGTCGGCAAGCGCTGGCAGATGAAGACGCTCGCAAAGAACTGCCAACGTCTGGTTGACATGGGGGTGCTGAAATACACGGCCGCATCGTTTTCCGGCTCCCGCAAGGTCTTCAAAGACTGTCTGAAGTTCATGAGGGAACCCAGCCCAGAGGAGTGGGAAAAGTTTCTTGCCACAGGAAAAAAGACGTCGCAGTATTCGGACCCGACTAGGCATCGGGAGCCGAAGCCCAACGCGCTCGCGCTCTATGGGAAGAAGGATAGTGATGATCGATCCAAGATGAAGCGCATCTTCAGCGGCTGGGCGCCCGAGAAGCCCCTCGCCCAGACCGTCTTTGAGGTCATCCGGAGTGCCGGCCCCGAGGGCGCTTCCAATCCCCAGGTCAGCGTGGCGACAGTTGGCTACCAGCATCGCCGATACCTTGCGAGCTACCTTACAAAGGTCGCGGAAACCCAGCAACCGCAGCACCTCAAGCAATTCCAAGTCATCAGCAGACTTGTGCGGACAGGCAAGACATCCGCTTACATGTTCTCCGCACCGGGTCTAGAGAAAACGGCAGAAGACGGCATGGCAGAAGAGCGGACGCCAGTTCTCGGCTCAGTGAACGCAGGTGGAATCGATCCGTATGGCTTTGGCCCTGCGCGGCCCAAGGCGCATGCTGCAACAGATCTTTCGCTTTCGGATTTGTCACGGCTCGCTAGAAAATCGAAGCCGTTCTCGAAGCGCAAAATCCTACCCGCCATCCAGCGAGAAAAGACAGCTGACGCAGAACCTGCTCCCGAGACGCCCACGGAAAGGGGCATTGAGACCGCGGACCTGGAGGGCGGCTCCTCTGAGCTTGGGCTCAATCGCCCCACGAAACGCAGCTTGCTCGAGGAGACTAGAGATGGCCCAGAAGGCGTGGACAACGCCACGGCCGAGGTCCAGATGCCGCCGAAGAAACGAGCTCGAGTTTATATTGGCGCGCCGGGCTCCCTGGACCCAGAGTCAAAACGACGCAATGTTCCAGGGGACACTCTCGTTGTGACGTTCGAGCTGAAGGAGCATGGCGCTCAGAAGCAGGACCCTTTGCCGCCAACAACCTTCACACCGGTCAACAAGGACAGCCGAGTACCCTCTGCTCCAGTCTCAAAAGTTGAGGACCGTGTTTTGACAGTTCGATACAATGGCATTGCCGGGAAGCTGCAGATCAGCCGTTCAGAATGTGCCCTCACCTTCTTAAGAACAGGCAGAGGCCTTAAAAAACCTCTGGTCATTCCAATCGACGAGCACCTCAATGAGCCCGCGATACGGGATGTCCCGGGAGGCGATGACAAGAGTCTGGTTTTTGGAACGGCGGCCCACGACGAAGCGCAGGCCTGGACTTACGTCTTCATCTTCGATGACGATCTGCAGAGTCTGGACATTGCGACCTCGATTCAACAAGAAGTCATCAACATGAAATCTCCCGCTGACGCTGCGCCTAGCCCAACCCCTCTTGAGCCTCCGGTTTCCGAAGCGATTACGGCTGAGGTCGCGCCAGTAAGATCGGGGCCCACTCGTGGTAGAGGGCGCGGCCGCGGGAGCAGCCGTGGCAGAGGCCGAAAAGGACAACCGCTTGGGCCAGGAGTGAAGCCGTATGTTTGCTCAACATGCGGCGGCTCCTGGAAGAACGACCTCGGTCTGAAGTACCACCTGGAGAAAGCCCAGGTTCCTTGCAACCCCAACTTTGACCCTGCAACCGTGCTTTCTCGAAAGCGCCGCAGACCATCTCCGGCTCCTCCGGCCTCGAATGCCAACTCCGAGGATGAGGGGACCGCAGGCCGCTCGCGGCGGGCCAAGAGCGCGCGGAAGCCTGACAAGAATTCTAGCCGTCCACGACTTACAGTCCGCAATGCCTTGCGGTCTACACAGGATGAGCTGCATGGGTTCCGTGGTCTTGATTTCAAGGGCATCGGTACCGTGGAGGAAGAGCCGGATCGGGCCATGGAGCGGGCCAAGCTGGCATCGAGAACCGCTGTACCACACCCGGCTCTGCCAACCACGGACCATATCGGGCCGGAAACCCCAGCCCTGGCTGGGAATGCCCCTCTGCCCCCAGCACAGCCTAACGACATGGAAACCCGCCTTTCACTTGATGATGGCCGTCCCTCGGTACCCAATGGCGCAAGATCTTATCCTGGACCCGTGAGAAGCATCGAGGATGACGCAAATCAGACTCTCCCGGTGGTCAAAGGGGCTCGTGCTACAGTCACGTACCCAGGTCACGAGCAACCAGAGCCATTGCAACCTTCTCTCCCAACGGCACCCACAACACCTTCAGTCCCCCCAACCTATGATGATCCGCCACCAACCGAGCACACCTTTGAATACCATCCATTGTTACGTACGCCGTTCAAGATGCCTGATCTTCGTCCGACTGAGTTCCGGGCGGCTGGTCAGTCAGAGGCATCCCAGAATGTCTACCCAGAGCCCCCATCCCAATCTTTCAACAGAGGGGGAGCGCAAGATTCAAGGTCAAAGCCAGGAGAGGCAGCATGGTCTTCGAACGACGGCAGCATCACCAAGCCATTTGTGCCCTCTTCAAACTACGGCCGTATGGCAACCGATGCCAAGAGGCGGACCGCCCAGGGGTTCGACATCATAAATCACCTCTTGGACAACAACTGTGGCGTGTTCCCTGGCGACAAGGCTCTGTTCTATGCCCTGACAAAGGTTTTCCTAAAAGAGTTCAGAAACCAGATGCCGCCCACCTGGAAGAACTGCCAGAGTGCGGTCAAGGCCCTGGAGAGTCGCAAGCTCGCGACCCTCCACACGCACATGCTCAGAACGGAGAGGGGAAGGCTGCAGACCTGTACCCTGCTCATCAGGACCGGCGTGGACCCGAATGGGATGATCCCCAACATCATGAAACAGAAGATGCGCGAAACATATCCGGGCATCTACATACCCGCTACGTTTTCGCCCACGCAGCAAGAGCTGGCGCTGCTGCAGGAGCTCGACAAGAAGCCCGTCAACCCTGAAAAGGACTCGAGGCCCAATGCGAATGGCCAGAAGTTTCGCAGCAGACGAAAGTATGACGAGATTGAAGTCTTCAATGCGCCGTACTACACCCAGAGCGCCCCTCCCGTTGAGCCAAAGAAGGACCCCCTCTGGATGCGGGATTCTGAAGGCCTACACGAAGACGACTCCGGTGATCGGAAACGGTCGGCTGTCGATGAGCCCGCACCCAGTCCTTACGGGAAGAGGGCAAGGACTGGCTACCAGGGATCCCCAGCCGGGCCCCGGTCTTCAGGGCTCGCAGATCCATACGACGACATAGCCGTGGACCCAGAGCTTATGAATTTCGATGCCGAGCCGGTCTCGCCCTCTCAAGGACGCACCGAGCAGGCTGATGCGTCGCCGCAGAAAGATGGGTATGCACGGCGGCGCAAGTACCGGCTTTTCGATGGGTCCGTCTCATCGGAGAGAGAGCCCCCTTCGTTGGTGGAGGCGATCAAGGCGTACAGCCTCTTGCCGGCGAGAGTCGGCGGGCGAGGGCGCCGGAGGTCGTCGTCCACGTTTGAGGTTATGGGCAAATTGCCGCCCGAGCTTGGTAGGCTTAGGAATCCGGGGTTGGGTAGTTTGCCTCGCTCCTTTTCCACCCATGCGGCCGGCACCGGTATTCAGCCCCCGTCGGCGGAGGTTCAGTTCTTGGACCCTAACACTGTCCTTTGGGATGGTACTGAAGAACTTGAAGGGGATGAGGACGAGGTTGGCAGCCCGGAGAGCGCTGCGGATGTCTTGGATGGCGATGGAGTTGAGGAGTCCGAACCAACCATCAAGGAACCGGTTACAAGGCCGTTGAAGTTCCGATTTGTCTTCTCTTCTGTTCTCAAGGACTCGTCTGAAGGCACTTGGCCAACTCTTCGCTGTGGGTTCTTTGAGCACTACGATTCGAGCTTCACCCTCAACGGCTGGATGCCAAGTCGAAAGAGACTTCTGGCAGAGAACCTACCCTTGAGCGTGGAGGAGATGGCTGGGAAGCAGAAGGCTGAGAAAATACGGCCACGGGACTGGGTGGACAAGGACTATGCCAGGTTCTGCTCCCTTGCCAACCAGTGCGCAGCGTGGGAGCAGTCACCGAATGGCTTAGCAGTGATGCTTGGGGGGGCCGTGGCTTCCCCCTACATCCACATCAACGTCTCGCCCCCGGCGTCGAAAGCAAACTCGAGAGAGGCCAGCCTGAAGTGGTCGGATGGCTCGCAGTTCGATCTCGAGACTCTGCCATATGAGGACCTGGAAGACGACGATTACGGCGATGTCATGTTTGTGGATTATGTCCCGGCGAGGCCCACGTCCAAGGGGACGGACCAGGCGCTCAAAAAACGCCGCATGCAGAAGCCCACAGGACCGCAGCAGGCACGGAGGGCACAGGGCAGACCCCCCAAGCTCAAGCTGCAGGCGACGAAGAACATGCGTGAGCACACGGCGTATCCGAAGTCTGCGGACGATTTCATTCGGGTTCCGGGCGACGAGCATGAGGAGCTCGATTGGTCAAGCGAGAATGTTCGGCTGGCGGCATTTATTGTTGTTACTACTTTGCTGGGCGGCGTCGACAGGGTCGTGGACTGGGGGCTGATGCTCAGGCTCATGCCTGATCAAACGTGAGTTGGACTGTCGGGACTTTCAGGGGATGATGGTTAACGAGGAACAGGATCAGCCAGCTCCGGCACTATTGGTGCGCCCTGAAGAAAGATCGTCTCTCGACTATTGTCAGCTTGACGGAGAAGTTCCGGACAGCGTTCCTGAGGGCATACGAGAGTGACGAGATTCCGCCCATTGACTTCCGGGATGTTCTGGCGTATGACTGGAAGTACTTGATCAAATGGACCATCGAGCTCGATGGGACCGAGCGGCGGGCACTGCCTGCGTCTCGGAAAGCTCTGGAAGAGAATTTCACCTTGTCCAGGTTCCAACATGGGAACCGCGAGTGGAGGGAGGCCTACTTCCACCCGCAGCGGTCGGTGTTCAACAGGTTCCAGGACGCGACATCCGAAGCGCTTGCTTATTCGGTGGATGACATCCGCGACCCACGGCCAAGCACCGACATGATCGTGTCCATGTCTTGGACGCGGTCACTGTGCGTGACACCCGTCGAGGCCTACTCGGCGGAGGCGGTCCTCCACCGGCGCAACGCCCTCTTTGCGACGCGCAGCAAGACCGAGATTACCGAGTTGATGAGCAAGGGCGTGGACCAGCTCCAGCGGCAGGGCGTCATCTCCAAGTCGTCGTCGAAATGGTCCAACGGGCGGCGGTGGCGCTTCAACACGCGCGTGCTGGACTCGCTCGAGAAGGCGGCGCAGCAGGACAAGTTCGCCAACGCGGTCCGGTTCAAGCGCGAGCTCGACGCGGCGTTCCGGGCGGGCGAGACCACGAAGCGCGTGACGTACGTCACCAACGACGGCATGATCATGGCGCTGCTCAACCTGCAGGCCTGTGGGCGCGTCCGCGTCGAGACGACGGGCCAGCCCACCGTCCCCATGGGCCACGAGCCGGGCAACTACGAGACGCGCAAGTACACCAAGAAATACATGCACTTCCGCCTCGACATCGTCCCGACCGCGTCGTACCTGTACGACGATGGCGATGGCGATGGCGATGGCGGGGCCCACGAGCTCGCCGACCTGCGCGCGCGCCTCCGGGCCGCCGTGCCGCCGACGCGCGGCCCCGGCGGCGCCGTGCCCGTGTGGTGCGACGTGTTCGGGAAGGTCGACCCGGACCGCTGGCTCAAGTATCTTAGTGCGGTGCTGGTGACGCTGGCGTCGCGCGGGTCGATGGGCGCCGAGGAGCTGGTCAAGACGCTCAAGCCCGTCATCATGGTGTTTGAGGCCGAGCTGGTCATGGAGTGGGCTACCGGCTTGGGGTTGCTGAAGCAGCAGCTCGGGAGCATTGCGGCGGCGGTGGCGGAGTGGTGGTGGGTGGCTGTCGGGGAGCAGCGGGAGGGGCTGGGGGTGGCGCTGAAGGGTGGGAGGAGGGCGCTGCCTTCGGGGAGGAGGCCTGGGAAGGGGGGGGATGGGAAGGGCGAGGGCGAGGGGGGTTGAGTGCGGCATTTGGGGGTGGGGATTGTGGAGGGTTGTACGGGGAGTGCGTGTTTTGCATGCGCTGTTTATTTGGCAGGCATTGTACTCTGGATCATGCCATGGACAGGAAAGGTATGCATACGGGATAGAGGTTGGACTTGGGGTCGGCTTTACGATACCCCGTAGGATGAACATCGCATGAGCAGGAGTTGGTGGGGTCCGGGAAGCAAAAGTGATCATTTTGACTGCAGTATTCAAGGACAAGTGAGACGCAAGTATGTATGTGCTAGGCCTTGTTGATTCGGCCTGCAAACGTGCTTCAAGGGTACGAGAGCCCAAACGCCCAGGACGCCCAGCATAAGAGTATCAAGTCTATCCAACGCCCTAACTCCATGTAAACCACCTCCTGCCTGCTTGGCCATGAAACAAACATGGGCCGATCGATAAAAGAAGCGACCCGCGAGCCGAGCCCTCATGCCAGCATGACCTTGGCCACCACGGCGGCTAGCAGAACAGCCAGCACCATGATCAACCGGTCTAGCCACACGTCATCAGAGACCCTCTGCGCAACGACCGGCTGCAGTGCCGGGTGGGCTGGGCGCGGTGGTGGGACTGGCCTTGCAACCGGGGGTCCCGCCGCCGGCCCCGGAGCCGCTCCCGCCGCACTCGGCGCCGGCGCAGATGTAGTCTGTACGAACCCCTCGGCCAGCATCGCGCTCTCCTCGTCCTCTCCGGCCTCAACCCCTTCCTCCTCCCCCTCCTCCTCCTCCCCCTCCTTCTTCTTCCCCATCTCATCCCGCCACCCCATCCTCAACTCCTCCGGCACCTTCTCCTCCCCCACCGCCCCCATCTCCCGCACCCGCTCCTCACACTCGACCAAAATCTCGGCATTGCTCTTCCCGCCACAACAGACCCCACACCGCCACGCGCCACTCTCGGCGGCCAGCCGCCGGCGCACGGCCTCGGCGGCCTCGACGCCGCCGAGCTGGCCGCGCACGTCGGTCTCCATGAAGCTGCGCAGCGCGACGAGCGCGGTGCGCACGCCCCACGCGGGCTGCCACGTCTCCTCGTGGTGGCCCGAGATGCTGAGGCAGAGCTCGCGGTTGGGCTCGAAGCGGCCCGAGGGCGTGGCGAAGCGGAACGCGGGCGGGCGCAGCGGGTAGGCCGGCGGCAGCACGATGCGCCCGTGGTAGATGCCGGTCGCGAAGGCGGAGTGCGGCGGGCCCCGCAGCGTGAAGTGCCACTCGAAGAGGTCGGTGTCGAGCGGGGCGGCGTGGTAGTCGGGCGAGGGGGAGGTGGCGAGTTCGTGGGCTTCGCGGACTGTTTTTTTGGGGGAAGGGGGGCGGGGTCGGAGGTTAGGCGGTGGATGGTGGGCGGGAGGAGAGACGGGAGGGGGGAGGGAGGGAAGGGGGGCGCTTACGGATGCGGCGGATGGTGGGGGATTTGGAGTTGAATTGGGGGGTTGCCATTGCGGCGATGCGGTGGTGTGGTGGTGTGGACGATTGGGGGAGTTGGTTATTGGTGTTTCCTGTAGGTTTGTTGGTTTGTACTGTAGAGTTGGAGTCTGGGTTGGCTAGGTCGGCGAGGCTGCAGCGAACAAAGCGAGTTGCAGATCGACGCTAGCTTGGTGGCCTTTTCAGCCAGTCATGCCGCTTTGCAAAACCAACAGAAAACTGTGCACGCTGGCATCTCTGATTCGGATTCATGCGATGGCGCTTCTAACTCGATGTCATCCCAGCGCTTTCGCGGATACTGGCGCCGGGTTTGTTGGCGCAAACGCTCTCAACGACAGGAAGGCGATGGGTGGATGGACAGGTTATCGTTATCGGCTTAGTGGGCCTGGGGCCCGTGTGGGTCGCGGGAGGGCCGTCTTGGCGACGGCTCTGAGCGGTCCATTCACCGGACCAGCAGGACGATTAGGCTTGCGGACACTTCACCAGATTCAGTCGCCAGCCTCCAGGTTCTCGAATGGAATGTGAAGGGCCACTCAACTTTGATTGCGTGACACCATCACTGACAGGAGGGAATCGCCGCTGAAGAGAGAGAGTCCCTTGTCAATGTCTTCATCCGTTTCTGGCATTGCAGGATGTATATTCTGATGAAGGCAATCATCTCTGCTGTTGTTAGGTAGATAGTGCTCCCAGGCCCCCCCTAAGCTCTTGGCCGCGAACAGAGGTGGTACCTTGCGAGCTTGCCTAGCACCCTAGAGGTAGTCGCCGCACCTTCCAACCAGAGACACGCTCCATCTTGCTTTTTTGACACTCCTAGGCACGGGCCTTGTTAGACCGCACCAGTTCCTGCGCTGGACAGCTAATTAAACTGCGACTTTATTCCATTCACAAATAATCCCACATACACTCGACCCATCTTTGCCAGCGAAAAGCTCGTAGCGAACATTGTCGATTCAACTTTGCTTTTCCACACTTCGGCCACCAGCACAAAGTAGACTAGGGAGAGGTACGTGGTGGTAGGCGGAGATGCTGAAGACGGCGGGTTGATGGACAAAGGACGGTTGAGGGCGTTCCCTGCTGTAGGCAATACAATGACCTGACGCTCTCGAGTCTCAGGGGCCGAACAGGCCCACAGGGCGTTGCTGGTCTGGGCGTTCCCCGGAGGCAGGGATCGCGCCCGCCTGGCGGCGCTGATTGGCCAGGCCTTGAGGCTGCCGGGCGCCGCGGCACCGCCCCTGCATTGTGGTTCGAGTTCCCAACTTGCCGGGATTTCTACTCGACTTCGTCCCTTTCCCGAAACAAAAGATGGCCTCCCCGGACGCGTGACGCCGGCCAACTGATGGATGCGACACCGCAGTCTCCGCACTCCCCGCCCCTTCCCTCCGACACCGACGACAACATGGCCTCGACGCGCCGCTGGGCCCGACGGCTGGAGCGCACCTGCTGCGCCTGTGCGCGCTACTTTCCGCTGGCCTTCGTCTACGGGATGACCACCTGGGCCGTCTTCGTGCTGGTCAGCCTGTGCTCCACGCCCTCGCGCGTCACCTGGCTGGGTACGTCCGCCTCGCCATTGGCCCCCCGATCCCCAACTAACCACCCCCCCCAGGCAGGCCGGTTGCGCTCGCGGGCATCGCGCTCTACGTCCTCGCCAATTGGAGCTACACGACCGCCGTCTTCACCCCCCCCGGCAGCACCACCAACGACAATGGCTACAGCACCCTGCCCATGCACGCCGCGCCCTCGGCCACCTCCTTCACCGTCAAGTCCAACGGCGAGCTGCGCTTCTGCAAAAAGTGCCAGGCCCGCAAGCCCGACCGCGCCCACCACTGCTCCACCTGCCGCCGCTGCGTGCTCAAGATGGACCACCACTGTCCGTGGCTGGCCTCGTGCATCGGCCTGCGCAACCACAAGGCGTTCCTGCTGTTCCTCATCTACACCACCCTCTTCTGCGCCTTCTGCTTCGTCACCACCGGCGCCTGGGTCGCCGAGGAGCTCTTCGCCAACACCACCTACGTCGAGGACCTCATGCCCGTCAACTACATCATGCTGTGCATCATCTCGGGCATCCTCGGCCTCGCCGTCGGCGCCTTCGCCGGCTGGCACATCTACCTCGCCTCCAAGGGCCAGACCACGATCGAATGCCTCGAAAAGACCCGCTACCTCTCCCCGCTCCGCCGCACCATGCACCAGACCTACCTCAGCCAACACGCCCCCGGCCAGGCCGCGGGGCCCCCGTCCTACGGCCAGCAGCTCCTCGACCTGCACCACAACGCCCTGCCGGGCATCACCCGCCCCGAAGAAGGCGAGGAACTCCGCCCGGACCCCTCCTCGGCCCGCTCCCCGCAGCACCAACAGCACCAACCACAACAACAACAACACTACCAAAACCACGCCAACCGCGACTACGACACACACCGCGGGCCAGACCTGCAGGCCGGCTCGCGGCGCTTCACCCCGGACGAGATGGAGCG
This sequence comes from Trichocladium antarcticum, assembly GCA_033297235.1. Taxonomy (NCBI): domain Eukaryota; kingdom Fungi; phylum Ascomycota; class Sordariomycetes; order Sordariales; family Chaetomiaceae; genus Trichocladium; species Trichocladium antarcticum. The sequence goes on from MU853402.1 coordinate 2,742,635, forward strand.
GCACCGGGCGCGCGTCCGCTACGAGGCCTACCTCGACGAGCAGGACGCCACCAAGCTGCCCAACGCCTTCGACCTCGGCCCGCGCCGCAACCTGCTGCACCTGCTGGGGCCCAGCCCCTGGCTGTGGGCCCTGCCCGTGTGCAACACCACCGGCGACGGCTGGAGCTGGGAGGCGAACCCCGACTGGGTCCGCGTGTGTGAGCGGCTGGCCACGGAGCGGGACGAGCAGCGCCGCCGGGAGCACGCGGCGGGGTGGGGCGCCGCGGAGGCGGAGGCGGAGGCGGATGACCGCGCGGTGGCGACGCGCCCCGAGGGGGCCGGCAGGCACTACCTCGGCCCGAACCACGACTACAACTACAACTACAACTACAACAACCACCCCCCCACGAGCGGGGGTCCGTCGCCACTGCCGTCGCCGGGTCTGATCAACGGCGCGGGCCGCCGCACGCCGAGCAAGGCGGACCGGGTGCTGGGCCGGGATCCGAACATGTATGTTGACGGCCACCAGCACGAGGACGTGTCGCTGCGGCGGCTGAGTCCGGCGGGGCGCACCATCGAGGACGAGCTGGATGCGATTGACCATGACGACCTTGGGGAGGGAGAGGGCGATGAGGGGGCGGACGAACATGACTATCTGATGGGTGGGGTGGATAGTGGGCAGAAACAACAACAACAACAACAACAACAACAACAACAACAACAACAGCAGAGGGAGGAGGCGGAGCGGCGCGCCATGAATGTGGTTACGAACGGGCGGTGGGGGAGGAGCAGTCCGGGCGGCGCAAGCTCGTTGTTGAGGAGGGGGACCATGTCGCCGGCGTCGCCTGGTCTGGGAAATGGGAGTGGGAATGGGAACGGGACTGGAAACGGGATGCTGAGGACGGGGACGTTTGGGGACGGTGCCGATGATGACGGCGTTGACTGATTCGCCATTGTCGTCACTTCTTCTTTCATGGCTTGTTTTCTCTCCGGCTTTTTTGGGTTCGAGCGCCGTTTTGGTTGGTGCTTCGCTTGTGCGGTATAGATCTGTACATGAGGCGGTTTGGGGCCGTCCTTGGGACCGCCCCTGCCTGCGCGACATAATGTATACACTGGACATTCTGCATACCGATGTCTGCCTCGGGCACTCTATGTTGAAATCCGTTCAAGTCACGACTTGAACTTGTCGTCCTAGTCTCACCCTGCCACCCTCCTTTGGAATACAGTGAGTGGGGATGTACATACCATGAAAAACGCACCAAAAAAGTCCAAAAACATACAACACCAGGGATTCCTCAGTGGTCACCCGCCTGAGTACTGGTCTGGCGTGTGACGTAAATGCCAGACGGGCGGTCCAACAATGAAAGGACAAGACGCCGAACCTCATCTCGCCATCTGCTTGCGCTGTGAGGTCCCAAGAGAACCCAAATCACACTCGGTATGCCCCTATGGCGTCGTCTCCCTTCTGGTGAAACCGTGGATCTCGATGTTGGGTTCCTGCACAGATCCGGATCCCAGCGGCGGGACGACTTCGCCAGGCCGCCATGTTCGAAGCACCCAGCCTCGCCTCTGGAAAGCCCCTGGCTGGCGCAAGGATACTCGAGCTTTTAAGATCCCCTACCCTCCCCAGCGCTTGACATCCATCGCACGCCACTCCACCAACACAATGCAAACAGACCTGCGCGAAACTCTGCCGCCCACGTATGCCAATCCCGGATTGGATCAAGCACTTTGACTTCGATACGGCGCCTCGTACAAAAGGCAAATACCGGTTATTGAATCCTAGACAGCCGCGATAGCCACCACTCGACCGAATTCGAGCTCTTCTGCTAGCAGAACAACATTATCACGCGCTTCCTCCCTGCCGCCCGGTTACTTCATGCCACCCCTCTTCCCGCATGTGTGCAGTTTGCCTGCGATGAGCCGTGGTACTCTCCAGGGCTTCTTCCACACCCCCCGCACCCCCCCTCAGGTGTGCAATCTGTCCTGCGATGCGCACCCGTGGCACTTGGCGGCCTTGCGGGGGTAGCCCCATGAGGCGCACCTGTGGCCAACTACATGTTGGGTGTGGTTGGGCGCCATGACCTAATTGTGTCCTGATATTATCATGCCACCGTCAACTTCGAGCTAAGCTTCTTCGGGGTCGCTTACTACAAGGCTCAGAAGGTTCGTCACTGGCAGGCCCCTTGGACAGCGGCGGCGCCACCTGCGGAGACCGCTCGCTGGGCGCAGTAGCAACGCCAGCGTCCGACGCCGATACGAACGAGGCCCCGAGATCGGGTGTGTCACAATCGTCCCGCTCTAGGGTTTCGAAACCGCGCTTCCTCGGCCGTCCCCTGGACCCACTGCTCCTCACTGCCCCCATCACAATCGCCCGCGTCCCAATCCTCGCCATCGTCGTCCGTCGACATCCCCAGGTCAAAAGGCGGCACGCCGCAGCTCCCCGTCTCGAAGGCCTCGGCATCCGTCTGCGGCGGCGGCCGGGGCTGGGACGACGGCGGCTGGGACGACCGCGGCCGCTTCCGGAGGCTGACGCTGCGGCTGCACGAGTAGGACTCGAACAGCTTGGCGTGCCTGCGGACCTCGGCGCTGCGTAGCGTCTCCTCGTCGACCCGGCCCTCGCTCGGGTCGAATAGCAGCACGGCGTGCTTGGCGAATCCGTTGAGGAAGGGCATGTTCTCGTCTGTGAAGAGCGTCCACGCGAAGCGCGCGAACAGGAACTCGACCGCGAGGCCCCGGACCGGCTGTTGGAGCGCGCGGTTGTGGTACAGGCCTGGGAGCTGGTCGGACCGCGAGGGGAGCATGACGTGGAGGGCGAGCTGGACAGTGGACGTGGGGGCGGCGGGTGATGATGATGACGCTGGCGGCGCCGCCGCCGCCAACAACGGCGGGGTAGAGACGGGTTTGGCCACAAAAGTGAAGCGGCGCGTATCTAAAAGGTGATGGAGGTCACCGCGGAGGATGACCAAGTTCCTTTCGTCGTTGATGGGGTGGGGGTCAGCCGGGAGAGAGCAGTACCGTTCCATGCTGTTGGACCGGAACCAATGGCCGTCAGCCAGGGGCACAAGGTGCGCGGCCTCCACGGCATCGCAGTATCCCGAAATGCGGCATGTGCCGTCACGGGCCAGCGCAGCGACCTTGCTCTTGAAGTGGGCATCTGGGTGCGTTGCATACGAGTCGAGCCGGAGATCCTTCCACGGCGATGGGAGGTGGCCGTGCGGGAATCGCCAGTGGTCGAAAGACGGGACCACCGGGTACTTGTCTGCGGGCAAAGGTCAGCCTGTTGTGTTCACCCTTGGATAGAGGAAATACTTGCAAGTCGTCGGGTCATGCGCTCCGATGCAAAAATGATATTGGCGATGGCGATGGCGGAGGATGCCGTCACCGGGGCGGCCGACGCGATGGAACAGCGGTCCATCGCCATCGCCATCGCCATCGCCATCGCCGGACGATACTCTGGTTGCTAGCCATCCCGTCGCGAATGTATTGCCGGTTATAATGCAACAGCATGTCAGCGCGAGGTCGTAGTCGATGCCATCCCCGCCGTCGAGGGCGCTAAGACAGAGCAGGTCGGGCTCCGTGTCGGGATACGCGGGATGGCGGAAGTGGATCAGCCGTGGGTTGTTGTCGATGCCAGTGGATCTTGCATCTTCGTCATCAGACCTTTGAGGAGGAGTAAACGCCTGTTTCAATTGCATGGCGGCGGGAGATCTGATCTACACCACACAACATGATGATTTGTCCTGGCGTCTCTCCTGTTTGCGTTGGGGTATTTCTCTTGGCTTGCGCGTGTCTTCAGGGCGCTCTTCCCCGCACCTAATCTCAGGTACGCAGGGTATAGCTTGTACCTGACCCAGGCGGCCTGGGGCAGCCAGTTTCACCGTTTTCTTGAAACGGATAGCGCTAACCTAACAGAGGAAAAGAGGCGCGCCCGATTTTCTCGAGACCCCTTGTTTTTTGACTCCTCTTACCCGAAAACATAAGCTTTCGACCGCCGAACTATCAATCAGGGAGCGGGCGGGAGGGATCCGAGTTGAGTTGTACAGCAGCGGCAACCAACTAGGCGAGCAAGACGGATGGGGCCACCGAGACTACAGATCTCTAGGTAGTTTGTGACAGAGACTATCTAGTCGCAACCAAATTGACCTCCAGAGCGAGGTCCAGCACGTCCCCTGCGTTTCGCCGCATGAGCCGCCAGTGCCAATCTCATTCATGGCCACAACCCCGAGTGTGCCAGCATGTTGAGATTGTCATGATATACTTCCAGCTACAAGCTACCAGCCTGCCAATACAATCTCGACAAACAACTGACCAGGCTGGAACAGACATGCCTCCTCCTCCCCATTCCGACAGCAGACAGAACCTCCCGAAATGCTTGATAAACGCCAATGTGCCGTGCCGCCCGCCATAAAACCTCAAAAATGACATGCTTGAGCCGCCAGAAACCCTGTCTGTCAAAACAGAAAATATGTTCGTCAAAAAAAGGGGGAAAACGCTGGCTAGCAGCAAAGAAGAGAAGTAGAAGAAGAAAAGTGTCGGCAACGAGCCCGCCCGGCCTATCTGGACGCACGGCGCCACCAAAGTCTCGAACCGAAATCCTCCGATGCAAAGGCCCGGCAAAGCCCCAGTCCAGAACCAGATCCAGATGCTTATTGATGCTCCTGTCATGTCGTGCGCCGCTCGCCAAAGGTTCAACACCCGCAGCCTCCGGAACAAAGATGACTGACTACCTGGGAAAGTAGATGGGACCTTGAAGCGAGAGAATGGGGGGGGGGGGGGGGGGGGTGTCGTGGAGGGAAAAGAAAACGAATCGACCGATAAGCAACCGCCCTTTTTTCTTGCTTCTTCCGTCTATAAAACCTCGCGCCAGTCGTTATATAACCCTCCCAATGTAGTGTGTATCGTGGTATCAAGGTCCGTTCGGGTCGCCAGGACATGTCGGCGGCTGATGCAATACTTCAAATCCCAGGTATGCCTCCAGTTCACACAAAAAACTCCTCCGGTTATGAGACAAGGTGAAAAAAAACGAATGATGCCGATGCCGCCTCCCCATTGAACAAAATCCCTTCTCCTTTCCATCCATGACGGCCGTGGGCCCGAGGCTAGATGTGTCGTTGGACGCCCATCTGCGGGCCCGGCCCCCTGAACGGAGGGAGAAAATCAGAAAATAAGTGGTTGTACACATGTTCGCCGCCCTCGAGCTTTGCAGCCAAGGGGTTCTCAAGATGCGATTGGGGACTGCATAGAACAATCAAGCGCCGCCGCTATCCATGCTAGATTTAGGGCTCGTGTTCGACTGGCTAAAGACAGTCCTGCCGATGTTCTTGAGCTTGTTGCCATTCTTCGGGCCGCCTTCTTGGTATGCGACCATGACGTCGGTGACGGGCCCTTTGCGGATCTTGGAGAAGAGGGTCGAAAACAGGTAGCGGTCACCGCTGTGGTCAAGCAACGGGATTGTGCGGTAGCCCTGCTTGAGATTGCTGAGCTTGGCGGTGAAGGTCGCCAATGGGGCCGTCTTGTCGGTGTATCCCTTGTCGGCCAGCTTGACGCTCCATCGCACAAAGATCAGGTCTGGATACTTGGTGGTGACGTCAAACACGAACGATTGGTTGAACTCGGGGTTGAAGCCGTTGCCGCGCACGATCTTGGTCCGGCGCTTGAGCTGCATGTCTTGAGACACGGAACTTGCGGTCCCATCGGGCTTGTTCCTCTTGCCGTCGGCCAGAAACACCTCAACCTCGATATAGGGATCCAGCGTCCGTTTCTCAACCAAGGTCCAGGGCCGCATCAGCTGCTGGGCAGAGATAACCTCGATCTCAAAGCTGATCTTCTTGCGCGGACGCTTGCCGACACAGTCGTCGGCCGAGAGATTAGGCAGCAGCTGGATCTGACGCCCCTCCAACGGCTTCAAGACATAGCCCGACTGAGCAGTGCCGCCGTCAAACATGGCCTGGTTTAACTGCATGCCAGTGTCGAAAGTCTGCCAGTTTAGGGCCGCCATCTGCACGCCCCGCTTCCAGTAGATCAGGGGGTCGAAGTTGCTTGACGTGATGCGCGCCCCGTTCGGGTAGACGCGCATTAGGTACCGCATATTGTGGCGGTACAGCGCCCTTTTGCTCGGGCCCGGCTGGTTCCTTTCGGCGAATGTCTTTTCCTTGAACGAGAAGATGTGGTTGAACTTCTTCGCCTCGGGGGTGTCGAAACCATCAAATTGGATGCCAGAGCAGTACACTCCCAGGTCGCCCAGAACCGGGTTGATCTTGTTGGCGGCCTTCTTCACCGAGTCCTTTTCACTTTCGCTGTCGCACTCACTAGGGCTGCGGCTGCTGCTGGGCGTCTGCTGGACTTTGCCCTCGGTGATGGTGTTGATTGCTCGGGCTGACCGAGCGACCGGCGTTGCGTTCAAGCCTGGGCTCGCGGGGGCGGCCACAGGCATACTGTCCAGCATTGGCGGTCGTTGGTACGGCGACGGCATGCTGTTGCCACGTTTCCGGCCCGGCCGCTCGCCGAATCTGAGCGACTCGTCCGACTTCTTCACCTTGATGATGATGCGGTCCATCAGCTCCGAAGGTGAGGGGAGCCGGTCCGACGACGGGTCAAGGGGCGCGCGGACGAGCTTGTCGCCAAAAACCTCGATCATGACCTTGGCCATGATCGCCTGGGTCGCGGGGCTGCAGCGCACCTCGAGTGATATCCACAGCGGGAAGCGCGACTTGCTGAACGCATACTTGTTGATGGTTTTGATGACTTCGAGAAACGAGATGCGCGACGTTAATGTGTGGCCGTGCACCACGACAGGCTGGCCATCTGGGCCGTCCCAGCAGTCGACTTCGACGCAGCGGCAACCCCTCATCAGTGCCGAAATGTAGCCCTCGACGCTGGAGATGCCGGCGACCTGGCGGCCCAGCAAGTACGTGTTGTGCGAGCTCGAGATGTAGTACTCGTTCATTGGCCGATCCAGCACAAAGTCCTGGGGGTCCTTGGGCTTGGGGATAACCACGTTGGAGGTGGATGTAAGAAAGCCGGCGAAGGCAGCTTCCGACATGGCCAGGCCATCCTCGCCCCCGACGGCCTGCCTCTCGGCATCCCTCGACCTGCCCTTGCGCGCGAACCGAGCAAAGATGTACTCCCAGTGCGCCAACTCTTCATCGACGTTTTCGCGCTGCACCTGACGCAGGAAGTGTAAGAACTCGTCTTTCGTCATGCCGCTCTCGCTATCATGCGCATGCCCCCGATAGACGCTCCGGATGTCTGCGCGGGCTTTCATGAGCCGCACAAACTCGAGGAACTGATCAAAGTTGAGACGGGAATCGCTGCTCTGCGTGGACGGCAGATCATCCGAACCGGCCCGTCTGCCTTTGGCCGCATCAAACTTCCTGCGCAGCTCCTCGGAGGAGAGGTGGATGTGCAGGCTGCGACACACGCGTTCGACACCGCAGAAATCAATGCACTCTCCTTCTGCCGAGCGCGCCTTTCCCAGCTGCTTCTCCATCTCTCTTCCCCAGTAGGCGCGCACGGCTTTGTCATTGAACGACATAAGACTCGCCGCAAAATCCTGCCGGTGCTTGGAGATGATTTCGAGCGCCTGGACCCATTGTTGGAACGCCTTGTCAGTGTCGGCGATCAGGTGCAGCACCTTGGTCCCTGGCTTGTCGGGGACTGTATAGATCAAGGAGACAAATAACCGCTCGACCGACTCGGGGAGCGCCGCATCGAGGCGATATTGCCGGATATCCTCGGCGGTGCGTATCTCCTTGATGTCGTCGATGTAGACGACTTTTGACGACCGATTCCTGTCCCACCAGATCTTGGCCGAGTCCGGATCGAGGCCTAATGTGATTCGCTTCGTGCCTTTCTTCTTGGTGACCTTGGTGAGGGCCATGCCTTGGCGAAGGGCTAACGGGATCAATCCGAACTCGGCAGGCGAAGCTGCTGAGCCTGACGCGCTGAAGTCCCGGAAAGTACCCTCACTGCCAAACGGATCCTCGCTCCCAACGGCGAACTCATCATCCGACTCAGTCTCGAAAGGGCTGGTGTTCTCAGGGGGCGGGTTCGGGTTGCTCACGCTCCCTCTTCTGCGCATCACACCCGGGCCCACGCTTCCATCTCGACTCTTCGGGACTGTTGACGACGGCCGCCTACTCAACAGTCCAGCTGCCTTGGTGCGAACCGAATTCGAGGCACGCCGGACGATGCTCATCTTCATGGCCTCGCCCATGGCCGTGGTGCCCGGGTTCTGGTTCTGGTTCTGGCTCTGGTTCTGGCTCTGGCTCTGGCTCTGGCTCTGATTCTGGCTTTTCAGGACGGTGCCCTGGCTATGCGAGATGGCGCTGGCCGTTTGTGGTAGGTGGGAAGTGGTCTGGTCTGGCTGTTTCGTGATGGCATCTGGAAGTTGGAATGCGGAAACCTGCGTTTCGACGTCTTCGAAATCCTGTTCTTGACATGGCTCAAGTGGCTCGGGGGAATCTTGGAGGGAGCTGCCCGTGGTCAGACCCGTCCCGATGGTCTCGACCGACTGGGTGGGCGACGCATGCTGTGAACTGGGTGAGATGGACGGGTTGCTGATGGTTGAGGGTAGTGTAGTGACTAGCTCGGTCTGCAGACTCAGGTCTGTCTTGGCCTGGCTGTAACGCGAGCGACGCGCCGGGGCCGGCTCCGACGCCATGGTAGAGAGAGTAGGGGGGAATGTATGGTTGGGATTGGAAGTGATGGACATGGTGTCGAGAATAAGAACCGTGTGGGTAGACTTGGGTCAGCAGCCGCTCTGGTGAGACCAGGGCTTGCGGGTGGAAGGCCACAGGCGTGGTGAGAAGGGAGTATGAGGATTATATGGGACGCGGACCCCTACGCCGCATTTTCCGAGCGATGTCTGGTGTTTCCGGCCTCCCGCGCGGGCGATGGAAAATGCGGGGAAGTTATAGACAAGCCTGTTGATACCGGCAGAGGCGGGTCCTTGGGGAAACGGCCTTGGAAGGCAGTGAGTGGGTTGCCGGGGCCGTAGATGCAAGGCGAGGGATGACCACCGGGTCGACTCGCGATCAGCAAGCTGTGAGGCGCACCCGTCGGCCGGTCGTCGTGCAGCAGGAGGTCCAGGGTAGCTGGGGGTACAGGTACGCGACGAGACCCAGGTACCGGCATGTACGACTGCGCCGATTAGTTGGGAAGATGGGCCGGGAGAGGCCCGTGTTGTGACAGCCCGGGTCGCCCACGGTTGAATGATGAGGTGGCAGGCCGTATGCAAGTGTCTCGATTGGGGCACTTCCTTGGATCCCGGTCTTTTGGAGGCGGATGAGTCGACTTGAACACCTTGGTGGTCCCCGGAAGACCAGAAACCAGACCCAGAACGCAAGCTTGAGAAAGAGAGTCCAATCCCTCGATTCGGCAGCCCGTTGCAGCTTCTTTGGATCAAGGCAACTTTCCGTGTTCCCTGGGGGAAGGTGGGCAGCCGTTGCGTGGTGTGCGGTCCGTGGGAGGTTGCGTGCGTGTAGACGACTGCGTGCCCGGCTCCGGGGGGGTTGGAGGGGCGTCTGAAGTTGCAGCTGCTTAGCTCAACTGGGCGGCCGAGGAATACAATACGACCGAAGTACTCGGCGGAATGCAGCGGAACTGCTGGGCGGCCTTCAGTCGGGAACGTAAGGGCGGGGAGGGTAAGAAGGTTCTAAGAGGCTTCTGCAGCTCAGAGCTAATCCAGCAACACTGCCTGGATTGATGTCGACGGATGCGTCTTTGGTCCCATATGACGGTGCTTGTGCTTGTGCCTGTCCTTGTGCTCGTGGCGGGATCAATGGTTAACTACTGTGTATGCTAGGTCTGTCGCCGTGTCCGGGGCCGATTGTGTCGCCGCCGTGCGTGTATCCGCCGTGTTTTGAAACGAAGAAGACAGCTCAATCAAAAAGTGCGAGTCTGCCAGCCTGCAAACTTTAATCCAAGTCCGTGGTGGAGGGCGGCAGCAGCAAGCCAAGGCGGGTTGGTGGTTCTTTTCAGTCTTCCAGGCTGCTGCATTCCAGAAGGCAAAGCCCGGAAATAATCAGTGTGGATGGCGGTGCGGACGGCGCGGGAGACATGGCCAGGACAAGGGATGGTGGTGTGTGTGACTGGGCGACTGGGCGACTGGGCGATCGTCAAGGACGGAGGATGAACACGGCCAGGAACGGGGTGAAAATTGTGTCATCCATACCATATATGTATTGTACCAAAATTAATACAAAGACTTAGTTCGCTCGCAGCTCGTAAGCGCTTCCACCGCTAGAACGGACAAGAGCTGACAAGGTCCAACAGGACAGGCCGAAAACCGTGCTGGATATCCGTCCTTGGCAGGAGGCAAACCAAGGGGGGGATGTCAGGCCTCTTTCCCCCATTTTCCCTTTTCCCTTTGAGGAATCGCGACTGCCCAGTCGGTACATACCTCGAGCGGAGCCCCTGGAGGGCAGATAACTCCCTTACACCGCACCTTCCACCGGAAAATTGGGTCGGTTCTCCAATAAAACGGTGTGAAATTTGAAATTTTCAGGCCACGTATTTGGGGGGTTATTAGTCAGGCTCGGAAACAGTGTTGGCTAGCCCGCAGTTTTTAACTGATGGACACATTAGTACCGTGGGCAATGCTGAGTGAGGGATTTGGAATTTGAGGGCTTTGTACAGAACAGAGATGGAAATGGCAGGCGCAAATTTTCAATGGATGCGCCAGGTGCCGAAGTACCTGTACCTTCAACCCTAAGGCCCTGTGCGGCGCCCGACTTGGTTCAGCTGGCTTCTGTGGGGTGAGGTCAGAGGTACCCGGACCCGCGGGACACAGGTGCTGTATCAATGTACTGGCTCTTACATAGACGCGGGATTCTGCCCCCAAGCCGGGTCCACATTCCATTCATTCGCCAGCTGTCTTCTTGAGAAGCGGGATGAGATCATTGGGAGGTCTCTGAGAATGAGGGCGCAACATCAAACGTGCCCGCGCTACGTACGGATACAACTTTCAAAGTGCCTACTCTATTAACTACATAGGTCCTGCACTAATCTAGGAGCTCTAGGAAAACCTTGAACCATGGCAGCGCTGCTATCCTGGCAAGCAGAATGGATACTTGTCCATCCTCCTATCTCGACTGCGGTATATCCGCACAATGCAATCATGTATTTGTTTGTTAGCGCAGAACCTCTTATCAGCGGCCTAATGTAGAAGCAAGATCTCCTAAACTTCTGGAAGATTTCCCACCCCTCCTCTTGCAAGATTTCAACTCACTTGTATTACTTCCCCCTTTTAATAATAGTCTCTTTGTACATTCTCTGCTCGGGTTCTAAGCTAGCAAATTAACAAGGATTAGACTGCACAGATAGCTATCCACCCACCGTCTTGTAAAGCACCCCGCTTCTCTCTAAACTGGCCATTCTGACGCTAACATGAGGCTCTCCTTGCATACCAGATATGTCCGAGCGGTTCCAGAACAAGACTGCTGGTCCTCAGTATGAAAGTAATCTGCAATAACCATTTCGTGAGTGTTGTGTGCTCGTCACCCATCTTGCAGGTGACTTCCCGTTGCGCGCGGTTTCCCGAAAGGGGCATATGTACTGGTACGGAGATAGGAGCAATGGGAAAGTGGGTCCAAGCTGTTGGGCGGTTTCTTGGGCATGCAGCTTGCCTTACAGATACCCCTGTTCTGCCAGTTCCCCACAATGTCGGCATCGTCCGTCCACATGGGCCATGGCGGGGGGCTTACTCCGTGTTGCCCCCATCCCGCGACGATGGAAACTTGCCAGTCCCAGCACAGTTGTACATCCCTTGCACGGTACGTAAGCGCCCGTTCAATAGGCGAACAACAGTCAGCGAGTGTCGCGGTGGGCCATTAGCTAGGTAGGTATCAGCGCGTTGTACGGGTCCTGAGGGGCACGCAACCCACAACCTGAAAGTGGCAGAGAAACCCGGCAATCCGGCTCCGAGCCACCAACACACCGACCTTTCCGGAAACGAAGCGGGGATGGTGGGCTGGTAAGTACCGAAATACTAGCGTACAGCTGTTGTATCACTACCTCACCCTTCCTTGCTTGGTGTTTTCTTCCCAATCACCTCACGTCGCTAATTCCCGACTTCAACAAAGACCGGTCACCGGTGATCTGAAATGAATGCCCACTATCATGAACAACATAGCCAGCCTGCATACATAGACGTCGGTGAGGGTCCGATTCCTGACAAAGACGACACAAGATGACAGACCCCACCATTTCACCGACTTTTCCAGTGTGGGCAGAAAGCCAGCCGGATCCATGGATCTCGACAAAACTGCCAGGGCTGCCAGGGACAACAACACACACGAAGCTGCGCAGAGCCTCGGTTTCGTCTTCCCCAGGATCAGATGCCAAGCCAGCCAAGCCAGCCAAGCCAGCCTACCTACAACCCCTCATTGTAAGAGAGCGCAGCGCAACATGGTGCAGAAAGGCAGACAATTCGTACAACAACGCCTCTGCGCCATGTCATCCATGCCATGCATGACATCGAATCAGTTCCAACCCTTCAAGATCCTGACCGGCCACTCGCTTCGACAGAGACCACCCAGTGGCTGGTCCAGACGAACCGAGTCCCGAGCTTCATCGCTGATGAAGATCACTTGTTTTCGCGACCCCCAACGGCATCAAAACAAGCAATCAACCCCTTGGGAGGAGTGTGCAAACTGTACGTGTTTGTATGATTGGACGATTGAGCTACATAGACCCCAAAACCGCGTCACGGGGTCGCGAATCTCGGCGTTGAGTCCCCGGAAGCTAGGGGTTCAGATCTTCCTATGTACCCCATGATATGACGCTGTCTTGGCAGAGGCTGTTTCCAGCCATCCGGGTGCCGTTTCTGCCGTCAACAAGGTGGACACGAGCTTGTTGGTGCATGTTGCAGTCCTTGTCGCCGGAAGTACTCCGTACACTGCAAGCCCATTACCCGACGAGACGTGATACTTGCCCGCGCCTATTGCGACATAGTCCGACCCGCCAGACTGTCACTGTTGGAGTCCCCCACGTGCACATCCCGACCTCGAGCCGCCCGAAGCAATGTTCCTGGCTGAAACATGGCGGGGCGGGGTGAGATGTAGATCCCACGATCAGAGAGATTCTTGAGTACATACCTCCTCCACCTACACCGGGTCGTTAGATCCCACTCAAAAACCCCTAGGGTTGGAATGTCGCGAGCAGCGCCGTGACCCGCCGAGCGCCTGATGAGTGAGCCGGCCGGGCTGTATTATCTCCACAATGGATCGGCAAAGAATGTGTCCGGGGTGCTAACCGCCGTTGCCTTAGCCCTCGCTGTTTCATGACTGGAGCTTCCAGGGTTCCCTGGGCCTAAAAAAGACGTTCGTGTGTCCCACAGGCTACTGGCTCGCTGCGCCGCTGGCTGCGAGTGCTCGTACGGATAATCCGTACATCACGTGAGGTTGGCGGCAGGTTGACAAGTTGGCACAGCGTCTCAATCTCGTTTGTTGTATTGGCTCGCTTCAAGTTTTCCAAACAATCCCTCCTTTTCATTCCGCATGCAATTGGCACGGAGAGCACGGAAAGCACGGCACACCTACCCCCCCTTGTGGAAAGAACGACCCATAGACAGACCGAGGGCATCACCACGCCTTCCTTCTGCCCGCCAGCAACACCGGCGGTGCTTGCCTACTTGCCGTACCCACAGTGCGGCATCCGGGTGTTGAGAACTGTTCTGGTACCTTATCTATGCGACTGAGCCTGCTTTCAGTTAGCTGCAGAGCTCCGGCATTGACTTCCCCGCGCTCTTCTGGCATTGGAATCTCGCGTCGTACGGGATGGCAGTGGGCCATGATGCCACCGCCGCCGCCGCCGCCGAACCGGGGCGAGCGGAACGATGCCGGGACCCGAGGTAGGTGGACTACAAAAAAAGGTACCGGACGCACCCATCGCCGCAGATGGCAATAGGCGGGAGGGCCCGCTGCGTGCGGCATCTCGACATGATCTGCAGGTTGCAGCAGCATTTTCAATGCGATAAACGCAAAGGCGCGAAGAGAAACCGGATGGCCCTTGGCCGCTCCCGCTCCTGCTTTTTTGCAACCTCGCGGAGCCGTCGTCGAGTTTCGTCTGGGTACCGCGCGCGAAACAGCCTTGCTGGAAACCAGCCGCCGCCCGCCCCGCCTCCCCCCCCCACCCTCCCGCGGCACTTGCAATGTTCTACCGTGGAAGCGTGCAGGCGTGCGGGATGGGTGGTCCCGATGGTATCTCAAACACAAGACGTCCAACCGCGCCATGGTGGGAGAATGGCCATCCCGCAGAGCTCTCTGTCTTTGTCTCGGGGTAAGAGTACACATGCGGCCCCCACTCCTCCTGCCACCGCATGGCCTGATTTGTGGTGGCGCTGGGATGCAGAAGTCGACGCAAATACACAACCCGCTGTGGCAGCAGACGACCACACCAAGCCGAAGAGGGGCTTCCGGCGGTAGAGGAAGCAGCGCGAAGGGTTGCGTGGGCCCCCGCAATATGGCGGAACTTCGCTGCATAGAGCCCAATACGGGTCGGCCCCCAGGTCACGAGCCGGTCCCGATGGTGGCCTTGTTTCAAGACATACAATAGACCTACGTGGCCTCGATATGTGTGTCTCCGCCGTTCTCATCGATCTTTCGCGCATACGGTGGCATGCATCGGCTCGTCGTACAAGCCTGGAGTTGCCGCTCAAAGAGGTAATCGGGGAGACTCGAGGTATCCAGCACTCGATTGTTCTGCAAGCAACAGACGGCCAATGACGGCTAAGCTGCACCGTCGTGGTGTAACCGCCATGCTTCCTGCCAAACCCCCAACCTCGCGCGGCCGCTCTGGCATGCTGCACATCATTTCCGTTGCAGCGAGCAAGGATGGGCGTGCATCACGGCGTGGGGCCGCGACCCGTTTCAACCTCTGGTGTGACGCTGTATCTCAAGAATCGAACCATGGCATGCCCTCCACGGCGGCCCGAAATTTCATGTCGACAACGCAACAATGCATAGGCGACGGGCGGGATGTCTCCATTCGGGAGGAGGAAGCTGGGGCCGTAGCAATATTCATTACCGCCAGGGGCAGGTCTTGGCGAAGAGGTGCCACCACGAACCGTGACAGGGACTATCCCGGCGCAGGACGCAAACCGAGCGCAGGCAACTAATACATGCGTACCGTAAACGAACATGAATCGAGATTCTGGAATTCTGGTAGGTTGCGGTACGGCGCAGCTCACAGCCGCCCCCCCGCTTCAAGCAAGCAGCTCGACGGAAGAGGGGACTGTTTTCTAGAATCCTTCCAAGATCCGGGCTCCACTGGGCCTCCGCAGAATCCCCATCCCTGCGCGAACCCGCCAGTTCGGCTGTGTCGGATCCCAGAACCGCTCGTCCACCAGCCAAAGCCTGTGGGGCTGTAATTATGACGTTTGCCACACGTGGTTCTGCCGAAGCCACCACCCAGCCCACCCAGCCCCAGCCCCAGGCATCACTTTTCCATACTCCCGAGTCTTCGCTTGAAGCAAAATCGCCGAGAGTTTGCCCCGCATCCCACCCACCCACCCACCGCCTTTGCGATTCCCTGCGCCATGGCCCCCCTCTCAATCTCATCCATCCATCCCCCACCACCCTCTTTCGATCGATCATCGCGATGGTAAATGAAAGACTGGGCTCCGTCGACCAGCGAAACCGCCGACGTCTGCCAGCCGAGCGCCCGAGCATCGCCAACAGCTCTGTCCCGGTACATACATACATATATACTTGATTGGTGCCGGTGCAGCGCAGCGAGGGGAACGGCGGGGGCCTGGGGGAAGGACGCGAGCGTCTGTCTTCGGGTTGGTACTTGGCGCCGCCGCCGCGCGGGGCCCTCGACCTGCGGCGTGGCTCCGTGTCAGCAGCCGCTGTGTGACCTTGACGACCGACGCACAGACGAACGCGGGATTATCTGCTTGGGGTCTGTTGTCAGACTGCCTGGGGCGCGCTCTACCGCTTGCTTGCCCGCGACACGGCGAATCACAAAGTCTCTCTGTCAACGGGCGGTGGGCGGACTGGGGCGACGCCGATGAGGAGCGCCGCTGGGATGGGCATCGCATTGTACGGGTACCTCGCCCGGCTGGGGCCGGAAAACTAGCGCATTTCCGTTTTCCCACACGTCGGCATGTTTGGTAGAACCAGGCATGCATTCATTCCTGAGCAACGTCCGACATTGCGCCCGCCGCTCCCAGATCCCGAGTCCTGGGACTCCCCTTCTATGCCGTCTGTCAACCCAGTGCATTCCAGCCCACCGAGACTTATCCCCCCGTGCTCCCGCGACAGCGCCGACACGCGCGATGGAGATGGCCGGACGCGGTTGTTGTTTCTTAGGGCCGTCACCGTGCAGGATGAGCCATTGCCGGCCAATGCTTCGGTATCACCGGCAACGACGACGGCTGGTGGGAACCACAGTACATGGCCTGAGGGGGGATGTCTCGTTGCTTCGTGGCTTGTTTGCCGGCCGCGGTGACGGACTCCTCCCTGCAGAGTCAGCAGAGCCGGGGCAGGCCGGGTTGGCTCGTTGTTGTTGTTGCTGCTGCTGCTGCTGCTGCTGCTCTCGTAGGCGGTCTGGCTGTCCAAGGCGCCATGTCCCACAGACAACAACCCATGCCACTGCCGGCTGTCGATATCTGCACGCACCCGTCTTGGCCCTGTGGCCTCATTCGCCGCACTGGTCGGACACCCGTTTGCAGACGCCGGGTTGGGAAGGTAGGGCAGGCCATGCGTGCGTCCTGATCAGATGTTGCTGGGAGGTGCCGCCGCAGTGACGGCCGGTGGCGCCCTGTCAGATGGAGCGGCAGCAACAGACGACGCAGGGTTTTTGTTTTTTTTTAACAAAAAAAGATTATGCGTTGTGTTGTTGCCGCGGAGATATCTGCCGCCGCATAGCATACCTACCACGCAGCACCGCCCATTGCCTATTGCCGTTGACTGCCGATTTCATGCAGCCGTCCTGGTGGATCTGGTTGCCTTGTCTTCTCCCTTCCTGCCTCAGCGGCATCTTGTCTTGCATTTCCCTGCGACTGCGGCTGCGTTGGTTGGGTGTTGCGGAGAGAGTTGAGCGACGCGTTTCGACAGCCCCCCTGAAACTGATCTTGCTTGAAGAGTCGGAATCGACACCCAAGACTCCGTCCAGGCAGCCTTGCCTTGCCGTTCCTGTCACCCTGCGGCCGCAACAGTGCGAGAGCGCTCAAGTCGCGCGCCGACAGGCCATGGGACCTCAGATCGTGGCATGCGAGAGGACGATGGCGATGCGATGCACCGGCGTCCACATCCGCGATCGGTGTCATTGGCCTGGCTGTCGCACTGCATGTGATCCCGTCCCCCCCCCCCCCAATCGACTTTGCGTGCTTTCCCATGGCCGTCTTTGGTGCGGTGGACGGGCAAACGACACGTCTCACGGCGCGGGCACCTGACAGGCGGCGGGCGCTGTGTGATCGGACACGAAACACCAGGAATCAGACCCTGCTGCTGTACCTTTTCATCATCGGGCCCACGGGCACGATGCATGTGCAGAGAAAGACAATGCCAATGACCCGAGATGCGTGAGTCGGCCCGCCGGTTTGGGTGCTTGGGTCGGTGATCTGTCTAGGCAGGGGGCCTGGGGCATGGGGACCCCGGCTGGTTGGCGTGGCCCCTGGTTGGGCTGGTGGCGTTGCGACAGAGTGAGACATGCATGCATATTACATGCCGGCGGTTTGTGGATCGGACGGTACTTGTAGGGATCGGTACTTTGAGATACTGGCTGCCCCTATTTCGGGGGAGGGAGGGGGGGAAGGAGAGTGCGCTCTGGTCGTCAAGACTTGCTTGCTGCTGCATGTCTGTCTGGGAGGAGGATGGCTGGCGGGGGCTGGCTGGTGGTCGGCTGGGGCCCAACCCCTTGACCTTGCTTGCCATGTCGCGTCGTTGATTGTCGTTGCCCTGTCTTTCCAACGAGGCTCCCTCCCCACTGCCCAACTGGCTCTAGACCGACAGCCACCTGGGCTCACCGGTCCTCCCAGCGCGCGACCCTGCCTGGCCTTCTGCACGCGGCGTGCCGCTGGCCGGCACATGTGTCCATCACCGAGTCCATGTATGGTATGTACGTATCCGATCGAGGCAAGCGCACCGAGACACTGGCCTGCTATGTGAGTCTTTGTTGTTCTTCCGCCTCGCCTCGCCTCGCCTTGTCCAGTCGGCCCATGTCTGTCCGGCCTGCCAGCACGGTGCCTGCTTGCTGGCTCTGCGGAGAATCAGCATCAAGGCAAGCCGCAAGCGCTGGTGCCAGCACATGTGCCTCACTCGGGCTGGTACTTCACGCGACCACATTCCATTCTTTGTTGCCGTACCGACAAGAAGGATGAGACAGCATAGGATGAGACAGCATGAGACGCGAGACAGTGCTGCATGGGCGGGCGCCACAAAGCGCGCAAGCATGGCAGTGAGGGGCGGACGCACTGTGTGTGTGTGCGCCGGCTTGATGATCGCCGGGTGCTGGGTGAAGTGGAAATATGAGAGCGTTCAGGGAAGGGCCAAGATGTAAAAACAGGGGCGTCGGGTCCAATGTAAGAGGAATGGGGGAGTTGCATGTGACACACTTGGTCTGGATATACCGGCGCATCTTTGAGGGGAGGCAATTGTGCCGACTGTGCCGGCTGCAGGTCGCGTGGTTTCAAGATGGCGTTTCCGCCCCAGACTTCAGGCCTTCATCCTCATTGGTGATCTATTGGACGTCAGCGGTTGTAGATTGTAAGGGGAAACAGGAAGATAGGGGATGGAACGACCAAACCTGAAGCCGCCCGACTCAGGGGGCAAGTAAACAACCAAGTCGCCCACCAGGGGGACGGGCAACCATAGTTTCGACTATGATAGAATATGCTGCCTGCATACACCACCACACACACCATCAGTACCCAGCCCCCGACCCTACCACCCTACACCCCCCTGGGCCGCGGATTCCCCCTAATCTCCCTCACCACTTCCCTCGTCCGCGCATTGTCCTCAAAGCTCACCCCCACCAAGTCCACCACCTCCTCCACACCAAAATACAAACTCAGCTCCCCCTCCACCCACAGAAACCGCACATCCCTCAGATTACTCTGCAGCACCTCACTCAGATACTTCAACCGCAGCCAGCAGCCCGCAAACTGCGCCGTGGCCGGCACCCCGTCCTCCTGCTCGGCGCCCGGCCGCGACGGCAGAAACAGCGCGTCCAGCCCCTCCACGCGCGCAATGAGCCCCGCGATGGCGTACGCCTCGTCCTGGCCGATCGACGGCAGGTCCATGACGTCGGCAACCATCTTGGCCGCGACCGCGTCGGCCAGCGCGCCGACGGCCTGCTGCCAGACGGAGCGCGCGAGGATGGCGTCCCAGGCGTCCGCGAGGGCGTGCACGTGGTCGACGGCGGCCGAGACCGAGGCGGCCGTCTCGTCTGTCGAGGACGGGTGGTGGAGGAGGTTCTGCTCTCCTGTGCGGGTGGGGGGTGTTAGCTCGGGGGGGGGGGGGGGGGGGGGGGGGGGGGCGTACCGCCGAGGAGGTCGCGCAGGACGGTTTTTTGGATGGAGAGTTCGTTGGTGTAGGCGCGCGTTGCGAAGGATTGGAGGGATTTGATGTCGTCGTCTAGGCGGAGCATCTTTTGTGCGCGTAGGCTGATGTCGTCACGCTGCTTCCAGGCTGCGGCAAAGTCGGCGAGGCGTTCTGCGAGATAGCCCGCGTCGTTGTAGAGATACCTGCGGCGGTGAGGACAGGCTCAGGAAATGCATGGAAAGTGGACTTACATGTTGCCCCCGATGCCCGGGGCGTAGTAGTAGGGTGAGACAGCCCTGAACATGGCCAGGGCAAGTGTCGGGAGGCTGAACAGCCCTGCTGCTGCGGCCGCGACAGGACTCCCCGCGTGGCTGTCGTGTGTAAGAGCCGCGCCGTCTTCGACCATCGCGAATATCAAGTCGAGGACCGGCTGCGGCAGGGAAGAGATACTGTAACTCTCCTTTAATATCAGCTCCCTGGTTTGCGGCGCTGGTTGGCTTGGGTTGGAAACGTCCACGTCGTCATTGTTGGCTTCGTCACCCCATCCCCATGCCTCTGACGGGTCTTCGTCATCCAGTCTGCTTCCCTGCGGCTCTTGCTTGGGCTCCTCCTTGAGCTCCTCCTCAGGTTCCTCCACGCCGGCGTCTTCCTCGCCCCAGCCCCACGCATCGGTGCCGTCATCACCGTCTTCTGGTGCTTCATTGGCGCTGTTGTTTACTGCCGGTTCAGGGGCCTCCTGCTCCCCGTCATCCCACGCGCCCCAGCCGTGGTCATCGGCAGAAGCTGTCGCACCAGTGGCGACTAGCTGTTGGCCCTCTGACCTCGACACCATCTGTTTCTCAATCTTTTCGACCCGTTTCGGTGCACCGAGGCCTTGTGAAAGCCTGGTCCGGACCGAATCTAGCGCAGTCTCTCTGCATTTCGAAAGCCAGACTTTCGGCGCGCTCTCTGCCCATTCCTGCAGGTCGCCGAGGTTTGAGAATCCAAGCGTCTTGAGTCTGTCGCAGAAAACCCGGGCCTCTGCGATGACGCTCTGGAATGCTTCCATGTCCTCGAGTGACGACGGGACCGCCGAATCAAGCCAGACGCTCGTGACCCTGTGTATTGTTTCGGGAAGCAAGGTGGACGAAATGGTCTCGACGAGATCGGGAGGGAGTGTTTGAACCAGGAAAGAAAAGACCAGCTCGAGATCCGCAAACAAGGACTTGACGGATTTGTCTGTCGAGCCCCGTACTTCCAAGGTGCTCTAGTATCGAACATTACTAAAGTCTCCTCGGACGGAGAAAGGCGCACTCACATTTTCAACGCGGATAGCTGGTAGTGTTTCCCTGGTGATATCCATCCTCGGAAGCAGGACAGCCTTGTTGAGGTCGCGGCAGAGCCGGCCGATCCGTTGATCGACTTCCTTGTACGCCCGGAGGCCGATTACGGCGTCCTGGAGACTCATGGGTTCATCTACGACAGTCAGATGTGCATAGAGCGGCCTGTCGATGGCGGTGCCCACCTTTCCGGGTGCTACTGATCGAGACTCGCTGGTTCTCAATGTCAACATCAACAAGACTGTTCCAGACACGGTCGAAGACGTCATGCACGTCCGACTTGAGCTCGAAGGCCCTGATATCGAGGAGCTTGAGGGCCCGGCAGGATTTGTTTACTGAGACGCTGTCCAGTTCTGTCCAGGATTCTACCGAAAGTTAGCAGCGCCCGGCCAACCTGATGCGCGCATTGCTCACTTTCAAGGAGATGCAGAGCATCCAGTATGCGCCGCTCATCACGGGCTTGCTCGACCTGATCTAGCGTCTGATTGACGGTCCTGACACCCCTGAGTGACTCGTGCACCTGGCCATTGTAATTTAGTTCGCGGATTAGGAAGTCGGCCTTTGCTTCGGCGTCGTGTATCGCCCGCCCGGACACAACAGGGGCCTCTGAGGCTTTGATGATATCGCTGGCGAGGGCTTTCGAACGGAGGATGTCGTCCTGCACAGCTTGCGCATTCGTTTGCCATGATCTCACATCGTCGGCCGTCTCCTCGTTGATCGCGTGTATCTCGGCCTGCGCAGGACGCTTAGCAAGGGCTCACCCAAGGCGGCTGGTCAAGGCTCGTACCTGGAGCTTTGCCTTCGCGTCTGCGAGTGCTTTGAGGGCGGTCGGGAGGGAATCCGAGTCGACCGCTAGCGACGAGACCTTGTCTTCGGGAAAGGAGCCGTGGATCGAGAACTCGACGAGCGCCTGGGCAATCTGGGCCATCGGGGAGTCGGTGGTAGCCATGGCGCGTGACCTGGTGTGTGCTGATCACGGCATTCCGAGTGTGACGAGTCGAGGTGGAATCCGCGGGACGTCGATGCGCTGATGCGCTGGAGATGCGCTGTAGCCGCCACTCAACGCGCGTTCCCGGGGCTTGCAGCAAAAGGGCAACACTGCCCCTTGTTTAAGAATTGACCAAATAGCCCGTAGCCAACCGAAGTGCCGTGGTCTTATCGTGGTGCAGTCGAAGGCTGGTTTGCGCTGCGGGTTGACGTTTGCCAGCTTGTTAGGTACTTGTCCCCAACCTGGAAGCTGCCCGTCTCCAATTGGAACCCGACGCTCCAAGCTCCCCGGACCTTGTCTCACTGCCGCCGGTTCCCTGCTTCCGAGTGAGCAACGTGCGGCAGCCAAGAGCAGCAGCATGACAGGTGTGGACAGCTGTCGGTCCCACACCTGTGCAGGCTCCGCTTTCACCGAACTTTTGCCCTTCCGCACAAAACCACAGGTCGTAAATTTTCTCGCCTTTCCTTCTTGCCCAACGTCACGACGACAGCAATCTCGGCATCACCAGTCAAAATGGCCGCCACCAAGAACGAGACCCCGCGCACCGGCCTGGTTGTCGTAAGTTGATGAACTCAATATTCGCCAGAAGCGACAGGCGCGCCCCAAGCAATTCCGCTGTCCCGCATCTTGCGCTCTGGCAAACTTTGAAGCAAATTCGCTAACCATTTAACTTTGCAGGGTCTCAACAAGGGCCACGTAAGATAAGCCTTCTTGTCTCACCTCGTGGAGGATCTCTGCACTTGCTTCATCCTGAAAAGGATATAACGAAGCATATCCGCGGATGATGGACTCTTGGCTGATCGATGTTTGCTCTTTCCTCGAATACAGAAGACCACCGCCCGCGTCAGCAAGCCCCGCGTGAGCCGCACCAAGGGCCACCTCAGCAAGCGGACCGCTTTCGTCCGTGACCTCGTCAAGGAGGTTGCTGGCCTCGCCCCCTATGAGCGCCGCATCATCGAACTCCTGCGCAACAGCAAGGATAAGCGTGCGCGCAAGCTCGCCAAGAAGAAGGTACGAGTGCAGTGCCCGCTCACGTGCCGTGTCCGGATCCCGCTGACAGTCGCTAGCTCGGCACCTTCGGCCGCGCCAAGGCGAAGGTCGAGGACATGAACCGTGTCATCGCCGAGTCCCGCCGTACCGGCCATTAAGCGCCGCGCCACCTCTTGGGATGGGAGCCAGGGTGGGCGTCGAGTGACATGACGAGTTCTGGGGGGGGTGGGGAACTGATGGTGCCGAGACAATGCAAAGGCGTTGCTCGTGGTTATCGTCGACGGCTGTGCTCCAAAGCAGACCAGGCGTCTAGAACAGAATCGACCTCACGTTTGCCTTGGTGGACACATATCTGGCCGTCTTGCTGTCCTGTGTGAGCTTTCGCGATGATGTTTGTCCGTAAACACAGCACTGAGCGTGCAACCCATGTCGGGAATAGTCCGTTGCTATCGCCATTCCACGCTCACAGTTCCTTGGATCAACCGGCCGGCGGACTGTCCTGAATTTGCAATCCGAGGCTACATAAGTCGCCGTCCTAGGGGTCCTCCCGCCCTGCCGCCTCCGTCCTTGGTGGGGCGTTTCGCATCCGTCCCGACTCCCGAAGCTGCCCCGCAGTTCAAGGATTCTGTAACACAGCCTGACTTATATTTATGGCAGGCACGCCTCTTAACCAGTCTCTCCTCTTGAGACTTTGATTTTCAGTTTCGTTTCCGCCAAGAAGGAATTGTTCCGTTCGTTCACTTCAATTCTGCTTCTCGCCCGCTTTCCAAATCGAAAAACCAGAAAACCAGAAAACCAGAAAACCCCACAACCACCAAACGCACCCAAGCAAGGCAGCACACCGCCAGGAACAGTTTCTTGCGAGTTCAAGTTTGCTCACTTTAAAGGCGCCCATCACGCTGTCATTGGCTTTCCGGCTCTGTGGCCAGGCAACAAGGCGAGCCTACCACTCAAGTAGGTATGTGTGTGTCAGCATGAAGCCCCTGCTACCTACCCAGGCAGCCAGGCCGCTCAGCATCCCCTCTTCCCTCCTGCCGCCTTCCCACGATTGCATTGTTCTCGGGCGTTTCCCCCACCGGTTACTTTCCCAACTTGTTTCCTTCTTCTGGCGGTTGTTTGTCCATTAGCACGGCATCCGTTACTGCCGGGAAGGATGCCTCACGGGACACCTATATCGCGCATGGTGCTCTTCGGAGCTGTTGCAATACTCTTTGCCATTGCTGCATCCCATAGAACCCCGGAGCCCACCTCGGAACCTACCCTGGACTTTGGGTATGCCGAGCTTCCACACCGGCGACCCCTATCCTTCCAACCCCCTGGTGCTGTGTCTCTGAACAAGACACTGTCAAGCTGTCCATGAGAGTTGATAGATAACCAATGCCGTTCCCTTGTTCAACTTAGTCTCGTGGGTCTTCTGTTGGCTAATCATATCCCCAGTTACCTCAGAGGCCTTGTGCAGAATCTGAATAGCCCAAATATGACTTCCCAACCCCCAAACCCCCGGTTCCGGAAGGTCCAGAGTTTCCGCACCAACTATGCCCCCACCGACATCACCCAGTATGAGTCGGAGCGAAGCGGCATGCAGGTCATCGTGGTCGACCGCAAGGGGCCCAAGGTCAATGGCTACTTCACCCTAGCTACCGAGATCTTCGACGACTCGGGCGCGCCTCACACCCTGGAGCATCTCGTCTTCATGGGGTCCAAGAGTTACAAGTACAAGGGTCTGCTGGACAAGCTGGCTGGCCGCGCTTACTCCAACACCAATGCCTGGACTGCCGTCGACCACACCGCCTACACGCTGGAGACTGCTGGCTGGGAGGGCTTTGCGCAGATCCTGCCCGTTTACCTGGAGCACGTTGTCGTCCCGAACATCACCGACGATGCCTGTGTCACCGAGGTCCATCACATTGATGGGGAGGGCAATGATGCCGGCGTCGTCTACTCTGAGATGCAGGCTCTTCAATACAGCAGCAGTGAACTGATGGACCTGAGAGCTCGACGCCTGCTTTACCCCGAGAACATTGGCTTCCGGTACGAAACCGGAGGCATGATGGAGGCGCTCCGCGTCTTGACCCCGGAGAGAATCCGGGAATTCCACCGGGCCATGTACCAGCCGCAAAACTTGGCGATCGTCGTCATTGGCGAGGCGGACCACGATGACCTCTTGAAAATCCTGGACGACTTCGAAGAGAGTATCGCGAACGATATCCCTCCCCCGAACCCCAACTTCAAGCGCCCCTTTGTCGACTCAGCACAGCCACCGCCTTTGGCGAAAACCATCGTTGAGACGGTCGAGTTCCCCGAAGGAGATGAGTCGGTTGGCGAGATCGTGGTAGCCTTCTTCGGCCCGAGCTGCACCGATCAGGTGCAAGCCACAGCCATCAACATTCTCCTGACGTACTTGTGCGGGTCGTCGGTGTCGCTCATCGAAAACACCATGGTCGAGAAGGAACACCTCGCGAGCTCTGTTGCCTACTGGTGGGATAGCCGGCCAGATACCGTCATCTGGTTCCAGCCAACCGGTGTCGCCACCGAGAAGCTCGCCTTCGTCGAACAGCGCTTGATCGCACTTCTAAAAGAGGCCGCGTCCAAGCCCCTCGATATGAACTACATCAAAGAGTGCTTGCAGCGGGAGAAACGCCAAGTCAAGCTGCAGGCCGAGGGATCCGAGTCCTTCTATGCCAACAACATCATCACCGACTACCTCTTTGGGAAACGTGACGGGACGACGTTGAGGGACCTGGAGTCACTCAACGAGTATGACGTTCTCGACACGTGGACAGACCAGCAGTGGAGAGACTATTTGAGGAAATGGATCTCGGACGCCCACCATATCTCTATCCTCGGGAAGCCGTCCATGGAGCTTGCCAAGACACTCAAGGAAAACGAGGAGGCGCGCCTGGCGAAGAGGAAGGAGGAGCTCGGCGAGGAGGGTCTTGAGCGCCTGAAGGTGAGACTCGAGATTGCAAAGACCAAGAACGAAAAGCCGATCCCGCCCGAGGTGCTCGACCAGTGGCCTGTCCCCGGCACTTCCTCGATTCACTTCATCGAATCCGCGACCGCGAGGTCCGGCAAAGCCCGGAGCTTGGGTACCCTCGAAAACGCCCCGCAGAAGGTCATTGACGCCGCGCCCCAGGGGTTGCCGCTGTTCGTGCAGTTTGAGGATGTCCCCACGGAGTTTGTGCATCTCACGGTCCACGTCGGCCTGTCGCAAACTCCTATCAAATACAAGCCGCTCCTGTCCCTGTTTGCGGACAACTTCTTCAACTCGCCCGTGATGCGGGACGGCCAGCGCCTAAAGTTCGAAGACGTAGTCAAGCAGCTCGAGAAGGACACGGTCAGCTACCATATCAGCTCGGCCTCGCGGTTGGGTGATGCAGAGGGCGTGGCTATCCAGTTCCAGTTCGAGCCGGAGAAGTACGCCACCATCATCAGCTGGCTGCACACCCTGATGTTCGACATCGTCTTTGACCCGGTCCGCATCAAGGCGGCCATTGTCAAGGCGCTCGCCGACATTCCGGAGGCGAAGCGAGATGGCCAGGCCATGGCGCGCGAGGTCGATATGGCTATCCATTTCAAGCCCGAGTCTTACCTCGCCGCGAAACGGACGCTGGTCAAGGCCGTGTACCTGCGCCGCCTCAGGAAGCTCCTCGACAAGGAGCCCGAGACAGTCATGTCCTGGTTCGAGGACCTCCGCAAGAGCCTCTTCACCTTTGAGAACATGCGCGTGCTTGTAACGGCCGACGTGGCCAAACTCGCCAACCCCGTCGCAGAATGGGACACCCTCACCCGCAACCCGTCCCTCAACCCCGCCAACGAAGTCCTCCCGATCACCAAGCCCTCCGCCATGCTCAACCCCGAGGGCCAGGCCCCGGGCTCCTTCGGCAGCGTCGTCATCCCCATGACCACGCTCGACAGCTCGTACAGCGTCAGCACGGCCACGGGCCTGCAGTCATACGCCGACCCGCGCCTGCCCGCCTATCTCGTCGCGCTCGGCTACCTCGAGGCGGTCGAGGGCCCGCTGTGGAACGCGGTGCGCGGCAACGGCCTCGCCTACGGCGTGTCCTTCTCGCGCGAGGTCGATGGCGGCTTCATCCAGTTCAAGGTCTACCGCTCGCCCGACGCGACCAAGGCGATCGAGGCCAGCGGGGCCACGGTCGCGAAGCTGGCGTCGGGCGAGGAGCCGCTCGACCGCCACCTTGTGCAGGGCGCGGTCAGCGGCGTCGTGTTTGGCGCCGCGGACGAGCAGTCGACCAAGGCGGCGGCGGCGCAGCAGAACTATGTGGTGGGTGTCGTGAGGGGGTTGGAGCAGGGGTGGAACCGCAAGATCTTGGCTAGGGTGAGGGAGGTGACGGACGAGGAGATCAGGGCGGTGATGCGCGAGGTGATCTTGCCTGTTTTTGAGCCCGGCAAGAGCAACGTTGTCGTGACGTGTGCGCCGATCATGGAGGAGGTAAGTCTTGTGCTTGGGATGATGGGCGGATTCGGGAAGACGCAACGAAGCTAACGACGGTGTGCAGAACATGATCGAGACGCTTACGGCCGCGGGGTACAAGACGCAGGTGCAGACGCTGGCGCATTTCTACGATGACTATGGTCTGGCGAAGGATGGGGACGACGAGGAAGAGGACGACGACGAGGACGACGAAGATGATGAGATGGAGGATGGGTCGGAGTCAGGCTCAGATGAGGATACGGATTGAGAGATGGGCTGATCTTGTAGAGCTGCTAGATGTGTTGTTGCATAGACTCTGGCGATTAGCGTGGCGACTTGTTTTCGTCTTCGTATAGAACTCGAGCACTTGGTTGACTGGCAGTTTCGAGAATTGATTAGGCGTCTCATTCCGTGACTTGCCTGGGGGGGGTATGACGCCCAAGTACTTTCGCCTCGGCGGTGTGACGGAGCCATGCAAACGACGAACATCCAACAGCAGACGCTATGCAGACTCAAGAGTTCATCCATTCCCCTCGGCCCAGTCTTGAAACCCGCAGTAGCAAGCCCAAAGCACACCACATCTATCCCAACCAGCAACATATCCTAACCCCATGGTGTCAAGCCCCTCCCTTCATGCCTCGTGCTCCCAAACGCCTTCTTTGCCGTCTCGCCCAAGACAAGGTATATATGTATATGGTATTAGCCACCGCGATATGCAGGCAGAGCATAGAAAACGAAAGGCAAAATAAAAACAACAAGACCACAGGCCAAGATCAACATCCAAGCCAGCTAGCCAGAACGGACCCCCC
>MU853402.1:2779809-2797651 GCA_033297235.1 Trichocladium antarcticum
AGTTGGGAAGGTGTGGTGGTTGTCGGGCAACGGCGCGCGACGGTGGGCGGGAGTTGGATGCGCCGCCCGCGAGCGGATCGATGGGGATGGGCTGCGATGCGCAGGGAGGCATGGAGGACGAGGTATGTTATCCGTGTCACCGCAGGTGCAGTCGCTCGGAGGGATGCGCGGGAAAAGAGTGGTGTGCGGCGCGCGTAAGCCGTTGGGATCGGTTTCAGGCTGGCTTCATGGCATTACCACATTACTGACACACGGGATGCGGTTGATCTGCAAGGCAGCAGGCAAACGGCTGCCAGGTCCTCGAGCCAGGCTCGCAGGCGAGGAATGCCAAGCAGCTTGCTGCATGTCGCAGAGCGAAACGGATGCTCCACTCTGCATGGGGATTGGATGGACCCTGCATGGACAGCCCCGCCGAAACCCCAACCCCGCGAGCAGCATGAGCTGCGTACGGTACGGATACCGCTAGCAATGAGATCACCAAAAGAGCAAAACATCACAGGTTCTGAATGGACGCTCGGCGGGACGGTCATTGTGCAAGGCTTCGCTCACAGAATATACTAGACCAACGCCATGTAGTGGGAATACGCGTTGACTGTACGGATACAAGAGGTCATACCAACACAGCATGACTCGCTGCCGCGCGCGCATCCTAAACCGATCCACTCGAACCTAGTCCCATCCGTCTACGGCATGGGTGAAGTGCGTGGATTCCATCGGCAGCCTATTTCCGATGGCGCAACGTGGGCAGCCGTGGCTCCGCTAGTGGTGGCCATTCACTGTTGTCGCGGCCGCTGCGGGAGGCGGCCGCTCGGGCCCGTACGGCTGCGGCTGCGGCTGCTGGTGGAGCTCGTCCTCCGTCTCGTCGTCGTACTCGCCATCGTCGCTCACCTCCTCCTCGTTTTCGTCGTAATCCTCGTCATCTTCGTACTCGCTCTCGTCCCCATCCAGGTCCCCCTCCGCGTACCCGTTCTCCACCGTGCTCGTCAGCCCCTGCGGAATGCCCCGGCCCTGCTGCTGCATCTGCTTGATGATGCCGTTCAGCTTCTCCAGCTTCTTCCTCAGATCCTCCATCTCGCCCAGGTTCGTATTCCTCTCCTCGGCCATCTTGAGGATGTTGCTGTTCACCTGGTCGTGCTTCCGCTTCAGATTCTCGTTCTCCCGCTCCAGCCGCTTCGTCTTCTTGGACATGTCTTCCATCTCTTTGCGGAACGACGAGAACAGGTCGTTGCTGCTGTTGAGCGTGTCCTCCACCTGGGGCCCCCCGTCAGTCTGGGCGGTCGACCGTCGAGGGGCGACGGGACAGACCTGTCTGAACTTTTCCGCGTAGAGGCCCAGTTGGTGCTTTAGGTCCGCCTCCGTCTTTGTAAACGCCTGCACCTGCGCGCTCAAGTGCCTCGACCGTACCAGCTCCGCCTCGTAATTCTTCTTTTCCCGCTCAAACCTCGCCAGGTTGTATTGGACCTCGAGTTCTTTCGTGCGCATCTGCGAGTGGAAATGCAGCTCTCGGAGCTCGTATTGGTCGATGAAGGATTTGAACCGCTGGCAGAACCTAGAATTTGTGAGCATGCGCGGTCAGGGGGCCCGGACGGGTCGACATACAACTCCTCTACTTCCATGTCGATCACCTGCTTCCGCGGGTTGTCCTTCTCTTCTTGATAGTCGTCCATCCGCCTAAGAAGGCCCGAGTATCGCTCGTCCCACGTATTCTGGCTCCGAACTTGCGTGTCCGAGAGCGTCTTGTTCTCGTTCTACTCGCCAATCCATCAGCACACTACGATGCCCACAGCCAATGCCAGAGCGGAGGCCCTCACCTTCAACTTGTTGTTCTCCTTCTGCAGTTCCCGGCAGAGCTTCTCCAACTTCTCCTTGAGAGATACCGTCTTGTTCAACTCGTTCCGACCGTTGTCCTTGTCCTTTTGCAGCTGGTCTCCGCGCTTCTTGTTCTTGATACTTTCCCGCTCGTGCCGCTTCATCTCCGACAGCAGGTCCGAACATCGTTTTGTAAGATGGTCGATCTTTTGTATGTCGCTCATCTTCGATGTCTGTGTGTGGAGCTCTCGGTTGGCCTTCTTAACTTCGCGCTCTACAAACAAACCACCCAAGTCAGCCGGTCAAATTCCAACCATAAGACCTCTTCGCTGGAGGCGTCTGCAATACTCGGGCCCCCAGTCCTTCCGCCAAAAACATCGCAAGAGGTCCCGTTTGCTCTGGCCAACTAGGCGAATACGGGGGGCAAGCACACACCAATTTCAGCCTCCTGGTCCTTCTCGCCCGCGGCGTCGAGCTCTAACTGTGTGATTCGCTGGGCGATGAGTTTTGACGCCTCGTTCGGTTCTGGTGTCTTCTTCTGCTTCCCCTTCTTTCCAGGAACAACTGCCGGCGGCGCCGGGGCGGGCCGGTTGTCATGACTGGGCGCGGACGGGCCGTTCGTCGCGGCGGGCTCGGACGGTGCCTGATGTACGGCGGCTCCATTCGCTACCGGCGTCGCAGGTCGGGGTCCCGCCGTCGTCATCGGAGCGGTCGACATTGTCTGGAAAGCGCAGTCTGGGCGGCCAGTGGTGAGTGCGAAGAACTTGGGCCACGGAGATTTCTGTCGCTCCGGGCAGTATTAGTGTCGCCGTTCCGAATCAATATCCGCGCCGATGCGGCGACTAGGCGTGGCACTCGTGGCTTTGGTCGCTTCGGCCGCTTTGGTCGTTTTGGTGACGGCTCTCAGACTTTGACCGTTGGAAAGAGGGCACGCCTGCGCTCTGATGTCGCTTATTCAATCGGACGGTAGGACAAAACGACATGCATCCGCGCGCGCAGCCGGGGCTGAATGCACGCCTATTGAATGCCCTGTGACGGCGACTGGACCTGTTTGGACAGCCAGATTCGTGGAGCAGCCTCAACACGCACTACTCTGCCGTGTGCGCCTGGGCAAGGATCTCAAAGGGTATGGTGGGTTGGCGTTCGGTGATACAGGAGCTGATGGTTGATCAAACGCAGAGATTGCTCCTGTGTCTCCAATGTCGTCGCACCGAGTTGCATTAGTCTTCTCCAGGCCCGGGAAACCTGGAACCACTGCTAAAACTTAGCAGTGGAGCACCGCCTAATTCGCTGTGACAAGCCATCGGGACATTGACCCGCGGCGACTCAGCGCCCTTGTCACCTGCAAGCCGGGGCGGTCGGGGGGCGGGTGGAAGGCGGCTTGGCAGATACGGCAGTACCGATGAGTGCCGATATGACCGGCGAAAAGACAGCTTTG
Organism: Trichocladium antarcticum; assembly: GCA_033297235.1. Taxonomy (NCBI): domain Eukaryota; kingdom Fungi; phylum Ascomycota; class Sordariomycetes; order Sordariales; family Chaetomiaceae; genus Trichocladium; species Trichocladium antarcticum. Next base: position 2,783,057 of record MU853402.1, read on the forward strand.
CATGCCTGTGTGATTTGGTATTCCAATAACACCATGCATGCTCCACTTTGCGGTCAAACTGCGGTTATTCTTTTCTTGATTTCGCATCAACTCTTTGCGCTTCCACGAACTCGGACCATCCGCAAGTTCCATTCATTCCAAGCTCTCTCAGCCTAGGCTTCAAAAAAGACGTACAGAGTCCATGTCAACCCATTATTAAACGCCTAGACTTGGATTTAGCGACGAGAACACTCGCTTCTCTGCCTCCTGCGTTTCGCTACCGCAAACATGCTTCGCGCCACGGCCAAGCGGGCTGCGAAGGCTGCCACGGAGCTCTCGCAGTATCCCAAGCCTGGCGAGAAGCTCCACGGCTTCACGCTTTTGCGGACGAAGCATGTCCCTGAGCTCGAGCTGACGGCCCTGCACCTGCAGCACGACAAGACCGGCGCCGAACACCTGCACATTGCGCGCGATGATAGCAATAATGTCTTCTCGGTCGGCTTCAAGACCAACCCCCCCGACGACACTGGCGTCCCACACATCCTGGAACACACAACCCTCTGTGGCAGCGAGAAGTATGGGATATGCCCCCGGTCGTGCATTGTCTTGTCCCTGCCGCTCTAACTGTCTGCAGGTACCCAATTCGGGATCCGTTCTTCAAGATGCTGCCTCGCACCCTGTCCAACGTCATGAACGCCTTTACAGCCTCGGACCACACCTTCTATCCCTTTGCCACCACCAACGCCCAGGATTACAAGAACCTCATGTCCGTATATCTCGATGCGACACTCCGACCCTTGTTGAAGGAGTCAGATTTCACACAGGAGGGATGGCGCATTGGGCCCGAGAATCCCCAGGAGATTGCCTCCGGGGCCGAGGCTGGACCCGAGGCTCGGAAGCTGGTCTTCAAGGGCGTCGTGTACAACGAAATGAAGGGTCAAATGTCGGATGCCGGCTATCTGTTTTACATCAGATTTCAAGACCACATTTTCCCAGACATCAATAACTCGGGTGGCGATCCCCAAAAGATCACGGACCTGACGTATCAGCAACTCAAGGGTTTCCATGCCGAGCACTATCACCCGAGCAACGCAAAGGTGTTCACTTACGGCGACATGCCGCTGGCAGATCACCTACGAGAGATTGATGCGCAGCTTGGCGCGTTCGACAAGATCCAGACCGACATGGCGATCCACCGGCCTATCGATCTCAGTAGCGGCCCGAAGGAGGTCCGGCTGCTGGGCCCCGTTGACCCTTTGGTGGATGCCAATAAGCAGTTCAAGACGTCCGTGTCGTGGGTTCTTGGGGATACCACCGATGTTGTCGAAACATTTTCCATCGCCCTGGTATCAGCCCTACTCACGGACGGCTACGGCTCGCCGCTGTACAAGGGGCTTATCGAGACGGGTCTCGGCACTGACTGGAGTCCGAACTCGGGCTACGACAGTTCGGGCAAGGTCGGGATATTCTCGGTTGGCCTGACTGGCGTTCAAGAAGCGGATGTGCCCAAGCTAAAGTCCGCCGTTCAAGACATCCTCCGTGGCGTGCGGGCAAAGGGCTTCGAGCGATCCAAGATCGACGGCTATCTTCACCAGCTCGAACTGGGGCTCAAGCACAAGACGGCCAATTTCGGCATGTCTCTGCTGCACCGCCTGAAACCGAAATGGTTTACGGGTGTCGACCCATTCGACTCGCTTGCTTGGAACGACACGGTCGCCGCGTTCGAGACGGAGTATGCAAAGGGAGGCTACCTCGAGGGGCTGATGGAAAAGTACCTGATGAACGACAACACATTAACGTTCACAATGGCGCCGTCTGCGGATTTCGGACAGGAGCTTGTGAAGGAGGAGGAGGCCCGCTTGGAAGGCAAAATCGCCAAGGCTGTCGAGGCTGCGGGCGGCGATGAAAAGGCGCGGGCTGCGTTTGAGGAACGGGAGCTGGCGCTGTTGGTGGAGCAGGGCAAGTCAAACACGGAGGACCTTGGCTGCCTGCCCAGCGTCCATGTCCAAGACATCCCGCGCCAAAAGGAAGCCGTGGTTCTGCGGCACGAGACCGTGGGCAAGGTCAAGCTTCAGCTGCGCGAGGCGCCAACCAACGGCTTGACCTACTTCCGGGCCATCAACACGCTGGAGAATTTGCCCGATGAGCTTCGGTCGCTTATCCCCCTCTTCACTGATGCCATCATGCGTCTTGGGACCGAGGACATGACGATGGAACAGCTGGAGGATCTCATCAAGCTCAAGACAGGCGGTGTGTCTGTTGGCTACCATTCGGCATCACAGGCAACCGACTTCACCAAGGCGAACGAGGGTCTCAGTTTCTCTGGGATGGCTCTCGACCGCCATGTGCCAGTCATGTTCGATCTCCTGCGCAAGCTAGTGGTCGAGACAGACTTTGACAGCCCAGAGGCCGCTGGACAGATCCGGCAGCTTCTGCAGGCATCTGCCGATGGCGTCGTCAACGACATTGCTTCATCCGGGCATGCTTTCGCCCGAAGGGCTGCGGAGGCCGGTTTGACGTGGGACGCCTTCCTCCGGGAGCAGGTCAGCGGCTTGTCCCAGGTAAAGCTCGTGACAAGCTTGGCCAGCCGACCAGAATCCGACCAGCTGGAGGATGTGATTGCGAAGCTGAAGCAGATCCAGCAGATCGCTTTTGCCGGCACTATTCGCGCCTCCATCACATGCGACAGCGAGAGTGTACCCAACAACTCCAAGGCTCTCTCCACGTTTTTGGATTCGGTGCCCTCGCAGCATGCGGGTTTCCCGACGCGCCAGGCACCGCAGTTTTCGAGGAACATCAAGTCCTTCTACCCCCTGCCCTACCAGGTGTACTACGGCGCGCTTGCTATGCCGACCGTGTCTTATACGTCACCTGACGGCGCCCCTCTTCAAATCCTCTCTTCTCTCTTGACCCACAAGCATCTCCATCACGAGATTCGCGAAAAGGGCGGAGCCTACGGCGGTGGCGCATACTCGCGCGCGATTGACGGCATCTTTGGCTTTTACTCATACCGCGACCCGAACCCCGTAAACACGATGAGCATCATGCGGAATGCCGGCCAGTGGGCCGTCAACAAGCAGTGGTCCGATCGCGACCTGGAAGACGCCAAGATCTCAATATTCCAGGGTGTCGACGCGCCTCGGTCAGTCAACGAAGAAGGCATGGGCAACTTTGTCTACAACATCACCGAGGAGATGAAGCAACGGCGACGCGAACAACTGCTCGATGTCACCAAGGACCAGGTCCGGGAAGCTGCGCAGAAGTATATTGTCGAGGCGCTGGACAAGCAAACCGAACGCCTCGTGTTCCTCGGCGAGAAGCGGGACTTTGTCGACAAGTCTTGGAATGTCAACGAGATGGACATCAACGGGACTGCGTAACCGCGACCTGCCAGCGACAGCGAGCCACCCAGGGTTTAGCCACCGTGTATTCTTAACAACATGTACAACACATACGATGATACCCCTCTCTAATGACAGGCGCACCACCTGTCAAAATCGTGGCATGCCACGATCTCGCGTAGGACTCCTACCCTGGTCTGTCTGCCCCTTCCCTCCCCTTGACCGCCAAAGCGTTCAGATACGATACGTCTCACTGCTTGATTCTATAGCTCTGAGACCACAACAAAACGCGAGATTAATGACACCAGGACCCGGCCCAGCCGGGCCCTGGGCTCGTTCTCTCAGAACTGCCTTCCACAGATTTGGACTTGCGGACTAAAGAACAGAGTACATGCCGTGATGTCGCCGCAACCTTGTTGCATTAGTTTCGGGGCGCATACTGACACCACATCGCAGTCAACGAAGGCAGGTGGATAACCACCAACTGTCTGTGACTTGCGCACCCCCAGTGGTTGCTCTGGCGTACCACCCCCAACCCTCTTCTTGGCAGGTCGGCAAGGAGCCGCGAACGGAAGGGCTATCCCTCGTCAGTTCTCGACGGTCTTGAGCCCGCCAGGCTCGCCCAACGGAGACAGGTCTCCGAACTGCGATCCGTGGATAGCAGGGGGTCGAAGCCCTGAGCATGCGAGCCCAGTACCGTCTCGGGAGGCTTTGGATGTAGTAAGTCGTAGAATCAATGAGTGTCTTGTCTAAACGTTTTTATTGCTGTCTATGATTTCCTGAATTCATTTATAGCGAGACTCTTTTCGCCCATGGGCGCGATGAAGGTCGTGTGCGTCGGCGGTGGGCAGTGCTAAATAGGTAGTTTTGGTCACCAAGGCAGTTATGTAGTTGGTCAAGCCGCTGCTGGACAGTTGACCAACGATATCTGCCGTCGAACACTCGTTGATGCACCTCTCGTCCACACACGCATGTCTCCAACACCACTCGAGCACAAGCACGCGCTTCTTGCGGCTCAGCTCCGAGTGGCTGTCGGCGATGGCCAATGGCGGTGGCCAATCCCATTTGTCTCATGCACCAAATGCCCTGATCGCGGTTCCTGGGACCATGTAACGCGGCGGCAATTTGATATACGTTGCCGGAAGGTTATGCATCACGTTGATTTACATGGGTCGAGTTTTCGGTTGCTATTGGAAGACTCGCGCACAGGGTGTGTCGACGGTGGCAAGCTCCGGCGCAAACAGACGGCGGCCGACAGCGGCGAGAAGTCACTTGGGGTTGCAGAATCGCAAGTATTGGGATGCATCCACCACGACAGGAGAACAGGCCAAGGTCGCACTCGCTACCTGGGAGCTTACGTATCAATGCGCGATTTTGCCGATGCTGTTGTGTCGCCGGCCCCTCAAATATCGCTTCGTTGTGGTGTTTCCCGCCGGCCACGACCCGCACATCCCCTCTCGCCGGCCTGAATTGAGGAGGCTAAGCGGGGTGGGATGGATTCCGACTTCCGCTTTTGTACTGCCGCTGACCGCAAGTTGGTTTGAAACTGGCGCGCCACTCCGGTAGGTGGGCGAGCAGAGGGGTCGGCGGCCTCTGACTGCAGCCCGGGTTGGCCCACAACAAGAAGCCAACATCCCCGATACCTCGCTCGCGATGCGCAGAGGAGACGGTACTGGCTACGAAAGGTACCGTACCTGACGTACATAGGTACCGCCACTTGGTCTTTTTTTAGCCTTATTAATCATCGGGACCCATCGACCTGGAAGTTTTATGTCGCAAAATATGGGTCCCAGCCCAGTGATGAACCCTGGATGAATCACAAGCCAGCCTCCGGCGTGGTTTTTGTGTGCAGTGGCCGGGAATCTGAAGAAAAAATTGGCACAACCCTCCCCGCGCCCCCACATTGGTTGCACAACCCACCACTCGAGGCCCTCGATTATTAAGGAAGCTCCAGTCCAGCGACAAAACTTTCCGTCCCCAGAATTCCCATCCAAACCACCAATTTCGCCTTCTACCATCAACATCAATCGTCAATCCGCATCGTACGGCTGTTTCATCCGCTACATGCTCTTGCTGAACCTTTAAGGTAAGGTTACCAATACATCGGCACTTCCCTGTCGAATCCCGTGCAACGCCACTCGACGTGCGACTCGGAGCTGCTCGTGCCATCCATCTACCTGCATCCCGGTCGCTCGGCAGGAAGATGAGATGGAAATCCAACAACAGGATCCGCAGCAAGGTTGTTCACGATGCTGACCTCGCGCAAGGCCAGCTCCCTTCCACAAGACTGCCTTTGGTCTTCTCAAAGGCACCTGCTCTACAACGGCTTTTTGGGCCGTGACCCTGGTGTCAGACAAAGATTTCAGCCTCCGACAAACCTTCCACGTCATCAACTCGCTCCCCCCGCCTGCTGAGGTTGTCTAGAGAACTCGAGCTTTCCTTGTTCGATTTCTCCCACCACCAGAACCCCGAGTTCGACACCCCCAACCAGCTGCCGCATAGGACGATTTGCGCGGTTCTTCCTCTGAGTGAGGAAGAGTCGACGAGGTCTCGTCAGACCGACCAGGGACCAGTCAGCTACCGGCATCGGCCTCCATAATACCCGCTCGAGCACCCGTTCCACAACTCCCTCGTCCTTCGACCGAATATCGCATACCTACGACCGCTTAGCCTCTGACAACTCGCCCGGTCGATCCAAGGATCCCCCTCGTCAAATCGTGGGATATGGTTATGCCAACTGTTGTCTCGGATCGTTTCGCACCGCTTGATTATACGGAATATACGAACACCCAAGTCTTTTGGAAGACCTGTAACAATGGCCCATTCGACTACCACCGACATGGCCATCACGACCATCATGACGGCCGCCGCGTCAACCCCTCAGCCAAGCAGCTGATTGGCACCGCTCTCCGTGAGCGTGTTGAAAACATTGACCATGAGTTCTGCGAAGCCGGAGACGAGGACACCTTCTTCGTCGCCGATCTCGGCGAGGTGTACCGCCAGCACATGCGCTGGAAGAGGAACCTGCCGCGCGTCCAGCCGTTTTATGGTGAGCCACCCCATTTCGCTGTAGCTGACTTTGAGCCGCCCTGCTGACAGTGTGCACAGCTGTCAAGTGTAACTCGGACCCGAAGCTCCTGGAGCTGCTGTCCATCCTCGGCACCGGTTTCGACTGCGCGTCGAAGAATGAGATCGAGCAGGTCCTGAAAATGGGGGTCGACCCCTCCCGCATCATCTACGCCCAGCCCTGCAAGACCAACTCGTATGTGCGCTACGTCGCCAACCAGGGTGTGCGCCAGATGACCTTTGACAATGCCGACGAGCTCCGCAAGATTGCGCGTCTCTTTCCCGACGCAGAGCTCTACCTGCGGATTCTTACCGACGACTCCTCTTCGCTGTGCCGCCTCAGCCTGAAGTTTGGCGCCTCGCTCGGAGAGACCGACAGCCTCCTGGCCCTGGCCCGCGAACTGGGACTCAATGTGGTGGGTGTCAGCTTCCACGTCGGCTCGGGCGCCTCGGACCCCGAGGCCTTTCTGAAGGCGGTCCAGGATGCCCATGTGGTGTTCCAGCAGGCGTCGACCTACGGATTCTCTCTCAAGACGCTCGACGTCGGGGGCGGCTTCTGCAGCGACAACACCTTTGAGCAGATGGCCAGTGTTTTGCGCGCTGCCCTGGACGAGTACTTCCCGGCCCACACCGGCATCAACCTCATCGCAGAGCCCGGCCGCTACTATGCCTCGAACGCCTTCACCCTGGCCTGCAACGTCATTGCGCGCCGGACCATCCCGGACATGTCGGCCGACAGCTACATGATGTACGTGAACGACGGCCTCTACGGCAACTTCAGCAGCATCATGTTCGACCACCAGCACCCCGTCGCCAAGGTGTTGCGCACCGCCGGTCGCACCCTGTACGACACGCCGGCCGCCGAGGCTTATGATGGCGCCGGCTCGATCGAGTACAGCATCTGGGGCCCGACGTGCGACGGCATCGACCGCATCACCGAGAGCATCCACTTCCCCATGGTGCTGGACGTCGGCGACTGGTTCTACTTTGAGGACATGGGCGCCTACACCATGTGCTCTGCCACCACGTTCAATGGGTTTTCCAACAACCATGACGTCATCTACGTGTGCAGCGAGCCTGGTGCGAAAGCGCTGCTGGGTCTGTGAGGATGGGGCGTTGGAGTGTTTTGGAGGGCGGTCGATGTGACCAGATGGTGACTTTGCTTGTTGAATTCTCACTCATTTTGCAGAAAGATTCTACAGCGCCTGCTCCTAGGAGATGGCGTTCTTGCGAATCGAGTTATGCACTACCTACACTAGACATATGTGCCCTCGCTGTGTTCAGTGTTCTGTGACTGATGTATGGATACTGGTCATTGGCCTAGGTCGACATGGTGTATCGGATAAAAGGGGCACAATGGTAAATGGCCAGATACCCAGGCAGTATGACGTAATGCTTCAGGGTATGTATAAGTCTTGTTGGACATTGGACGGCCAGCCCATGTATTGATCAAGCACAGATTAGGGACAGATCAGGGACCGATCAGAGGACCGCAGCCTTTGCCATGTAGGTTTGCCTAACAAGCATGTGCTTGTGAGGAAATGCATACAAGATGGCAACCTAGACAGCCGTCTCGGCCAGTCCCGTGCAATGTGGCTCTTCCATTTCAGGCAGGGGCGCGCATGCATGCATGCATGCACCGTCCGTCTGGGAGACATGCGGGAGGTGTGCGGGAGACACGGGCTGGTTACACTAACGGCATGCCTATCAGTCAGTCAGGTCACTTCAGGGTTCAGTGCATCTGTGTCTTGGCTGCTCGCTCCTGACAGCAGCTCCTTCCTCGGGGGTGTGGTTGTACGACCGCAACGCACTTGCAGTCTCGGACTGCCCCCTCGTTCCCCTCGCTCACCGGGGGGAAGAAGCAGCCAATCAAATTTGCTGGGCCTGTTTTACCGTGCTTCTTTCTTGTTTGCGTTTCTGCTTCCTTCTTCCCCGTTCTTCTTCCTCCAAGTTGTCTCCTCAGAGGACGTCCGCCGAGCTCAAAACAACGACAGACCGGCTCTGAATTCCGTTACTTACGCGGTATCATCGCCAGTCGCAACCAGCAAGGAGAGATCGCCCTACGACGCCATATCCAACCCAGCAAACACCCGCCCAGCCACCAGCCCCCCCCGTCCAAAAAGACCAACACACACAAGCCACCCCAAGAACTCAGGAACCCAGGAACCCAGGAACACAAGAACTCCAAACCCGAGAAACAACACCGACCGCCCGCCCGACAGAATGGTCCGCAACATGGCCCTCCTGGCGGGGTCGTCCCACGTGGGGTTTGTCGATGCCCTCGCCGCGGCGCTCGGGGTCGTGCCGGCGGCGCGCGTGCTGGACAAGTTTGCCAGCGGCGAGACGCGCTGCGCGATCGGCGGCTCGCTCCGTGGCAAGGACGTGTATATCGTCCAGAGCTTTGGGGCGGGGACGCCGCCGGTGCTGCTGTTTGCGGGGGGGAAGGATGGGCAAAATGGGGGGAGTGGGACTGGGAGTGGGACTGGGAGTGGGAGTGGGAGTGGGAGTGGGGAGGAAGAAGGCTTGGGAGAGGTGTCGGGCGGTGGGGAGGGTGGGACAGGAGGTTTGGGGCTTGGAGAGGATGGGGATGGTGGAGGCGGCGGTGGACTGAAGAACGACAACGGCGGGTATACGGTCAACGACTACTTTGTCGAGCTGTGCATCATGATCTCGGCCTGCAAGACCGGCTCCGCGGCCAGGGTGACGGCGGTGCTGCCGCTCTTTCCGTATTCGCGGCAGCCGGATCTGAAGTTTTCGAAAAAGGGCGCGCCGTTGGTGGGGGTGACACATCGGGAGCAGGGGGCCGGTGATGGTGATGGGGGCGCGGGGGCGGGAGAGGTGGGGGGGACGGCGAACCGGGACTATACGTTCGAGAGTCTCCCTGCCACGCCGGGGCCGAATATCCCGCGGTCGGCTAGATTGGGCGCTGATGGGGTTGAGTTGCCTGACAGGACTGGACGTGTGCCAGCGGGCCAGGAGCCGCGCAATGGAGAGCCGGCGTGGTGGAACAGGCCCGTGGATGGGAATGGCGCGACTCCGCAGGCCACAACACAGCAGCACGGGAGCTATACGACGCATGACTACGAGAACCCGTCGCTGATGATGGCGCTGCAGGCCCAGTCGGGGCAGAAGCAGTGGATGGCGCAGTCCGGCTCGCTGATGGCCAACTTGCTGGTCTGCGCCGGAGCAGACCGGGTTCTGACTTGCGACCTCCACGAGAGTTCCTATCAAGGGTTTTTCGACATACCTGGTGAGCCGTTGCTTCCTCACATTCTGAGACCTACCACAGTCCATTGCTGACCATGTCTCCTTCGCCGTCTCAGTCGACAACCTGCATGCCCACCCCCTCCTAAAACGCTACATCCAGCACAACATCCCCAACTACCGCGACGCAGTGATCGTCAGCCCTGATGCTGGCGGTGCCAAACGAGCCACCGCGATAGCAGACAGCCTCGGTTTGGCCTTTGCCCTCATTCATAAGGGTATCCCTTCCCCTCCTGCTGCCTATGTGGACAAACTCTGACCCCAGTTGCTAGAGCGCCGCCCGCCCAATATCACCCAATCCCCGAAAGCCACCATGATGCTAGTTGGCGACGTTGAGTCGCGCGTGTGCATCCTGATCGACGACCTCGTCGACACGGCCAACACCATCACGCGCGCGGCGAAGTTGTTGAAGAAGGAGGGCGCCCACCAGGTCATCGCCCTGCTCACGCACGGCGTGCTGAGCGGCGATGCTATTGCCCGCATCAATGCCTCGCCGCTGGACAAGGTGGTGGTGACGAACACGGTTGCGCAGGAGAAGCACCAGGAAGAGTGTGGCAAGCTGGAGGTGCTGGATGTTAGCGGGACTTTTGCGGAGGCGATTCGGAGGGTGCATCATGGGGAGAGTGTCAGTGTCTTGTTTCGGGATGACTGAGCCGCTCCGGGTTTGGGGACGCTGGCGTGTCGGGCGCTTGTTTTGATATTCGCCGGGACAAGGGCGGTCCCGGACGGACGACGGCAGGGAAACATGGAGTCGGTTTGGGTTGTCATGATACCACTAGCGATAGGGGGATAGCGGCGGGTAGCCAAGGGAGTGGCCGGGTTCCAGAGTTGCAGGCGCGCCGAGCCGTGCCTGTTGTGTAATCCAATCAAACCTCAAACCTCAGACCTACGCGTGTGCGGAGTGTTGACGTTGTTCTTGGCAAGGGCGGTGTTGAGAAAGCCCAGTCTCGTGGGCGTGGTACAATACATACGGATGATACAAAGTACCGTAACCTCGAGGTGTATCCGTGGATCTGACCCAGGGACAGAAAATAAGGTTGTCGGCCCATTCGGTTGCCAAGAGCGGGAACCAAGACGATTTGAAGCTTTCACCAACTGCCGGACTTGGTGGATGAAATGCAATTTTGTTTGATTCCTCCGCCACACCGCACACGTGGGTATGCAGGGGCCAATGCTCGAAGTGCGAGTTGCTCTAAATCGGGGGGGGGGGCACAGCATCATTGAAGCCCAAGCTATGTAAGCTTGTGCGCAGGGCTGGATCGGTGTGGTGTGTGACAGGGGCAGATCAAAGAAACGCGAATGGCAAAGAGGAACGCGAACAAGACGCGTGGGTGGCCTGTCAGAACACGCCCAGCCGTTGGCCACGCCCAGCGGGGCGGGGGGTCTCAGGAACGGGCCCACCCAGCCGGCCAGGCCGGGGCCAGAAACAAAAACAACAACAAAGCCCGATCCGGCGAGCCAGCAAGGGGGGGGGGCTGCCATGCGTGCCGGCCTGGGACGGCCACCCAATCGCTGGGTGCCAGGATGTAAGGGGAGGGTACCTGATACCTGCTTGTTTACATATTACTGCAGCATGTCCTCTTTGAAGTGTGTACAACGCGACGGCGCGTGGCGTAGCGCAGTGTCGGTGGTGGTCCGGGGGATGCTCCACGCGAAATTGAGTTTATGGAGGGGTGGTTGGGCGTCCATTGTTCCACTAGACCAGGAGAGACAATTGCTCGAAGTGTCTCTGAGGCATTCACCCAGCCCTTGGTAATAATAATAATAAACATTGCTAATCATCGAGCAATACCAAACAAGATAGCTGAATAGATGAAACTGTGCATCCGAAACTTGGAGTTACCATCACACATTGCCGATGCTCTTCTTGCATTTCGACTGAGAAGCTGCAAAGAGTCGGCATCTCACGGGCGCCAAGTAGCCGTTTTAGCTGCAAGCAGGTGCGGTGTGGATGTTTTGATGGCCCGTGCGAGCAAGGGTCGCTTGTCCAGCATGGCAAAGCACGGGTGGAGCGCGACTCCCGTCACGTCGCCCTGCCCTAGCTGGATGAAAGATGAAATGAAAGTGTAAATGACTAGTAGATTACGCCTGCGGACCCATACACAATCTGAGGAAAAAGGTTATTCATTGTCGTACACTGTATAATACGGAAACACAAATCCCCCCATCGCACAATACCCACCGCGCTAGCGTGACCTGCCAGAGAGCGGCAGGCACCCTCACCCGCCCGCAACCTCATTCCTGTCAACCGCCATCCACCCTTGCCGCAACATCACCAATATCGTCGACAACCTAGACGAACAACGCCCGCCCTCCTACGACCTCGATATCCCAACACCACCGCCGGTTGACGCAGAACCCTAGATCGTCTCTCGACCTAATCGCATTTTGCTCAGCGCACACGCCCTGTTGCCCCGCCAGCTGGCCAGCGAAATCGTACCTGCAATCGGCGCTTCTCGGACCTGGGACGGCCATTTCACGTGCGCGGTCTTTTCCCGTCCATTCAATCGTGCGCCATCGCCGTAGCAACATCGCTCCGCTTTCTGCCACATCGCGCGACTTGGTCGGCGCGGCGATCGGCGATCAGCAACCAAAACGACCACAGCGACGACAAACAGCAAACGAGAATCGTACGCGCCAAACCATTCCACCGATTCCAGCAAGCGATCGACTTTGCTCCTCTCTGCGCACAGCACTGCGGTCGCTGCTCGCACGCCTGCTTTTGCATCGCATACGAGCTGGGAAAGATGAATGGCAACGGCCGCCCCTCGGGCGTAGGTGTCCCCGCCTCATCGGCCGCCATGTCCACCCGGTCAGACGTCGCCATATTCCGTGATCCGCCTCCGCACTCTGCCCACGGCCATAGCCATGCTCATCCAGCATCCACGCCTCGCCCACCCCCTGCACATCCTACACAGCGCGCACTACCAGACGTCCCAGCGCAGTCCACACAACCCCCGCCCCCAGGACCATCCTACCTCGAACTACTCGCGCCGCCCTCGCAACCGCCTCGGACAAAATCACAGGACAAGGCCCGAACCAGCGCGATCGTCGACAGCTCTGCATTTGACTACGCGTTGCTCAGCGACAGGGCCGCCCGCCAGCAGCAGAGACAGGTCACCCCGCAGGCAACGCCGCACCGGAAACGCCAGAGGATAAACGGCGACCGGTATGCCGAGAACCTTGACGGGGTCTGCAATGAGTGTAGTACTGACGTCATCTTCAGATTCATCCCCACGCGATCTGGTCGCGATTTGCAGTCTGGCTTCCGCCTCATTCAGGAACCCGAACCCGCAACGCCCGCTAGGCAACGGCGACGGGTCCCGCGCGTACCCACCCAGAGGAGTGAGTGGAGTCATGTTTACCGTGGTATGGTCAGGTTCTAATGCTCCTTAGGCGAGGACGCCGATCGGACCTTCACTGAAGTGCTGCGCGCCGAACTGTTTGAGGACACGGTGCCGCCGCTCCAGAATGCCGTGTCCCCGTATCGCACCCCTCCCAGAAACCCAGGCATGCCGCCGGCGACGCCGCAGAAGAATCTGTTTAGCTACATCTCCCCGCAGCATCAGAACATCGCCGGGCTCTCGACTCCGTCAAGGACGCCGCAGAGCCGCCGCAGCCTGGATCCAGATGTCTTCTCCGAGGTGTACAATACTACCCCCTTCCGATACAGCAGCCAACAAATGCTTCTGACCCCGCGGCGCCAGCCACGGGCCGTCAGCAAAGTGCCTTTCAAGGTGCTGGATGCCCCGGGCTTGGTTGACGACTATTACCTCAACCTCGTCGACTGGGGAAGCACAGACATTCTAGGCGTCGGCCTGGGCTCGTCCGTTTACCTGTGGAACGGCCAGACGGGCAAGGTCAACAAGCTCTGCACACTCGAGGATGACAAGATCACCAGCGTTTCCTGGATCCAAAAGGGGACCCACCTCGCCGTCGGAACCAAAAAGGGTCTCGTGCAAATCTGGGACGCCGAGCGGGCCAAGAGACTCCGGACCATGACGGGCCACTCGGCGCGGGTGGGCTCGCTGGCGTGGAATGCACACATCCTCTCGTCGGGCTCGCGGGACCGCCTAATCTACCACCGCGACGTCCGCGCGCCGGATCAGTGGTTCCGGAAGCTGGTCGGCCACAAGCAGGAGGTCTGCGGCCTCAAGTGGAATTGCCAGGAGAACCAGCTGGCGAGCGGATCCAACGACAACAAGCTCATCGTGTGGGACAAGGTGTCGGACGCGCCGCTCTGGAAGTTCTCGGAGCACACGGCCGCGGTCAAAGCCATCGCCTGGTCCCCGCACCAGCGCGGCCTCCTGGCCTCGGGCGGCGGCACCGCCGACCGCCGCATCATCTTCCGCAACACCCTCACGGGCGTGGTCAAGAACGAGATCGACACGGGCAGCCAGGTCTGCAACATTGCCTGGAGCAAGAACTCGAACGAGATCGTCTCCACCCACGGCTACTCCCAGAACCAGGTCGTCATCTGGAAGTACCCCTCCATGACCCAGGTGGCGAACCTGACGGGCCACACTTATCGGGTGCTGTACCTGTCCATGAGCCCCGACGGGAGGACCGTCGTCACGGGCGCCGGCGACGAGACGCTGCGCTTCTGGGAGGTCTTTAACAAGCGCCCGACGTTCAGGCTGGATGGGAGCGATGCTATTGGGACGCCTGTCATCCGGTGAGTTTGTCTGGACTGGGGGGGGGGGAGACCGGGGTGTGCATCGGTATCGGATGGCGTTGGGAGAAAGGGGGGTTCGGCATGGGATATTTTTGGGACGGCGTTGGCATTGGGCTTGGGCTGGGGCTTGGGCTGGGGCTTGGGACGGTTGCCGCATCAGCGTTGGCGTTGGCTGGGTGGGAGAGGACGGGGGTTCTTTTCCTTTTTTAATTTTGTTTTTGTTGGGCCTAGGCACGTTTCAGCGTTTTTTTCTTCTTCTTCTGCTTGCTT
>MU853402.1:2797731-2852246 GCA_033297235.1 Trichocladium antarcticum
GGCCTGGTGTACGGAGCGCGCATCTGTGACCTGTCCGGGATCCTTATGCGGATACCGTGGTCCTTCTCTTTCTCTCTGGGAATCACAGACGGATACAAGCGATGGGCGCTTCTTCTAATGCGGCGATGGTACTTCGGACATTCGGCGCTCCTTGGTTACGGGATCGGATGGTTTGGAAGGGCCATTGCAGCATCTGGGTGGATGGGTGACACGGATGGGCCGTGGTTTCGTTTGATGCCGGCGTTGCCAATACCATGTTGTTTGACGCACGTTTATGGCGAATGTGATTGTTTGACTGTCGTGGCCGTCATTGGGATAGACACTATTCCAGCACATACTCGCTGGGAATGCGTAGACCATCCATGATGGCAGTTGTGACATTTCGAAAGCTAACGGAGAGAAGCCCAGGCGCAGACAACCGCCAACCTTGTCCGAAATGTCTGGGGATTAATATAAATGGGATATATTCCTAGCAGACTAAAGAAGCCAACAAGAGTCACAACAGCACGAGATCCACCCGAGTTCCCCCGACGAGACCACGATGCTCGGCAGTCCAAACAGCACCAACAATATTGATGCGACGGAAACACAAACCCGGTCCTATTTTCCCGCGATTGTCCTGCTCCTAATTACCAAAAACAACAACGACCCACCATTCTATAGACATCCAGTGCCAACAAGCCAACCCCGCCACGGACCCAGCCCAGCATTAAGGCATGGGGAAGAACGTTACCCGACGTCTTCCCAAACAAAAAAGAAAGCATTGATCCTAAATATCACGACGCTTCCGCCCCCTGGAGCCTCCGCCCCCTCGCTCCCGCAGCAGCAGCAGCAACATCCCTGGCCCCGCCATCCACGTCCGCGCCCGACGCCACGGCCGTCGAAGGCCGCTCGTCATTCAAGAGCGGGATAGCATCCACGCCGCCCACGCCGCCGCCAGCACCCTCATCACGATCCTTCCGGCCCTTGCCCGAGGTGGCACCGCCCAAACCATCCCCATTCCCGTTCCCGTTCCCGTTCCCGTTCCCGCTCCCGCTCCCGCTCCCGCCGGCCTCCGACCCCAGCGCCGGACTCCCCATCCCCCGACCAGCGACCAGATCCGGACTGTTCTGCCACTTGGCCACCTCGGCCCGCATGGCCTCCAGCTCCTTCTGGAAGCGGTTCCCAAACACATCGATATAGTACGTGCCCCCGTTGTACACGCTCCACAGAAAGACCCCCATCAGGAACGCGGCGGACGCGTGGCGGCTGAGGAACCACAGCGGGCACGGCAGCATGGTCAGCACGGCGTAGGCATACTGGATCAGCATGAAGGCGGGCTCCTGCAGCACGGGCGGCAGGGACAGCACGACGCGGCCGATCCAGGCCTTGCTGTACGACTTGCGCAGCCAGGTGAAGGAGGTGGGCCGGCCCGCGGCGATCTTGTCGCGGCGGCGGACCGTGATGAAGACGTAGTAGGTCAGCTGCCAGACGGCGTAGGGCAGGGTGGACCAGGCGAGCATGGGGAGGACGCCGGTGTAGGCGGCGGTGGGGCCGCCGGGCGGGGAGGTGCGGATGGCGTGGATGGCCGGGAAGCGGGCCGCCTGGGTGGCGGGGTCGAGCAGGTGGACGATGCAGTGCAGGGTGGCGCAGGGCATGATGTGGATGAAGAGGGAGGTGACCTTGTCGAAGGAGTGGAAGACGAGCGAGTTGCGCCACATGATGATGGCGACCGCGTTGTTGCCGTAGGCGAGGGAGTAGGTGGCGGTGAGGAGGCGCTTGGAGCCGGGGAAGGCCCAGATGCTGAGCAGGAGGAGGAGGTTGACAAAGTAGCAGAGGTCGGCGAGGAAGTAGTGGTAGCCGCGCTTGTGGTACGAGTAGTAGCGCAGGGGCATGAAGTAGAGGAGCTGGACGGTGTACCAGATGTGGAACCACTCGGGCCAGCCGCCGATCAGGTAGCCGCTCACGAAGATGTTCATGACGCCGCAGATGAACGAGATCTTCTCGCGAAGCGTGATGGACTTGGTGTCGTTCCACCGCCTGCCGAGCTTCTCGACGCTCGTGCGCATCCGCGTGCGGTACCGGTCCAGCTGCTCCTCGGCCGAGGGGGCCCGGCGGCGCCACTCGTCCACCATGCGCTCGCGGGCCATGCGGCTCTTGGACTCGAGCGCCTCGCGCGACTTGCGCACCTTTTTTGTTTGGGCGGCGATGCCCCTTTGGAATTTCTCAAAATGTTGCGAAAGGACGAAGTTGTCGAGCATGTCGAGCATCGACAGCCGGTCCATGGACGGGAGCGGGTCCCAGTCCTCGTGGTAGGAGCTGCTTCCCGAGACGGACGGGTTCGGCGAGTGACGGGGGCTCATGGCGAGCGAAGGGCCTAGCGTAGGCGTATCGAGAGCATCGTTGTGCTGCGAGCTGTCGTCAGGCGGTGTTTCGTCCAGTTCCGGTGTCAGGGCAGTCTCGCTGTCGGTGGACTCCCACTTGCTGCCGCTGCCGTGCTCGGGCTCCGCCATTTCGGTGTGTCGCGAGGAGCGATGCTCCCGGTAGACGCGGAGGTAACTGCGAACAGGGTGTCAGATGGCCCTGACTAGATGCAGCTGAAAACAATGATGGAAAAATAAGGGGTGGGTATCGATCGGGGTGGCATGTCTTTGACAAATAGAAGAGGGCGAGAGGGCCACATGGCATCGACTTGCGCTTCTCCGAATTGACAACCGACGACCAGTGGGGGGGGACCCTTACGGAACCGGCTCGAACAAAGACGGCTTAATGCAGCCGAAACTCGCAGTCAGGCGTACTCCGGATTGCGCCTTCTTTTGCTCGCTATTCCCAAATCTTGGAATCGATATGCAGCATGTGCCGTGGACGAAAGGTCTGATGGTTGATGATTTAATGATTCTGGCGGCAGCCTTGAGTTGCTGTGACCCAGGATTCGATGGAAAGTTGATGACGAAAAGGGATCGCCAGCTGATCCGCAGCTTAGCAGTTTGGGTTAGACCTTGGAGTTGAACGGGAGCAAGCCTGGCAGCTTGTGATGCACGGCCGCAGATGTCACCAGGTAATATGCATATGCAACTGTAGCGTCTCGACACCCCTGTTGGCGCGTTCCCGTTAGATTCCAAGCACTGGCGAGCCAGGGTCGACAGGCTGCCGGGAGCAGTTACATAGTATGGATATCTATGGACACTGTCTGATCCCCACTTGAGCTGGGATTTAACTGTTCTGTGAGACGAGTTTGCCTGGGTGCTTGAAGCGAACTCTGCATATTGCCTCTGATTGTCTCCCAATCGAGATGAAACACGACCTTCCTCTGATGCTCTGAATCTTTCCCCAGCTCCGCAGGTGTCCGGACTCGCAGAGACTAACCCTAACCCCGACTTTCCATCGTCTGGTGGTGGTGTGGTTGTGCCCCGCCGTCCCCACATATCGGCGACCACGCGCAACAGGGGACGAGACGCGACTCGCATGCTTTCCACTCTCGATTTATCTCGCCTGGATCAACAATTTCTCGACGCGAAGACAACACCACAAGACCAGCTCCTGCGCCGGGAGCAACCGCTGCGATGGGACGGCTAAACAGACTTGAGCTCTTCAGTATGGCACTTTACACTCCGGCACGCTGCAGGCTGTGAATTGGACGCTGACCTTTGGGCTACATACTTCAAATCCTACAAGAACCACCACACCCTGCTGTTTGGGGATTCGTATTTCACCTCGATCATCGGCCCAAATGGCTCCGGGAAGTCCAACTCGTGGGTTGCCCGGCTGCTCGCGCTGCGATGCCACTCGATGCTGACCTTCTCTGTCCAGAATGGACGCGATATCCTTCGTGCTGGGTATCAAGTCGTCACACCTCCGATCCACACATCTCCGCGACCTGGTCTACCGCGGCCGGGTAATGAAGACTTCCAAAATCCAGGATGACGGAAATGCGGCACCGGCCACCAACGGGGACGCCAACGGCTACGAGAATGGCGACGACGACGAGGGCGCGTCGCAAAGAGCATCCCGGAACGACCCGAAGACCGCCTGGGTCATGGCAGTCTACGAGGACGACGCGGGCGATGAGCAGAGGTGGAAACGGACCATTACCAGCAACGGCAGCAGTGAATACCGAATAAACGACCGCCTCGTCACCGCCCAGCAGTACAACGAGGCCCTCGAAGACGAGAACATTCTGATCAAGGCCCGGAATTTCCTGGTCTTCCAGGGCGATGTCGAGGCCATAGCCTCCCAGTCTCCGCACGACTTGACGCGCCTGATCGAGCAGATCTCGGGGAGTCTGGAGTACAAGGCCGAGTACGAGAGGCTCCAAGCCGAGGCCGAGCAGGCGGCCGAGAACCAGAACTTCCAACTCCACAGGAGGCGAGGTATCAACTCGGAGATCAAGCAATACCAGGAGCAGAAGAAGGAGGCCGACAATTTCCAGAAGAAAACCGAGGAGCGCGACGACGCCGTCATCACACACATCCTCTGGAAACTCTACCATTTCCAGCGGGTCATGGACGAGTCCAGCGCCGGGATCCAGGAGCACCAGGAGAATCTTAAGGAGTTCCGGCGCAACGTGGAGGCCTTCGGAACGAAGCTCGAATCGGCCCGCAAGGAGCAGGCCGCCGTTAGCCGCGAGGTGACCAAGATGGAGAGGAGTATAAAGGCCAAGGAGAAGAGCATCGAGGATCGGGAAAACAGCCTCGTCCCCGTCGATGAGAAGATTACCCAAAGCTCACAAGACATGACGCTGCTTCGGAAACGGATCGCCGATGTGAAGAAGGACCGCGACGACAAGGCGGCCAACATCCAAAAGCTGAAGAAGGATCTGGCAACGGTCGAGAAAGCACACCAGCAGTTCGAGAAGCAATGGTCCGAGACGTTGAAGAAGCAGGGCAGGGAGCTGAGCGATGCCGACCGCAAGGAGTACACCAGCCTCCAGGCCGAGGCCATGAGGAAAACGTCCGAGAACCGGGCGAAGTTGGCCAACCTGGAACGCCAGCTCAAGGGAGACGAGGTGACGGTCAACAGCCTCAAGGGTAAGATCGATAACTTCGAAGCAGCAGTGGAGAAACTGCAGAGTGAGGTCCAGGCGATCAAGGATCGCAGAAATGCCAGCCAAGACTCTGCCCGCCAAATCACCAACGAGATCGATGCCAAGAAGAAGGAGTTTAATAGCGTTCAGTCAGAGCGGATTCGGATCAACAACACTCACACGGAGCTGGAAGAGAAACTCCGCGACGTCCTGAGGAAGCTCGACGATGCCGATATGGGGCGAAGGCAGAACGAAAAGGAGATCAGGATGCGGACTATGGTCAGCGACCTCAAGCGCATCTATCCGGGTGTCCGCGGCCGGGTGGGCGAGCTCTGCAAACCCAAGCAGAAGAAGTTCGACGAGGCCGTCATCACTGCCCTGGGACGCGACTTTGACGCCGTCGTGGTCGACACCGAGAAGACCGGCGTGGACTGCGTTCAGTACCTCAAGGAACAGCGTTTCCCCCCCATCACCTTCATTCCCCTCGACAACATCAAAGTCAATACTTCCAACTCGGCCGTAAAGGGCATTCCCGGAGCCCGGCTGACCATCGACTCGATCGATTTCGACCCCTCCCTGGAGCGGGCCATCGCATATGCCTGTGGCGGCTCTGTGGTCTGCGACAGTCTGGAGGTTGCCAAGGACATCGTCTACGGGAGAAAGATCCAGGTCAAGGCAGTGACCATACAGGGGTACGTGATCCACAAGGCCGGTACCATGTCAGGCGGCCGGCTGCCAGAAGACAAGGGCGGGAAGCGGCGCTTTGAGGAGCATGACATACAGAATTTGCAGCGGCTAGCCGAGAGGTTCCGGGACGATATTGCAAAGCTGCCCCGACCCGGAAGGCGAGGGGCCGGCGAGGAGTCTCTACAAAACGAGATCGCTTCGCTGGAACAGCGTCTCCGGATCCAGCAGAGCGAACTGGTGGCCTTTGAGAAGAACCTGAAGAGCAAGCAAAAGGAGCTCGACCACGCGAAACGAGAGCTCGTCGAATATGAGCCGAGGTATGAGGAGAAGGAGGGAGAGCTACAGAGGACGCGCGTTACCGTCGACAAGTTTGAGAAGGCCATCTCCGATGTCGAGGACAAGATCTTCTCCGGGTTCTGCAAGAGACTCGGGTACGAGAGCATTCGTGCCTACGAAGCCCAACAAGGCAGCCTCGAGCAGGAGGCGGCCCAGAAACGCCAGGATTTCGACTTGCAGAAGCAGCGCATCCAAAACAACCTGTCCTGGGAGACCTCGCAACAGGGCACCTCGAACGACCGTGTTCGGAACATGGAAGCCACTCTTCAGCGGCACCAAAGGGACCTGGAAGCCTACCAGCAAGAGAAGTCGGACATTGAAGAGGCAATGGCGCAGGACCAGGACGAGTTGGAGGCTCTCCAAGAGTCTCTCGATGAGGTCAAGTCCAGCCACGCCGAAAGTTCGACAAAGGTGGCCGAGGCAAAGCAGGCGCTCCAGAAGAAGACCAGGGAGATAGAGTCCAGGTTGAAGGAGATTCGCAACCTCGAGGCGGCCGTGCAAAAGAATAGCACGGGCAAGTTTGCGCTTATGAGGAGATGCAAGCTGGAACAGATCCAGCTGCCGCTCCGGGAGGGCTCGCTCGACAACATCCCCAACGAGGACGTGCTTCTCCGGAAAGACCAAGACGCCATGGACGTCGACGGTGAGGACGGTGAGGAGGACGAGGATGAGGTTCTGGAAGCTGCCATGGACGACCATGGCATCGAGATTGACTTTGACGGTCTAGACGAGGAGCTGAAGAACGTAAGCAGCCGCCATTCCCGCCCTGACATCCCCCACCCTGACATCCCCTAACCATGACTAACGCCTCCGGCCCCCCTTCCTTCCAGTCCGACGACGACGCTGAAGAGACCCTCCAAGACAGAATCTCGTCCCTCACCACCGAGCTCGAAAAGCTCAACCCCAACATGCGCGCCATGGAGCGCCTCGAGTCGGTCAAGTCGCGCCTC
This sequence comes from Trichocladium antarcticum, assembly GCA_033297235.1. Taxonomy (NCBI): domain Eukaryota; kingdom Fungi; phylum Ascomycota; class Sordariomycetes; order Sordariales; family Chaetomiaceae; genus Trichocladium; species Trichocladium antarcticum. The sequence continues at coordinate 2,804,707 of MU853402.1, forward strand.
GAGTCCACCGAGCAGGACTTTGAGGACTCGCGCGCCGCCCTGCGCGCAGCCCGCGATGGCTTCGGCCTCGTCAAGGAGAAGCGCTTCGACCTCTTCAACAAGGCGTTCGCGCACATCCAGGAGCAGATCACGCACGTCTACAAGGACCTCACGCGCTCCGACGCCTACCCGCTCGGCGGGCAGGCCTACCTCGACATGGAGGAGGACACCGACACGCCGTACCTGTCGGGCATCAAGTACCACGCCATGCCGCCGCTGAAGCGCTTCCGCGACATGGAGCACCTGTCGGGCGGCGAGAAGACCATGGCCGCGCTGGCGCTGCTGTTCGCCATCCACTCGTTCCAGCCGAGCCCCTTCTTCGTGCTGGACGAGGTCGATGCCGCGCTCGACAATGCGAACGTCGAGAAGATCAAGAAGTACATCCGCGAGCATGCCGGCCCGGGCATGCAGTTTGTCGTCATCAGCCTGAAGCCGACGCTGTTCCAGGACAGTGAGAGCCTGGTGGGCGTGTATCGGGATCAGGAGATTAATAGTTCGCGGACGCTGACGCTGGATGTGAGTCTTGTTTTTCTTGCATTGCGTTGCGTGTGCTGTCTCGTTGGGATGATGCGGTTGCTGACTGACTGGTGTGCTAGCTCCGGAAGTATGTATGATGATGGATGGGTGATGATGAGCGGGCAGAGTGAGTAGTGGCAGGGGGGAGTCAGGAGGGTCGTTTTTTTTTCTCTTCACAAATAGGGGTTTGGGACAGCGGGTATAAATGGTAGGCTCTATTCTATCTCTAGCAGGTCTCTCGCCCTCCAGCGCCGAATGGTATTTTGCTTCTGCTGCCCTGTATCATACATATCAAGCGCTGGCATGCTATATGCTATCCAACCACTCCGTGCGCTGGCAAGCTACGTCGTGACTTGCTGTCCCTGGGCGCCTCTCTTCAGCAATGTCTCGCTTTCTTTGAAATGCCACTCCAGGGAATCCCATCGCAGTGCACATGGGCAACCAGTGTCTCTGCTAGACTGCCCACGGCCCTCAGCTCAGGCACGCCGAGCAAGCCGGATGATGTGCTGCTCAGTATGGCGTGCGGCGTCGCGGTGGGCCGGCACATGTGGGAATCGCAAGAATCGGCTCCTCGGCCGGCCGGATCGCGGCAGCCGTGTCGGGATCCAGGCGAGTCGTTACGCTCCTTTCCTCCCGTCGACTGACCCCGTCTATGCTCCCCCCCCCCCCAAAAAGAAAATCTTTCAGCTTGCTCCCAGACACGGCACGGCGCGGCTCATACCACGTCCTCAAACTCGAGCTCGTCCTCGTCCTCGTCCAGCTCCACCTTGACGCTCACGGCGGCACCCGCATCAGGCTCGGCCTTGACGGCGGGCTCCAGCTTCACCCGCTTGGCCGGCTGCTGGGGTTGGTCGTCGTCGGCGTCGGCGGGCTCGAGCGGCTGGTGGATGACGGGCACCGAGCTGTCGGTGATCCACGAGGGCAGGGCGTTCTCCCGGAGCATGCGCTCCTTGCGCTTGCGCTCCTCGAGCCGCTCCTGCTCGTCGCCGCCGTCCATGATGGTGACCTGCATGCTCTTGGGGCCGACGTTGGCGAGGCCCTTGACGGCCGAGGGCTTGTTGAGGCCCGTGTCGACGGGGATGCTGGCGAGGACCTCGTGCGTGGCCTCGCGGACGATGGGGCGGGCGGCGGCGATGGCCTTGTCGAAGCTGCACTCGGGCACGACGGCCTTGTCGACCTCCTGCAGCATGTCCGTCATGAACTTGAACTGGTTGTTCATGCGCGACAGCTGGTGGTGGCCGGGCGCCTCCTGCTCCCTGGACCGCTCCAGCACGGTCCCGCACCGGCCGCACGTGAAGCCCAGGGGGCCGACCGAGTCGAGGACCTCGAGCTGGGTCCACTGGGCGTGGCAGCGCGGGCACGCGTACTCCTTGGACTCGTCGGCGGGCTGGACGACGCCCTGCATGTCCTTGTCGGTCTTGTAGACGCGCCACTTGATGGCGTCGATGGTCTGGCGGTAGTCGATGTAGTAGTAGGTGCGGTTGGACGGCCGCGTCTTGCCCTGCTGCATCTCGGGCCGCGTGTGCACAACGAGGAAGCGGGCGTCGCGCAGGCCGGCGCAGAGGCGGTGCAGGTCCTTGAGGTTCATCTTCATGAGGTAGGCCAGCTCGTCGTCGCGCAGCGCCGAGTGCGTCACGAGAGCCTCAATCACCAGTATCTCCGGCGTCGTGTAGAAGGCGCGCATGACGGCGCGGACCAGGGTTTGCGCGACCTCCATCCCGGCGATAATTCCGTTTCTCCTTTTCTTTTTTTTTCTTTTTTTGGTGGTGGGTGGCCGTGGAGGTGAGAAGAGCAACGACGCAACGAAGCGAGTGACGGGAGATGCGATGCGACTTCGGCCTGTGACTCGCGGCCCCCGCTAGACCACACAAACGAGAAACTGTTATTGACGGTTCGCAGATGTGTGGCCGCAGGAGAATGGCGAGGCGAGACACATCGGCGAGGGGCCTGCTGTGAGTGCCGGGTTCGTTGCCAGTGTAGTGTATCCTGTCGGTTTCGCCTGGAAAGGTGAAATTCAAGGGTGTGGTAAGGCAGCGAGTGAGTGGCTCCACGAAGAACTGATGTTACGGGGTGGCGGCTAGTGACAAAGACGAAGGCCGAACCTGCTTCGCCCTAGCCCAGCCTGCGTTTCCCGCAAAACCTGGGTTATATGCTGGTGGACAGTTCCGGACGACTATGAATACCGGCCCAGAAGTTCTCGGGCTTCGTCCTTACGGAGTACGCCTGTGGAATTGGGGGTTGGAAGATCTTTAAGACAGGTATTCTCAAATACAGTGTAAGTTAACACTCACACACGGGGTATGTAATTTTACGGATCAGCTGAAACAAGTCCAGCGCTCTTACCAAGTACGGCCCTTTCCTTTGTTCGCTGTTCGACTCTGTTGGGAAAACAGGCAAGGCAAGAACGAGGCGATACAGTATTCAAGGTACTGTAAATGTACTGTACAACACACTCGCAGAATCGCGCCAAGTCCCTTCTCCATGAAGACGGCCACCCGGCTCGCCGTCATCTGCTGCACTCGCAGGTTGGCCGGATGCGATCAATCACCCAACATGCGCTGCCGTTATTTGCCCGATTTTATTCCTTGATTCCATGATGCTCAACCCGAGTTGGACTGGGTCAAAAAATGGCACTTGACAATCTCGATTTCCCCATCATCTTTCTCCTTGCGGCCCAGCTCGGATCGGAGGAGCGCCAGAACCTAGAAGAGCAGATACCCACGCTTACCTATGACATCAACGAGGCCGAAGTCGTCGTGGGGAAGGTGTTCCACAAGGCGCGCGCGCTGTTCGAGCTGAGGAAACACAGGCTTGTCACCGACGAGATCCACACGCCTGCCCGCTCCGCGTCTGCATCGCCCGTCCGAAAGCGTGCCAGGCTGATGGCCGCCGCCCTGGGAAGCTCTGATGTTGACTCAGACACGGCATCCGATGGCGAAATCCAACGGCGTCTGACAGGGCCAGCTCCTGCGGAGCCGACCGTCAAAGTGGTGAAGCTCAGTTGGTTCACCGAGTCCGTCAAGGCAGGGGTTGTGCTCCCTGTCGACGCTTATGTTATCTACGAAGGCCGCAAGGTGTCGACAACACCAGCGAAGCAAGGGCCGACCACCGCCCCCAGTAAGGCGTCAGAGGTCATGAAACGCGCTCTGGCAGACGCCGGCGCTTCTCCAAAGACTCCGCCGGTGCGATCCTCGCAGGGAAGAAGGGGCGACACCTACGTGTCCCACCCTGTCAAGCGACCTGCCCTAGTCAGGCAGACTACGTCGGAGCATGAGATAGAGAATCGTCTCCCGCCCATTCCAGATTATCTCCACACCACGTACTCGTGCCAACGGCCTACCCAAGTCCATCCGCCGAACGAGGCCTTCGTCGAGGAGCTCTCCAAGATCAGAACGGCCAGGATACTGCTTGGAGACAAGATCGGTGCCCGAGCTTATTCGACCGCAATCGCCGCCGTTGCTGCTTACCCCTATACCTTCCAGATCCCCCAAGGTTGGTGTCCCTGATCCCGCATGGCAAGTGCTATTGCTGAGGCTGTTCCTACAGAAGTAGCCAGGCTCCCCGGATGCGGCGATAAACTCGCCCAGCTCTTTGAAGAGTTTAACAAGACGGGCCAGATCGCGGAAGCTAGAGAGGACGAGTCGGACCCCAAGCTTGCCGTGCTCAAGCTCTTCTACGACATCTGGGGCGTCGCCGAGACAACGGCGCGCACTTTCTACAACCGCGGCTGGCGCGACATGGACGACATTGTCGAGTACGGCTGGGGCACGCTCACACGGGTGCAGCAAATCGGCGTCAAATTCTACGACGAGTTCCATCTCAAAATCCCCCGGCCCGAAGTGGAATCCATCGCCAACACCATCCTGGCACACGCCAACACGATCCACGGCGGGTTCCAGATGGTCGTCGTGGGCGGCCACCGGCGCGGCAAACAAGAAAGCGGCGACGTCGACGTGGTGCTGAGCCACCCAGACGAAGCAGCGACGCAGGACTTTGTCGAGCGCATCGTCGCCAGCCTGGAGCGCGCCAAGTTCATCACGCACACGCTGACGCTCAGCACGGCCAACTCGGAGCGCGGCCAGGCGCCCGTCTCCTGGAAGGGGCCTGGGCCCGGCAACAAAAAGGCCGGGACCGGGTTCGACACGCTCGACAAGGCGCTCGTGGTGTGGCAGGAACCCCGGTGGACGACGGGCGAGCGCACAAACCCCCACCCGCACCGCCGCGTCGACATCATCGTCAGCCCCTGGAAGACGGCCGGGTGCGCCGTGCTCGGCTGGACGAGCGGGTCCACGTTCCAGCGCGACCTGCGCAGGTACTGCAAGAGGGAGCGCTCGCTCAAGTTTGACAGCAGCGGCGTGCGCAGCCGCGCCGATGGGAGCTGGGTGGATTTGGAGAGTGGCGCGGATGGGGAGCCGGCGCCGGACATGTTGACGGCGGAGCGGCGGGTTTTTGCGGGGCTGGGGCTCGAATGGAGGCCGCCCGAGGCCCGGTGCACGGGGTAGTTCCCTCAAGTTGTCGCGGAGAATTTAGTATAGGGGCTTATATCGGTCGGTGGTGTAATCGTGCGGGGACACCTCGCGATGCGGATGGTTGGCTGCCAGGCGCGGAGACCAGCCCTACGACAGGGGAAGCGCTGCTGTGACTCGCTGTGGCGCGGAGACTACCCCAGGTCATCGGGAGCGCCCGCATGCAAGATGCCGCACTACATATCCATATGGGAATACCCTGCACCCATTGGACATTTTTCAACATTTGGTTACCTTTGTTGTCGACCTGTTGGAATCGGTGGAACACTGGAAAGCCAGACGGAGAGCGAAGCCGATATTTCATCCGCGCCCCGTCGGGGTCAATTTCTCGCGGACAGTTTTTCTCGGCCTCGGACGATTTGCAGCCCGCGCAACACAAGCTCATTGGGCAATATTACACTCCAACCCTCCAAGGCGCGGAAGGATTTCGCCGACGTGCCAAGGGCCCGGGATGTTCCCGGGATGAGGGCCTGGGAAAGGAGGAGCCCTGCTGCGACCGTTTTACGGATACGTACGCGTTATACTGATGCACTGAGAAGCGGACAGAAGACCGTGGCATGACCCGGGGTGGATTCGTATTTCAACCTTATCTTCATCATCGATCCCATTCAGGCGAACCCGGACATCATCCTCACGCACACTCATCTTCCATCCACCGCTTCCCACCCCAACCTCAATTGAAAACCCCCGACTTACATACAAACCACCGCCAAAATGGTCACCACTCTCGTCACCATCCCCAGCGAATACGGGTAACCACCACCGCCACATCCCCCCCCCCCTCAATATAGACACTGACCAACCAACCAGCTACGTCCTGCTCGCCGCCACCTCCACCTTCTTCGTCAACACCTACCACGGCCTCCTCACCTCGCGCTACCGCAAGGCCTCGGGTATCAAGTACCCGACCGCCTACGCGTCCGCCGAGCAGGCCGACAAGGACCCCAAGGCCTACACCTTCAACTGCGGTGCGTGTCCCCCCCCCCCAACAAGTCCCAGGCCAGGCCAGGCCAGGCCAGACAGACAGACCCATGCACATGCATACAGATCATCACATGCATGCATACTAAAACCTCTCACAGCCCAGCGCGCACACAACAACTTCACCGAGAACCTGACGCCGTTCCTCGGCGCCCTGCTCATCGCCGGCACCAAGTTCCCCGTCTACGCCGCGGCGATCGGCGGTGCGTGGTCGCTCGGGCGCGTGCTGTTCGCGCGGGGGTACACGTCGGGCGGGCCGCAGGGGCGGATGGTGTATGTGTTTCAATCTACTCTCCTTTCGCTCCTTTCCCGCCTCTTTCTTTTTTTTTGCTGCTTCGTCCGCTTTTTCCCCAAGGGGGTCTCCCATCGCCATCTTGCCGTCGTCTTTTCTGCATTGTAAGGACTGCGCTGACTGATATGCTGCGACAGGGGCGCCATCATGGGCTCGTTGTGCGACTTTACGCTGAAGCTCATGGCTGGCTATGTCTCGCTGGGCTATGCGCTGGGTTGGTAAGGGCGATGCGTATCCGTACAGCGGTGCGAAGGGGTCGCCAACTCCACTTGAGAGGTCTGGGTCATCTCTGCAGGAGTTGGCTGTGTATAGCTACTGGATGCCAGATGCATGTGCCGGTTGTTCGTGTTCGCTGCGTTTTCTATAGAATGGCCAATCATGCAATCAATTGTATACCCAATATTACCCGCTGCATTCATCCCCAGAGCCACCAAGCCAGATAACGACTTACCCGCTGCTCACCGAACTCACCCAGGCCCCGAATCAAGGCACCTCCGCTGGCAACTCAGCCGGCGGCCGCCCGCCACTCCCCGGCAACTCCAGCACCGCCGCCTCCCCCGACAACTCCTGCGGCACCGCGACCTCCTCGCCCTCCAGCTCGCCCGGCCGTTCACACACCTCCATCTCAAGCCTCTCCTCACCCGCAATCTCCACCGGGCCCTGGCCGCCCCCCACCAGCAACGGCACCGCCGTCCCCTCACCCTCCAGCTCACCAGGCCGCTCGCACACCTCCATCTCGAGCCGCTCCCCGCCATCAATCTCCACCGTCCCCTCCACCGGCGACGGCACAAGCGTCGTCACGCCCTCCGACACGGTCGCCGTCTCCGCGCCGCCATACGACGCCTCCACATTCTTCCCCCGCGCCATCATCTCGGCCGTCTCGTCCGTGAGCGCGGGCTGCCCCTCACCGCCACCAGCCCCCCCCGCAACCCGGTCCTTGCCCTCGGCAGCGCTGCGGCGGCTGTGGCGGCGGCGGCGGCGGCGGCGGCGGAACAGCAGCGTGAATGCCGTGAGAGCGCCGATGCCGGCCGCGCTGCCGAGGACGCTGCCGACGATGGTGCGGGTGCGGGTGTCGTGGCGGTCGTTTTCGGCGGCCGAGGAGGAGGAGGTGGACGGGGGGAAGGGCCCGCCCTCGCCGGGGTTGCTGGGGCTGAAGTCGTCGGTGGAGAAGATCGCTCCCAGGGCCGAGTTGCTGAAGCCGTTGAGGGGCTGTCTGCCTCTTGAGGTGGGTGGCGGTCGGTTAGTAGGTGGTTGGAGTGGGGGGTAAGGGGGTGGTGACTGGGGCATGGGGTGGGGATTGTTGGGCCGGGGGGGCAAGTAGAGGCTTACTGGAATTTGTAGTACTGTTGGATTCTAGAAGCTGGAGGTTGGGGTCCCGCGTTTGACGAGTAGGCCGAGCTCCAGGTAAGCCCGGTCAGGTAGAAGATTGCCAGGCCCTGGGTGAGGGGGTCCGCTGTGTTGAAACCAGTGGTCGAGATTCCGTTGACTCCGTCTTGTTGCTCGGCACTATCGACGCCCCCGATAGCCAGGATTTGGCCGCCCCCCACTGCATTGCAGGTTAGGCCATGCCGGGGGTGCTGTGGTAGGTAGTCCGCCTTGACCCAGAAGAAACCGGGGAGTGTCAGGACGTAGGCGCTATCGTAGAGTTTCGCGGCCAAACCGAAATGACCATCCCAGCCAGCATAGACCAAGATCTCATATGTACGTTCGCTGGATGGCGCTCCCGCAATGCAAAACTCCTTTCGTGGCAGGGGGGTATCGCCGCTCGTCTTTTGCTCGAGCCATTGTTGGCTGTCTATATCGTAGACCTGAACCGTCTGGAAGTCGACCAGGCCATCACTGTCCTCTCGATGGTCTTGGTGTCCGCCCACATTGATCAGTATCCCACGTTTGCCAAAGCTTGGGACGTAGTTGATTCCGCCAGAATGGCCCCATCCATGGAACAGACCAGACCCGTCCCAGACGGTTGAGTTGGTCGCCTTTCCGGATGAGAAGTCATATGTAATGAGATTGCCAACAGGATGGTGCTGCTGACCGCCGGCACCGTCTCCCACAAAACCTACCAGCAAATGTGTCAGCGTTGGATTCGGATGTTGTTCGCAGAGCCTAACACACCCCCTAGGAAGAACCCGAGGTCACGTCCACTTGCCACTTGTCCCTGGTATGGCCGCGGGCCGTCTGTGAAGAGGGCGTCGGCCGTCTTGTTGAGGTTTTCCCAGGTGCCGCCGCCTGACCCGTCCGGTGTAAAAGACCATAATCCCTGGGGTGAGGGGGCCGTGTCCCCGAAGGACGGGGTGGTGCCGGCAAACCCTGTGTAGAGGACGCCCTCTTTGCGGTCGACCCAGATGCCTCCGTAGGTCAGGCTCGGGACCTCGGGTGGTTTGGGGGTTGAGTGCAGGGTTACCGAGCCATTTACCCAGGCCTGGTCAAGATCTATCGATATCAGGGAGTTCGCTACACGGTTTGTTAGATGTGCGGTTGCGCAATCGGCAGGACTCGGCTCGCCATACAAGACTCGTAAGAGATGCCATCCCCCTTTGAGAAGGAGAACTCGCCGCCATCGATATACAGCCGCCGATCAAGGATAGCGGCTTTCACTGTTAGCAACGACCACGAACACAGCCGTCTAGTAGACCTACACGAATGGTACGCTCTTCTCAGAAAGGCCGACGCATCCACAACGCCGTTGGCCTGTGGAGAGGAGACGGAACGACTAGAGACACAGGCATGTGGCGATGGCGCCGCGCACGCAATTGCCATGTACAAGATAGTTCTGCGACCCATGGTTCCGAGGGAGCCACCAAGGCAACAGAAGGATTAGACAAGATAGAGCAGAAGAAGAAGTAAATTATCTCCCCAGGTATGAAGACATTCGTCATTTAAGTCTAGGCGGCCCCGGGAGAGACTACAAGGCGTGGCGTATGAATCGAAACGCGGCGAGGTGCATGCAGTTGCGCACTGCTTGCTCAACCCCGGGAGCACCGGAGGAGAAGATTGGACGAGGTTTCGGGCTCAGCAGAAAATAAAAAGGCAACAGCGAAGCAAGTCGGGGCAAGCGAGGGCGATTGCGACTTCCTTCATTCGCAGCATGAGCGGGGAGATCTCGGGTTTCTCTGGCTTCACATGGGCCGAATTCCCCGTCAGAAGAAGCAATACAGGACATGGTGAACTGTCAACCTCGAGGCTGTTGATACTGCAGACTGTGCTCTGCATTGGCCTCGACTTGAAGCTGGTAATAAAAGGAGAACATAAGATAGAAACAATAGAAATGATAGAGAAGACCAGAAATAAAACCCCAAAGCCACTGGCTGGGTAGTATTAGGTACCCTGCCATTGGCTCATGTGCCCCGGTTGGACAGATGAGCCTGACAAGCAGTCATTGTCAGAATGAAGGACGGCGCTGGTGATGTTGGTTGATCGACAAGACGAGATGCCGCGTCACATGGAATTTGAGGTGCATTGCTGCTGGGTGGTCAGTGCACTGCTTGGCACTCAGCCACATGGTCCCGCCACAGCCAGGTTGGTACTGGAACTTGTCCTTTTCAGAGAGAGGGGGATTCGACGGGCCGCCGAGCTTGGAAAGCGAAAGCGGCGGACCACCCCTACCACGATTTGCCGCGAACTGAGCAGCCCACCTTGCGCTTCATAACGCACCCATCGCCCGCCGGATTGGAAGCTGGAATTTGGAATCTCTGGATCGTCGGCAAGCAAGCAAGCCCGGTGCGGAGCCTGACTATTCAGTACTTGGTACATACTTGGCAGAGAGCTCCCACAACGTGCGCCACCACTTCCCTTCCCACTAGCTCAACGACTCACCTTGGATGCTAATGCCAGCTTGCATGTACATAGCAATCGAGACACGCCGCGTCCCCCACTAGTTCCAACGCCATCCAATTCACCAACCACCACATCTCCGGTTAATGCAGACGCCCGGCATCATGGACTACGACGCCCTGAAGGAGCAGTGGGGCGAGGTTGAGGATCGCGATGGCGTCCGCCTCAGCTGGAACGTCTTCCCAAGCTCCCGCATGGTTAGCCTGCCACCCGACGGACGCGGCTCACGCGCGCTGAAGCTGATGCGATGCGCCTCTAGGAAGCTTCCCGGCTGGTCGTCCCTATCGGCGCCCTCTACACCCCCCTCAAGGAGAAGCCCGACACGCCGCTGCTGCACTTCGAGCCCGTCACCTGCAAGCAGCCGTGCCGCTCGGTTCTGAATCCCTTCTGGTAGGCTGTTGCCCTCCGCCCACACCGCCGAGACAGTCCCGCTCACAAACCCGCCAGCCAGGTCGATGTGCGTGCCCGCCTCTGGATCTGCCCCTTCTGCCTCTCGAGGAACCCGCTGCCACCGCATTACAAGGACATCACGGCCAATGCCATCCCGCCCGAGCTCCACCCCTCCAACACGACAATTGAATATAGGCTCTCGAGGCCGGCCCCGAGCCCACCCATCTTCCTTTATGTTGTCGACACGTGCCAGGAGGAGGACAGCTTGGCGGCCCTCAAGGAGTCGTTGATCATGAGCCTGAGCCTGCTGCCCGAACAGGCCCTGGTTGGTCTGATCACATATGGAACCATGGCCCAGGTCCACGAGATCGGCTACACCGAGTGCGCAAAGTCCTACGTCTTCCGCGGCACCAAGGAATATAACGCCAAGCAAGTCCAGGAAATGCTGGGCCTGGTACAGCCCGCCATGCGTCCCGGGATGCCTCCCCATCAGCCCGGCAGGCCGCTTCCGATGGGCCCGGCCTCGCGATTCCTGCTGCCGGTTGCGCAGGCCGAGTTCCAGCTCACCAAAGCGCTTGAGCAGCTGCAGAAGGACCCCTGGCCGATCACGAGCGACCGCAGAAACCTGCGCTGCAGCGGCGTTGCCCTTTCCGTGGCCGTGGGCCTGCTCGAGACGTCGTTCCAGAACGCCGGAGGGCGTGTCATGCTCTTTGCCGGCGGTCCGGCCACCGAGGGACCTGGCATGGTCGTCGGCCCGGAGCTGAGGGAGCCCATCCGGTCGCACCACGACATTGACCGTGATAATGTCAAGTATTACAAGAAGGCGCTAAAGGTACGAGCCACATTCCGGTGGACGGAGCCCAAGGGCGCGGTAGCTAACACGGGCCCAGTTCTATGATAACCTCGCCAAGAGAACGGCCCACAACGGGCACACCATCGACATCTTCGCCGGCTGTCTCGACCAAGTCGGCCTCCTGGAAATGAAGGGTCTTTGCAACTCGACTGGCGGCCACATGATCCTAACAGACAGCTTCACCTCGTCCATGTTCAAGCAGTCCTTCATCCGCATCTTTGACAAGGACGCGGACGACAACCTGATGATGGGCTTCAACGCCGTGCTCGAGGTTTTGACGACCAAGGAGCTCAAGGTCACTGGTCTCATCGGCCACGCGGTCTCGCTGAACAAGAAGTCGACCTCGGTGGGCGAGACAGAATGTGGTATTGGCAATACCTGCTCTTGGAAGATGTGCGGGATCGACCCCAAGGCCAGCTACGGCATCTACTTTGAAATTGCCCAAGGCGGCCCGTCCCAGCACCAGCAGACCCCCCAAAAGGGCATGATCCAGTTCTTGACGTATTACCAGCACGCGTCCGGCCAGTTCCACCTTCGCGTCACAACGATTGCCAGGAACTTGAGCGGACCCGCCGGCGACCCGGCAATTGCGCAGTCATTCGACCAGGAAGCTGCCGCCGTGCTCATGTCCAGAATCGCCGTGTTCAAGGCCGAGGTCGACGACGGGCCCGATGTGCTCCGCTGGGTCGACAGGATGCTCATCAGACTGTGCTCAAGGTTTGCCGACTACCGCAAGGACGACCCGTCGTCGTTCCGCCTGGAAAAGAACTTCACCCTATACCCGCAGTTCATGTTCCACCTGCGGAGGAGTCAGTTCCTGCAGGTATTCAACAACTCGCCGGACGAGACGGCATTCTACCGGCATGTCCTCAACCACGAGGATGTGAGCAACTCTCTGGTCATGATCCAGCCCACCCTCGACTCGTACACGTTCGACCAGGACGGCGGACAACCAGTGCTGCTCGACTCCACCTCGATCCAGCCGACCCACATCCTGCTCCTCGACACCTTCTTCCACATACTCATCTTCCACGGCGAAACCATTGCCGAGTGGAGGAAGGCGGGTTACCAGGACCAGGAGGGCTATGAGAATTTTGCCGCTCTTCTGGAGCAGCCCAAGGAAGATGCCCGGGTAAGCTCCTTATTCACTAACCCGTCTCTCCTCTTGGTCGTCGTACTGACTATGCATGCACCACGCAGGATCTCATCACGGACCGCTTCCCGCTTCCGCGCTTCATTGTCTGCGACCACGGCGGCTCGCAGGCGCGCTTCCTACTGTCCAAGCTCAACCCGTCGACCACGCATACCTCTGGCGCCGGTGCATATGGCGGTGTCGGGGCACAGAGCGCGCAGACCATCTTCACCGACGACGTGTCGCTTCAAACATTCATGGAGCACCTCATGAAGCTGGCCGTGAGCGGTACGAACTAGACGGTTCTAGAGACGGGCTGGGGATGGGGGAAATTGGAAGATGATGCGAAAGGGGTGAGAAGCAATGGGGTGTGTGTGTTGGTGTTGAGTGTTGATGAAGGGGCGGGGGAAGCGGGGCGGGGAGAGAGGGGTGATAGTGGCCGTCGGTCATGTCTAGAGAGATGATTTGTGTGATTGTCTAGCGTCAGTGTTATAGCAACGTATATTACCAAGTATACAGCGGTTTCCCGGTATTCTGACTTTGTTCCACATAAGCCAATTGTTATTGCAAGAGTTGTCGCAAGCGGGAAAGAGCTGTGAGCTGTAAGCTTTACGGGAAGCTGTGGCTGGAAGTTCGTTCCCCGCCGACTTCCCGGAATCTAGTTGTGGCTGATCCTCGCTGCCCCCGCCAATCCCAAAGGTCTCCAGCCACACACCCCAAAAATCTTAGGGCAGGCAGGGAAAACCCACAACTGTGCGATTTTTTTTTGATTTCGTCTTGATCCTTGGTACGGCTGCACCCCCTTCCCACCAACACCACTCGAGCTCGTCTTTCCACAACCAGCCGTCACCATGCGTAAGTCGCTACCTGCGGCCCATTCGTTTTCCATTTTCGAAATGCTGATTTGCGCAATGTTCAGCTCCGAAGTTCGACCCCAGTGAGATCAAGGTCATGTAAGCGACCCTCAAAACACTGCACTCCGTTCCCGATCACCGTCCGACCGACTCCCGGCACTTTCTGCGCCCGCGAGGCACGACACCGATGAGATGGGCAAGTCAAGGAAACTAACGACGTTGCCGTTTACAGCCACCTCCGGGCGACCGGTGGTGAAGTCGGTGCGTCTTCGGCTCTGGCCCCGAAGATCGGTCCTCTTGGTCTCTCCCCCAAGAAGGTCGGTGAGGATATCGCCAAGGCGACTGGTGACTGGGTATGGCAACCCCTCCACGAGATGGATTCTCCGGGAAGGCGCACAGAGCTGGGTTTCTGACGCGGCGATTGTTTTTTTTTTTGCGATTCTACAGAAGGGTCTCCGCGTGACCGTCAAGCTCACGATCCAAAACCGCCAAGCCGCCGTGTCGGTCGTCCCCTCGGCCTCATCACTCGTCATCCGGGCGCTCAAGGAGCCCCCCCGCGACCGGAAGAAGGAGAAGAACATCAAGCACAACAAGTCGGTGTCCCTCGACGAGATCATTGAGATTGCGAGGACGATGCGGTTCAAGTCCTTCTCCAAGGACCTGAAGGGTGGTGTCAAGGAGATTCTCGGCACGGCGTTCAGCGTCGGCTGCCAGGTGGACAACAAGAGCCCCCGGGCTATCAGCGACGCCATTGATGCGGGCGAGATCGACAGTACGTTTTTTCCTTCTTGTCGGATCGGCTCTTGCTGGGGAAAAAGTCGTAGCTAACATGTCGCAGTTCCGGAGGAGTAAATGCTCGCCAATGTTGAAGGTCGGGTTGGGATTCTTCATGTGATTAGGAGTTCAGGGCTTGCTTTGCATCAGGCTTGCCGTCAACGGCAAATCAAATGAAAAGAACGATATCATGGCCAAGTGTTGTGGTGTCTTCTTGCTAGAATACGTTCTGGAAAGAGGTTTGCTGCGCTAACCAAACCCCCCCACAGCTTCCCCCCTTCCTACAGTTTCTACTGTGTCCCTGACGTTCACTCCGAGATCGACCGCTTCTCCATGGTCCTTTCGGCTTTTATAAAGTTCAGGAAGATTGAAGTCTACGTCCGATTACTCACCATGGCTTTCGTGGGCACTCTCGTGCTATGGAATCCAAGGTCCATATTCAGGTCGACATTTCTGTCATTGCCAGTCTTTGGCTGCTGTTCTCAGCTGCGGTGTTCAGCTGCTGTTCAACAAACCTGCCATGCTTTGAAGGGAGGCTGGGGGGTTGAGCGCAAGCCAAACCTTGAGCTAGCGATAGGAACGGTTATAGCCGGACTAATGACACGCGGGATTGGGTCATGTTCCCGGGCGTGGGCAGTGTGGCCTTCGCGGTGTCTTCCGCTGTCAGGGGTGTTTCCCGGTCCATTTACCCGTCATCTCTGATGCCACTTAGGCACACTGATGCACGCACGGGCTTTAGTGCCTGTCAGTCGTTTAGGTATTACTGTTTTGGGTCCTACTGGCGGCCTTCTTGGTTCTGAGGTCCCATTCAACAGGCTCAGAACACAAAGGATCAAGAATCGAGCCGGCATGCTTCCGGCTTATTATTTTCTCCGGTCGTGCAACACAATAGGTACATGTCGCCTTGCTACACGGCAGTAGTCAGTCAGTCAGCCTCTGGTGTTTGAAGCGGCTGTGAATGAACAGGCATGGATGAAACGTGTAAGCGCAGTGGTTGATCGCAGTGGTTGATCGCCGCTCCTACCGGATCCTGTGTGAGATGGAGAGCTTGTCTGGTTCTAACGGTTGGCGGCTCCGTTGATCACGTTCATTAATACGGAAAAGCAAATGATGTGAAAGAAATGACCATGAAGTCCGGCACAAGCGGTTTGTTTTTGATGTCGCCCCTTTTCGCTTCGCATGCAGGGTGGCAGGTTGTTACAGGTACAGCATTGCACGGATATTCAACACCACCTTCACTCTGCAAGCTGAATCTATTCTTTGCCCAACGTCGAACAGTACGCCTCCACTGCCGCATCGCTCAACCATGTTCAGACGCCCTGCTGCCATCCGTTGCTGGCTATCGCGGCTGGATCATGATTGCAGCAGCGATTGCGACCACGAGTACGACAGACGCCACCGAGGCGACAGGCTCGAGACGACGAGCGCCAAGCCCAACTCGAAGGCCCCCCTCGAGCTCGAAATGACAAACCCTCCGCCTTCGGGCCCGCGAACCGGGTGCGTGTCGCCCGGCCCCAAGAGGCTAAAGATTGATGATGGCGGACTCGATCACAGCCTTGAACCGGATCCGGATCCCGATGCATCACCCCGGTCGAGTCGGTCCCCAGCAAATCGCCCCTCGGTCATCAACCTCTCGATGCGAACCGCTTTCCCTCCGCCCAGCCTGAGCCATTCCAGCTCCGCCGCATCCATCGCATCCAACCGCCAAGACAGAAGCTCCAAAGGTTCCCGCCGCGCCGCCAGCCCGGTAAAGAACATCACCGGGTTACAGCGCCTCGACAAACCCGTCCTCTTTGACTCGCTCGACGACAATGCCGGCCTGAGACAACTCCCCGAAGACGTGCGGCAGCTCTATTACGACATCTTTGCTGTGACGAAATACCAGACGGGTATTTATCCCGCCGAGATTCGCACAGGGATCGAAGCTATGTACGCGGGTCATCCCCCCCCGGACTCTATCTACCGGAAGCCTGAGGGGAGAAACGATACGGACGAGATGGGACAAGATAGGGGACAAGAGGAGGCGCGCTTTTTCGACTACCTCCCCGTGTCGGCTCTGTTTGCCGGCACTGCAGAGGGAATGTCGCTCCAAGCACGCATCGCTCACGCCGAGTTTTACAAGGTCCGTAGCATCAAGGACCACGCAAGGGAGTGCTTAGCTCTGCGTCGTAGCGAGGCGGCGTGGAACGCAAAGGTTCACGAGCCGCTGTTGGAGCTTGCCTTGTCGAGGCGACACACACCCGTTATATGCGAGAATGCAACGTCGGCCCGGATTCTGCCTTGCTTTCTGCCATGCCTTGTTACTGGCGAGGTAGCTGAGGGCAAGATGGTGGACTTCGTACTGG
The DNA here is from genome assembly GCA_033297235.1 of Trichocladium antarcticum. Classification (NCBI taxonomy): domain Eukaryota; kingdom Fungi; phylum Ascomycota; class Sordariomycetes; order Sordariales; family Chaetomiaceae; genus Trichocladium; species Trichocladium antarcticum. The sequence continues at coordinate 2,821,243 of MU853402.1, forward strand.
CACCCGACCTCGGCGCCGAGTCAGAGCTCGACGCTGCCATCCAGAACAAGCTTGTCGAGCTGGCCAAGCAAATGAAGTCGTCGGGACTCGTTTCGGCCTACCTTTGCGTCAATCAAACCGACTACCCGCCCCTGACACGCTCTCCTGCGGCCGTGACGATCGAGACCAAGATTGCTGGGGCGAGTCTCGAGGAGGGACGACTGCAGCTGGCCATATGGACGGCAGCCTGGCATAGGCGGATGGAAACGCTCGGTGTTGGCGGCGGGAAACCAGGCCCGCAGCTGCCCACGCTGCCCCTCATCCTAACCTACGATCACCAGTGGTCCCTCTACTTTGCCGTTGATCGTCTTGACAAGATCGAGGTCGTTGGGCCCATGCCGATTGGCATGACTGACAACCTTCCAAACATCTATCAGCTGCTTACCGTGCTTGGCTTCCTCGGGGCTTGGGTCGATACCACCTTTCGCGCCTGGGTCATCAATGCATTTCGTCCCCGGACATGATTAAACGGCGTCTAGATGCTCCGCGAGGGCTACAGTTGGGAGAGGCTTGGTACGGTCGAGGCCGGAGTCGTCGGAGCGGGGGTGAAAGCTCAGGGCCCAGACGGCCATCTGGAAGAGTGCCACGATGTGTCGCGGCAGGTAGCAGGTCGTCCAAGGGGGGGGGGGGTTGTCGCGCCACTCCCAGAACGGCGCGAATGAGCGTCCGGGGCTCTACCCGTCGATCAGAAGAACCCGTACTCAACGATGCTGGCCTGCCATACCTTCTGGAATGCGCGAGAGCGGCCTGTCGGCGCAGACCGTGTTGAACGAGGCGCGGAAGGCGTCGAGGCCGTTCCCGGTGGGATCACCCCTGACGACCTAGAACCGCGGCTGGCCTGCTGTTGCTACATTCGCCTTGCAATTAGCCAAGGTCTACAGAGTATGGCCGTCAAGACGTTTGGTTGGCCAAGAATAAGATTTGTAACGCGTTAGTGGAACTTGGTGGTTGCAAGGCAACATTACGATCATACTACAGTATCGGTGAAGAAGTCAGGTACGTACCAGTTACAGCCCTTTCTGCGCAGACAGGGAACTTCCATGTCCCAGCTCTGTGCTTGCCGCTGTGCCGGTTCAGCAAGCAAAGCAAAGCGGCGCGCCGATCTTGGCTGAGATGCTCCGTGATGGGTTTCCAGTCCGCAGCAAGAGAATGTGAGAAAGATGGGGAATGGGACCATCAAGGCAGGAAGGATGGAGGTGTGGTGGAGAAAATGGCCCGAAGGCTCTTGGCTGCCGTTTGGGCTGCCGTTCTTGCGGCAGGATTGGTTTCCCCACGTCCCGCGCGCACGCAGCAGCAGGAGGGGTCCCTGGTTGCATCTGCTGGTGTACTCAGATCTCGGGACTGTTTTCTCTCCTCTTCATTCTTCCAGCCTTTCTTCTCCAAGCGTGCTCTCTATGGGCAGAGGGCCACTGACTTTTGCTTGCGGCTAGGCTCGCTAGGTTCCTGCCATTTGATGTGTGCACACTGCACACTGCACACGGCAAACTGCGACAACTGCGACAAAGACAAAACGGCGCGGGGCAAAGATCCAATGCAAGGGGTTGCCGGCCAGCCGTCCAAGAGCCAAGGGAAGCATGCCGGCCCTGCCGGTTCCTGATTGCTCGCTCGTCACGCGTCAGAAAGTGTGTGTGCCGTGGATGTTGAGAGGCTCGACAGGCCAGCCGAGCAAGGTGGCTTCAGCCAGTGGGACGCGCATGTCGGGCAAGTCGGGCAAGTCGGGCAAGTCGTGGGCCGACTGGGCAGGCTGTGGTGTGCGTTGGATGCACGTTTCTGATCTACTGCCGTAGGTTAATCAATAATAAAGCCATGGCGAGTTTGGAGTGGAAACAAGCCACACACCGCAAAACCGCAGCACACTTTGATTGGCAGGGCGCATTTGATGATCTGCCTCGTCGAGTAGCACAGCGCGCAACGGGGCATGAGGCAGGTGCGCGGAGAATCAGGTTTATACACAGTAGATGCCTCGGTCGGACAGGTCGTAATCAACCAAGAGATCAATTACAAGGAAGCATGCCTTGGGACCAACCCGTGTTCTGCATTTCCCTGGAGGGTGACATGGCGTTGCCCGACACACCGTAGAGCTGACGAGTTAGGTGTGATGTGATTGTTCGGCCGGTAGCCTGCGCCGTGTGCAGCTGCAGCGGGACCCTAGCGCCCCCTAGCGCCCCCACGGGCCTGGGAATCCAGCGTGTCTGGGACCCTGGCTGCCTGGGTAGGGTGTGGGAGCGAAGAAGATAACACCTGAATCCGTGCATGTAACCTCCCTGCACGGCGTGCTGGGCCCGACGGGAGCTAGCCCGCAGCCTGTCGTGCACTGCCTGACGAGAGCGGCCCCATTCCACTTTTGAACCGTTAGACGCGCCCACTTTGTCTCGGAATCGCAGTCGCAGCAGCGCAGTCAGTTTCACTTGCAGTGGCAGTTGCATCCCAACATCCCGTCACCCACGCTCATTCCCTCTCCAACTTGGAGTTTATCGACATTGCCCGCTGATACCCGGGGCCCGAGTTCAATTCCACACACCCTGCGCTGCGTCCGTTTCCCCGCCATCTCGCCCCCATCTCCATCCTCGTCCTCCCCGAAGATATCTCCACCCGTGGACACCGAACAACCCCGCCAGGAACCCGCCCGGGACTGCCCAGTCAAGGCCACCAAGGTTCGCACCGGAGCGGCTGTTGCTGTCGCTGTTGTCGTCGCATCAGCGGCAGGGCGGAGGCTCCAATTTGCACATTTGACGCAGACTCAGAGAACAGGTTCCCAACGTTCCCAACTGACAGGCGCGTGCGCCTTGCCCGGTTGGGAGCAGGGCGCTGGCCAGAGTCCCTGCCTTGCTTGGTCTCTTGCATTTGCCCAGATGGAGTGCCGGTTTCTCGCTGGCTGAGTGCTCAATGATTCCGGGGACCACGCATTTGGCGACGGCAATGCTCTGACCAGCACCGGGCCCTGACAGATCGAGTCTGATCTCGCGACCGTTTTATCTCGGCCGTTCCTCACTAACCCGACCGTCGATCCACCATCTCCGCCGCTCGACGGCCTCCCCGCCTCCGAGACGCCCACTGGATGACCGCTCACGATGGAGCCCCTTGTACAGATGCACCAGATGGTGCAGCCCCGACTCGATCCAGCTGGGCACTACTACCAGGGCGATCTGAGGCTGGACTACACGGCTCATAGCCGCCGACATAACCTTTCACACCGGTCACCGTCGATCCATGGTGCCGATTCAACGCCGCGTATGCTCGCCATCCGGAGCGCCCAGCACGTTCCGGCCCTGCACCGCATCACGACCTCTTTTACCCGGATGCTCGCCCATGACCAGGCCGAGCATTCCCTTCGGCGGAAAACCCCCAATGGAACCATCGACAATGGGTATGACGGGTCGTTGACTCATATGGCCTCGGGCCCCCCACCACTCAAGCACATGATTGTGTCTGTGCCGTCCAAGATGTTCCCAACCCCGACCGCTGGCGTTCAGAGGGCGTCCGCCCCGCCCATCGGGGGTCTGGTGCAACAACCGCAGGTGGGCGCTTGGCCGTATCCCGCGACGACGTCCGCCACCAATTTTAACTATGGGCTGGATGCGTTGAACGGCGCACCAGGGACGCCACAGGGGTGGGGGGTGGCATCGGCAAACGGAGGAATGTTGGATTTGGGCGCAGACGGCACCAGCTTCCTACAGCCACATGGGCCCCAACAACACAATTATCACCCCCAATCCGGTCTGCAGCCTCTGCTGGGCCCGGGATATCATCAGCCTTTGGCCCGGACGGCATACGGTGTTGACGGCTACCAGCAGCAGCCCTACCGGACTTCCATTCCATTGGCGAACGGTTACACACCGCAGAACTCGGTGGAAAGCGTCTTTATGCCTGCTCAGGCTACAATCAACCATGGGTTTGCCAACGTTCCAGGCCTAGGACAAGCCCACAACTTTGGCCTGCCGCTGCCAAGTCATCCCCTCGACGATGGTTTTGCTCGCTATTCCCAGAATCACCTGGCCGGCCCTGTCCCCCATTTTGGATGGAATACCCCAATAACGACCGCTGCCCCCGGATATCTTGTCAACCCCCCCACCACGGGGGAAGGGGCCTCACCAACCCGTTTCAGAGAACGGACGCTACAAAACGCCCACAAGACGTATAACGACCTCTTGTTGTATCTCACCAGCGCCAAAAAGGCCAACCATGGACGCCGCGGTTCCAGTGCGAGGGTGATGTCCAAAATGGTTGTGTACCCCAAGCCGTCCAGCACCGGAGGCAGGGCCCGGACGTTTCCTGACCCCCTCGAGTCGATGGCAGGCTACGCGCAGCAAATGGGCCAGAAAGAAACGGCCAATCGAGCGGTCGCTCGAACTCAGTCTTTGGGGGACAATGGCGTCGTCTTTCTCGGCGGACATGGCCAACACACAGCCCAATACGCGAGCGGTCACCATGTCCGGCCATATCACCAAGTGGGCTCCCCGGTGCTCAACGCCAGAGCTTCGCTGAACATGCTCTCTACCTTGTGCGAGCAGAGTGGTTGGAAGTGGATTGAGGGGATGCTGTTGGGAGGCTGTCTTCACTACGGGCTTGAGCATTATGACCAGGCGCTGGAATGGTTCAAGCGGATCGTGAACCTAGACGCCAGGTAGGCAACGGCACCTCGGTTTTGAGCCGCCATGTTACAATGTGCTAACAATCACAAGCCACGTGGAGGCCATCTCTAACATCGCCGCTACTCTTTATTGCCTAAACAGGCAGGAGGAAGCAGAGCAGCACTGGGTGCAGGCGATCAAGCTACGCCCGAGCTACCTGGAAGCCGTCGAGCATCTTGTCAGTCTCTTGTGCTCATTACACCGGAACGGAGAGGCGGTGAACACGATTGCCTTTATCCAGCGTGCGCTGCAAATGCCGGGATTGGATACGCCGCTGGTCCAGGAGTCGGCCAGCGAGGCCGATACGGCCTCGACCACGACAATACCCGAACCGAGTCCGGATCCTCGCGTGCCGGATTTCCTACTAGAACCGGACAGGACCGACAGTCCAGAGCAACGGTTCGCGTCCACGGCGGAAGACGGCAAGGCGCCTGGTTTTGGCTCTAGTGGCTACGCCATTCCGGGGAGCGAGAACGGCCGGATGGTCCTGCTCATTCATGCCAAGGGAAACATGCTGTATTCGCTGAAAGATATCGACCGTGCGTCCGATGCATTCGAGGAGGTGGTGCGGATCAGCGCGGGGAGACATGTCCAGGGGGTCAAGTCCCTCATTCGGAAGATACAGAGTGTGTTGGCACCCAGGGATCCTGCCTCGGGGCGGCGGCGTGCCTCTGCCCACAACAATCTCTCGGCGCCATTGCTACTACCGCCGGCAAAAGCGAAAGCCACTGCCCAGTTCGTCTTTACCTCGACCGGCGGCCAACTTCCCGGGCTTCGGTATATGTGCGAAGGGGCCCACAAGAAGTCGGTCGTGGCAACGACCAGCAACTCGCTTCTCTCTCTCGCCAAGATTTTCCAGGATGCCATGTCGAATGGTGGGCCGCGCTCCGGCCTCGCCCGCCAGCCCGCGGGGGTTGGGGACATCCTGTCCCTGTACTATCTTTCGTTATCCCTCCAAGAGAGCCCGTCGACGGCAAACAATGTGGGGATTCTACTCGCAGGCATTCAGCAATCCGCGCCAGCTCGGGATCTCTCGGCCGCGGATCTAGGAATCGCCGCAGCGGTCCCCGGAATCGTCCCCGGCAGTGGCTTGTCGCTCGCGCTGGCATACTACCAGTATGGCCTCACCCTAGACCCCCGGCATGTGCACCTCCACACAAATCTGGGCAGCCTGCTCAAAGATATTGGCCAGCTCGACATGGCCATCTCGATGTATGAGCAGGCCGTGGCCTGTGACGGCTCCTTCGACATCGCGCTGACGAACCTCGCCAACGCCGTCAAGGACAGGGGCCGGGTCGGTGACGCCATCAAATACTACCAGCGCGCTGTAGCTGCCAACCCTGACTTTGCCGAAGCCGTCTGCGGTCTGTCCACTGCGCTCAACTCGGTCTGCGACTGGAGAGGCCGCGGCGGCGTTCTTCTTGCCGGCGGGAAATATGATCGCTGGCATGTGGATGAGAAGGGCATGCTTCGGGACGTCAAGACGCATGGCCAGGGCGGCGGCCTGATGAAGCGCGTTGTTGGCATTGTCGGGCGCCAGCTCAAGGAGTCGTCTTCCTGGGGGTTCGGGGTTCTGCAGCAGCAATCGATCTCGCAGCTGGTGGCGCAACTCAGGGATGCCGGGGCTGGCATCACAGATGCGTCTCTCGACTTGGAAGCCAAGCTTCGAACTTGGGCTGGGAGGCCAGGGGAGGGGTACCGGATAATGCGCCTGATTGAGCGCTCGACGAGTGCCGCCATGCGCTGCTGGTACCGTGATAAGCACATCAGGGGCATCCCGTCACCAGCCGGGTACCGGCGACCAAAGCCCCCTGCCAGCCTTTCCATGCCGTCAGCGCCGACAGTCTTGCCCTTTCACACATTTACTGCCCCTTTGCCGGCTAAGGATGTCCGGATGATCTCGCAGAGGAACGCGCTGAGGATATCGTTCTCGGCTCTCCGCGCCCCCTGGATCCCCGCCGCCGTGTACGAGCCTCCCGACCCGCCGAGCCCCCATCTGAATGTGGGATATGTCTCGTCGGATTTCAACAACCACCCTCTGGCACATCTGTGAGTGCCCTGCTCCCCCTTGGCCTGAACTGCCTTCTGACCGTGTCGCAGGATGCAATCTGTCTTTGGCATGCACAATCCGAAACGCGTCAAAGCCTTCTGCTACGCGACCACAGCGAGCGACAGGTCGATCCACCGCCAGCAGATCGAGCGCGAAGCGCCCGTGTTCCGCGACGTGAGCGCTTGGTCCCCAGACAAACTGGTGCAGCAGATCGTCAAAGACAAGATCCACATCTTGGTGAACCTCAACGGCTACACCCGCGGGGCCCGCAACGAGATCTTTGCGGCCCGCCCGGCTCCGATCCAGATGTCCTTTATGGGCTTCGCGGGAACACTGGGTGCCGAGTGGTGCGACTACCTGCTAGCCGACGCAACCGCTATCCCGCCGTCCACGTTGCGCCCACACCGCAGCAACCTCAACCTCGAGGACGTGTTCCGCGACGAGGCCGATGCCGACGCCGAAGACTGGGTGTACTCGGAGAACATCATTTTCTGCCGCGACACATTCTTCTGCTGCGACCATGCCCAGTCTGCTGACGGCCACGACGAGAGGGACATGACATGGGAAGAAGAGCAGCAGCGCCGTTGGAAGATGCGCAAGGAACTATTTCCCAGCCTCCGCGACGACGCCGTCATCCTGGGGAACTTCAACCAGCTCTACAAAGCACGTCCACCCCTCCACCCCCGTCAGTCCAACCAACTAACCACGCGTCCCGTGAACAGATCGACCCCACGACCTTCCGCTCCTGGCTGCGCATCCTCGCGGCCTGCCCCAAGGCGCACCTCTGGCTCCTGCGCTTCCCGGAGCTCGGCGAGGCCCACCTGCGCCGCACCGCCCGCGAGTGGGCCGGCGACGCCGTCGCCTCCCGCCTGCTCTTCACCGACGTCGCCCCGAAACAGCAGCACATCGCCCGCGCCCGTGTCTGCGACCTCTTCCTCGACACCCCCGAGTGCAACGCCCACACCACCGCCGCCGACGTCCTCTGGAGCTGCACCCCGCTGCTCACGCTGCCGCGCTACGACTACAAGATGTGCTCGCGCATGGCCGCCAGCATCCTCCGCGGCGCGCTGCCGCGCACGGCGCAGGGCGACAGGGCCGTGGCCGAGCTGGTTGTCGCCGACGAGGAGGGGTACGAGCGGAGCGCGGTCGGGTTGGCGAATGGGATGGCGTATCGGCCGCGGGTGGCGCGGCCGCGGCGGCAGGACGGGGCCCGCGAGGGGGCCCGTGAGGGGGGTGCGCCGCCGGAGCCGGTCGGGTGTGTCTATGGGGAGGGGGTCGGGCGGCTGGCGGAACTGCGGCGGCTGCTGTGGGAGAGCAAGTGGAGCTGTGCGCTGTTTGATACGCGGCGGTGGGTCAGGGATCTGGAGGAGGCGTATGAGGTTGCCTGGGGCCGGTGGGTGCGCGGGGAAGGGGGGGATATACATCTTTGATTTGATTTGGGATTTTGGAGGGGCGCGTGGGCGGGTCATGAGGGGATGACGGAAGGGGGTGGGATGGGTTGGGGGGGCTGGTTTCTAGATCTGCGCTGCGGTTATACCTCGTTGTCCCGGGGGGAAGTCTGGTTCATGCGCGCGCAAGCTACGGTGGCGTTATTTTTCTTGCGAAGCTCGTTTTAGTTCCTGCTCCATGGCTTGGGGTCGTATCCCATGTTTTTCACGACGAACGAAGGGGATGTCCCGTTACAGGGGTAGCAGCCAGTGTGCAACGGGGCTGGGTCAATGGGTATGGTTGGGTGGAAGTCTTGTTCTACAGCGTATGGTTTGGGGCGATGGGTGTTAGCCAGGTGTTTTTCTTCTCCCTGCCCCTTTTTTTAACACATGGCGGGAGGGAGGGAAGGTGGGAACCGGGGCTGGGCTGGGCTGGGGCGGAAAGCGACTTAGAGGCCGATCTGGCGTTTGTCTATGGTATTCTAATCCATTTTATTTGATCCGGTGCTCGTGTCTTTCGTGTGGCTCTCTTGATCTGTATACTAATTATGTGTCGATGTTTAGCCCGCCCCCTTGCTTGGAGTCGGGACCGGCCAGAGCGGACTGGGCGGGGGAAGGCAGCCAATCCCCTTGCATCGGTTGCGGCAGCGGTTGGCGTGGACCTCGCAAGCATCTGTTCAACATGATGTGTCGGTATATTTGTTGTAGTTGATGTCTCTGGGCCTGGCGATCGTCTGCGGGAGTAGTGATCGTGAGTGCCGTTCAGGGGCTGGACCGGGTAGAACTGCCGGTATTTGCGTACCCAGTTGGCCGGCTCTTGAGCTCAAGGGAAACACCACACTGCCTGCTTGTGCTGGAGTGCAAGGGCGTTTCTCTGGCTGCCATCCGGCGAGAAAGGCGTCTGTATGTTCGGATGTTCTCCCCGACCGCTTCTACGGTGGCATGATGAGCAGTTGACCGACCTCCTCCACCATATGGACACACGCCAGCGCCCCTCCAGCTCCCAGCCACTTCACCAAGAGAGCAGGAGGATGGACCACCGGATAATGCGCGTCGAACAACCGAGGCAGTGTAGGCCACGCCGGGCGCAAGCCGGGAGTAATAGCGGAAACCATCTTCGTCCCTGTTGTGCCGTTGTTTCTGCAGCCGTTCAGCTACAGACTGGCAGAAGATCACCGGTCGTACAACCACAACGACATGACCCCCCCAAACGAATTGCCGAACCCATTGCCCCCTTTCCAGCTGGGCCCGCGATCGGCAGGATCGGAGCAATCGGAAGACTTGCGCCTACTCGTCATCGCAACGCTCCAGCCAGTAGTAGCCAATATGCACCTGAGAGAAAAGGGGCAGGGCACATGCATGCAGAGAGCCTGAGACACCCAGTGCCCGCCCAGCCCCAAGCTGGTTGATGGGTTGGTAAGGCAAAGCATAGGGCAGCGGGTAGCGGACCCAGGGGAAGTCGGCAAGGAAGGAAGGGGGGCCGGCGCGATGTGGGCAGAGTAGAGTGAGACGACACCGGCGTTACGGAACACCTTCCCACCGTCAAGACTGCGTATGAGTGTGCTCTCAGACGGGGTTTGTGATCGTCGGCCTCTCGCCGCCCATCCCTTTGTTCTCCCCCCCCCCCCTTTCCCCCCCAGCTGGCCCGCCAGCCAGCCTCTTCAGCACGACGCCATAATGCAGGAAAGCAACAGTTGCAGCACGTTGCCAACGGCGGTGATGTCCTCCCACTGGTCGGCGTAAAAAGCCCGCATAGATAGCTCAGTGTTGGTGGAAGCTCGCTCTCGACGGGGTGTAGGGCTGACCAGCGGCCCCTCAAGACAGAGGCCGGAAGACAAGAGCAGCTGAAAAAGCAGAAACAACAAACAGACAACACGGCGGTGTGACTGTCCACTAGCCAGCACGAGATGCCGGCTGGCATCCACGAATCGACGAGCCCCGACGGGGAAGGGGACACGCTCTCCGGCCTCATCACCTCAGAGCCTTCTGCAAGTCCGAAAAGCGCCTCCTCTGCTCACTCCGAGCAAGGAAGCAAACAAGCAGCACAAGCAAGCGCCCGCTCCCAGCGGTCCCTCGCCCACTGACAAGCAAGCACGCGACTCTTGGTATCTCCATCGCTCCACACATTCAGCCATTTTCGTCTGCGAAACCACGGCCCCTCTGGTCGTCCTGACCACAACCCCCACCCATCCTTCCAGGCCGTCGGCGCAGCCGTCCCCATGCCTTGCATACCGTCCGTCAGACCACCGCCGTTTAAGGCAACAGCATGGCGAGTGGCAGGGATGGCTAGGCTGACTGCCGCCCAGTGAGGGCGAGCAGCGCGGACGAGGAGCTCAGGAACCCCGCCTGAGCCAAGGAAGCCACATTCTATCCAACAGCCACTGGGGTTGGATAGAGGGGCCAGGACATGCAGGACGGACAGCACGCTTGCGGAGCTGGTCTCCAGCAGCTAGACAGACAGACAGACAGACGTGCGCCAGAGTGAAGAGACCCACCCGGTCTCGCTGTGAAGGTCGCCCTCTTATTAACGCCCAGCGGCACCGTTACATGGAAAACGCCAAGAGCCCTGTCCGATCGGCAGAAGGGGGCAGGAGGAGGACTCTGGGCCATCTGTGTGAGCCGCATGAGCCACGTCACAGTTCTGGAGGGCCGCCAGGAACCAGTGCTCTTGTCTGTATGGACAATTCGAGGCACCGTGGCAGGTCTGTCTCCGCGGTGCCGATCCCAGGCAAAAAGACAATGGATCAATGGCAATCTGCCTCGGCACGCTCAAGCCAAGCTCTCGAGATCTTCCCCAATCCCTAGCCGCCCGCGGCGTCACGAAGTACGATCGGGACAGATGGCAGACCGTTGAGGGAGGGCCCGCCCGCTATGTGCGATGTCTCGGAGCTGGGTGGGTCGCGGGGCGTATCGAGCTGGAGGACAGGGCCTTGCTGCTGCCAATGAGAGAGACGTGCACAGCCCTGCCTCACGCACGCAACGGCCGCGATCCCCGGGACGTCTAGCAGCGCGCGGGGATCGGCGCGTGGGCTCGTCAGCCAGAGCTTGGGGCGTTGTCCGGAGTTACACCGCACTCGCCCGTGAAGCGGAACGGCGCAAGGGGCGGCGGCTGTTGAACTGCCCCTTCGCCCGCGCCCCGGCGCCTTTTGCCCCATCCATCGGGGCGCGTTCGAGTGGACAGGAACGCTTTTCGTTGCAGCTTGCATGCCCGTCTCGACGCGGCTCTGGGTTTGAGCTGGACAGGGGTCGGCTGCTGGGCAAGGGATCCAATCGAGTGGTCCGGAACAATCGGCAGTGAAATGGGGGGCATTGGCGTTGACTTGTGGCTGCCTTCCGTGGAAAATCATGGCCGCATGGACAACGGTCTCCCAGTCAAGAACCCGGCCAAATATCCGTATGACGATGAGATCACGATCGTGCTGTGTACGGGAATACAGACCCCGGACGGAGTACAAAACACGTACAACGTCACTCCTTCTATTTTCGACTCCGGGTTGGTACACAGGCATCATGCTGTATTGCTTCGGTGCCTGGGAAGGATCTCGCTTACCTATGGTATGTATGCTGCATGCGCATCCAGCGCGCAGCCGCGGAGATGGAGGACAGTCAGTAATAGCGGCTATCGCGCCGAATCCAGGTCATCCCAGGTCATCTTCGATGGTAGCCAGCGCATTCGGGACAGGTCGTCCAGCGCAAAAGAGGAAACGAGTAAATACCTGTATTCGTATCCCCACAACGCTCCAGGGCCAAGGGCACGGCCAGCGGTGAGGAGAGGCCTGTATTTTACGGTGGCCAGGGTCTTGCCCAGCCAACCGGTACCCAGAAAGCGAGGTGAGGGTTTCCCGTTTGGGGTGCTAGGGCGCCGTCGCCTCAGCTGAATGTTCGCTAGATTTCTCCAGGAACGGTTAAACGGGTCATTTCGTACCGACAAGGGAGGGGGTTTGCCAACGGACAGGGCGCGCCACCGAAGATCTGCCATGTCTAACTGGACGCCTCCGACCCGGCGCTGTGTGACAACGGTTTTTGCGTGAACGCTAATTAAGGCTTGGTGGCGGCGGATCGCACCCTTCCCGGTCCCAGGTCGCCGAGTCGGCCTTGGTGATTAGCCACATCGTGGAGAAGATGGTGCCCGAGCCGCTGGCATGCTGACACACGAGTGACCCCTGGTCGTCTCGGCTATCAATACCACCCCAATGCCAATACCCGCCCCAAACAACAAGCTCTCGTCAACGGCTTGACGAGCCAATGCCACCGGGTGGTTGCGCGCCGTTACATGTACGGAGTACATCTTGATTTCCGGAACCGGCCCGACAGGAGTTGAAGCCGCACACAAACGGCCCAAGGCCCGAGGCGTGCGGGCAGAATATTCGTTGCGATGGCGCTGTGGTATTCCGTACCAAGAATCGTATCAGTGCGAGGTCCTGGGACTTTTCGTCAACTTGGAAACGCCACAGAGTGTCAGGCGAATAGGATCAGCAAGACGATCATGCAGCCCAACTGCATGGTGAGCATGGCAAACAGCAACAATTGAGACAATGGAGAGCTCACCAGTTCGTGGGCACGGCGCAGTGGCTTCGAAATGGGGCGGTCTCTCCGTCATATAACCGACTCCACCGTTAGTTAGGGCCTGCGCCCCGCAGTTTCAGGAGACTTATGACAAAGAGAATCAGGGCTCGGGACGGGAAGTTCCATGGGTAATCTTCTACTCGGGGAGTCTCCAGCTGCAAACCTGGGAGGCAAGACGTGCTGATACCAGCAGGGAAGCAGCGATTTGGCTCACCTCCTGATGAATTGTTGTGATTGAGATTGGAAGGAACGAGACGAGCCAACTGGATGAAACAGAGATACCTAACTTGGCAGGTTCAACCGGTTGACTGAGTATTGGGGAAGAAAGAGCTCAAGTTGTCGGAGACACCAAGACCTACCATGCAGAATACATTTCTCCTGACCGTTTGATCCGCCCATTGTGTTAGGCTAGTTCCGTACCCTTGTTATTGGTGCGGAATACTCCGGTCGAACCTGGCTGTTTGCCTGCTGCTCTTCATGATCTGCGTGCCCTTCAATGTCGATCATCAGCCCGTGCCATCCCTCCAACAACCTGACATATGTAGTAAAGATGGTCAGAATCTGGGCCGTTAAGCGCGGCGCTTTGGTTTTCGAGTCTTGTGGTTGTCCCGGTTTCTGTCGTTAATACGGATACATGAGTGCTTCCTGCATGGGACTTGCCGCACGGTGCACTCTGGGGAAGCAACGCTAAGCGCCGTTGCAGCTTGATACATGTACATCCCTGAAGATGCATTTATGTACGAATAGCCGGCCGGGAACCCAAGTGGATGGGTCGCTGAAGCCACCCGCGAGGATCAGCACTGACCAGCTCACCGGGTCCCTGGGATGATAGAAGCTTAAAACCCCAGTTCTCGAGAAGCGGCCCACCGGACGATTCGTTTCCGAGTGCTAGCGAGGAGATACTGCAAAGGATGTGCGTCGGCCGTGAAAATCCCCTTTTCTAGGAGCGGTCTTTTCCGGCACGGTTGGCGGGATGAGGTACCAGGCCGTTTGGTAGGGACCTAGGGACCTAGGGACCGTGCATGGCAAATCGCCAATCCAATCCCTCGGGCCAGGAATGCAGAACTGTGCAGTTTGGCTGGAAAATGAAGGGGTACCAGAAAGAGTACGTCAACATAAGATGAGGCAAGACGCGGCGAGAACGACCGGCAGATTGGATGGATGGATGGATGGATGGCCAGCGCAATATAGGGGCGGGGTTTCTTGTCGTTGCCGTGTCCTTGTAGCCGCCCTAGCTGTGTAGGTACGGTATACAATCGAGACAGGCATTGCCTCCGATTCCGCGCGGAATTCGACTTACCATGGATGCTATATGGCTTCAACTCGTGTTAACTACCCCCCGGCGACTCTGAAATGTCTGAAATGCCAGAAATGTCACGTCCGAGACCTGGTCCACGACCAAGTTGACATCATATATTTTCGAGTTATTGCTGTGAAATACACAAAGCTGCCGTGGTTGGTGCTGGAAAACACGGCTGCAGGTCCCTGGCTACTGATTAGACTGCGTACATACCGGGGTTAGCGGGATTTTAGCTTGCCGCACGAAACAAATGCCCGAAGCAATCGCAGCATTTCTCAGCCCTTTCAAAAAGTGCCGTACATAGGCGAGCAGGCTCTGCATGCATACAAGTACAGATTATTGTTAATTATACGGTGTACCTGCCGGTATGAAACAGTCCTCGGGGATTCTGCAGCTGCATGATGGTGCTGCCGTTTCCCCAGCTGCCCAGGCTGCATCGTTCCTTATGTATCCGTACACCGTCGAAATTACCTGTAAAACACGACTTACATACATATTGGTTACCGAACTGTGCCAACAAACTGTCTATAGTACTTCCAGTATTTGTTCACGTTTGATTTGGGCCAAGCCAAATGTATCAACATCGCCGCCTCGCTGGAACCGACGGCGTGGATGCCCAAGCTATCGCGGGCCGGGTGTTTTCTGCTTGCTGTTGACATGCAAGAGCATTCTAAGTACCTGCGTTAACTGCTTCCAAAGCATGTCGTCCCAACGCCAGCCTAGGATATCCTGGATCTGCCTACCTACATGACCTATTTAATGTGTTCTAAGACAGTTTCTGTGACGAAATCGGTTTACACGAAGGCGACGGCTCCAGACCTGTCATCAACCCGTGGCCAAGAGAGAAAAGAAACGAAAGATGGCCCACCTGCAAGAGGCACCTTCCTGGCCTGGCTTGGCAACAGTCAGTGCTCCACCAGTGTCAGGCGGCCCTGGTTCGCAACTGGCCGGGAAGGGCCTTGCAGCCCGGAATGCCCAGGACAAGGGTCTGTCTGTAACAGGGACAGGGCATGGCAAGGCCCTTGTTAGCGCACCCCCCCCCCTTGTTCGTTGTTCCCCATCACTTCCCCATCTTATGCCCATGCCACTGACACGGGTCAAGCCCCCTCGCGGCAACCGATCGCCTTCACCCGGTTTGCACACCATGGCGGTGGGTGGCACCTTGCACCTCCACCGGAAACAGCCCAAGCCAACCTAGTCAAGTCCTTCGCTCCCACTTCACAACCGTCTCAAATGTTTCTCATTACTACTTCTACTATTCCCATTCCTCAGCAGCACCTACCACCCACCTACCTAATACCTCCACAAAACACCAACCCGAAAGCTCGGCCTCGGATGCACCCACTTGCTTTCAAGGCTGCGTGATGTTTTGACGACTTGGAAGACTGCTGATCTTCTTCGCACTTCATATCACCCGCCGGCACCGTTGACCCGGTCAGCCTCGATACACTCAAGTTCCTTGACTTTTCGCCGCCTTAGCTACCACACACAAACCACCACATCCGTCATCTGGGCTGCCATCTGCTATTGTTTTGTCCTGGGCCTCGAGGCATTGATTATCTTCATCACTGGATACGACCGAATCCCGACTGGACAGGACAGTCCCTTGCCGGCTTCGTCACAAAACAGCCAGTACAGGCCTTTCTCCCAACCCAACGCCGCAGTCAACCACAAACATCAGCAGCAATGAACACGGGGCCTTTCTCCATGATTCCGGACCCAAGGGACTCAGCCATGGGACCGGCAGCGGCCATGTTCGGTGGAAGAAACAAGAGGGGCCCGTGGTCGCAAGCCGAGGATGGCTGCCTCCTTCAGTTGATCAACCAGACAGGACAGCTGAACTGGGTCCAAATCTCAAAGGCCATGGGCTCGCGGACAGCCAAGCAATGCCGGGAGAGATTTCACCAAAACCTCAAGCCCAGCTTGAATCAGGCGCCCATCGGCCAACAGGAGGGCCACCAGATCGAATCTCTCGTTGCCCAGGTGGGCCCGAAATGGGCCGAGATTGCTAGGCAGCTGGGCACTAACCGCTGCGACAACGCCATCAAGAACTGGTGGAATGGCGTCAAGAACCGCCGGACGAGGACCGAGAGGCGGGAGGCACGGCTGCAGCACATGCGGCAGATGCAGCACCCGCATTACCAACAACACCAACAACACCACGAGATGGCGACGGCCGACACGTCCTCGTTTAGGACCCTCCCACCCCCGCGCCGAACATCCATCCCGCTACCGTCACCTTTCGCTTCGGCGCCCAGCAACGGCTACGGCATGGAGACGCCGCTCCCTTCCCCATCAGCCACCTCCCAAATGTCGGAGCGGGAACTCCCAGTCACGCCACGGGAGTGGGATCGCGAGGCCGCGCCGCCCAGACACGGGCTGTTGCCGCTCATGATTACGGGTGGGACCACTGCCGTGTTATCCTGGGCGGCCGAAATCTCGCCGAGAAGCGAAAGGCTTCCGTCCCTGGGGTCCGTGGTCACGCTGGCCTCGTCCCCGCTGCCTAGCCCGCCCGCCCCCGTCTCACCGGCCCTTCCCAACTCGAGCCACGCACAGCGCCCGCTTCCCACAACCTTCTACGGCAGCAAAATGCTTCCTCAACAACCTTGGATCCTTACGGCTCCCAATTCTCCCACCGGCCCGCCCGACGCATCGCCAGCCTCGGGGGTCGAGCCGAGGAAAGACGGATACCACAAGGTTCCGCTCTCTTTCTTACTCTGCTGAGTGAGAGACACGTTCTGTGCTCGCGAGGGCCTTTTTTCTTTGGCAACGGCGGCGGGGAGGCAGTTCCGGGTCATGCAAAAGCTCGTTTGAAGGTCAGGGCGTTGGTTGGCGAGATTATACAGCGATACCCATTTCCTTGGCTGTTGATTTTCCATCTCGCTTCGTTCTCTTCCCTTGTCCCATATTTCCATATATCTTTCCAGCTGTTTACTTTCCTTTGTAAGTGCATCATGGCTGTGGAATCATGGGCGGCAATTTCAGAGGTCAAAATGGGCGGGTCTTCTTGCGTCACAAGAGAAGATCCAAGAGGGTTCTGGAGATTTACGACTGGGCGGCTGGGCGGCTGGCGGCGGTGTCCGCATCTCATTTACGCAAACATACTCTGTACAATAATCATAATCGTGCCTGCAAAAGCAATGGCCATACCAATGCCGTCGTGGCTTGGACTATCTACCCGCATCTCACCTTTGTCTGCCATCTACGACTTCAACAAAACAAGTTGCAACTGACTGAATGGGATCGGCCGACAGCCTGTGCGAGCAAGTGAGAGCCCCTTGCCAGGATTTTAAACAGCGGGCCGGCCCCAACAACAGAAGGAACATGCGTCGCATGCACCTGCAAGGTTGGATCTTCGAGGGCTGGTTGGGGTCATGGTGACACCCCTGAAAATGACGTACATAAGTGAACTGTTCCACACTGTAGCATTATTGACTTCGTCCTAGAGTTGGGGATGGTGGCTTGCGCAGGGGGCTGCGCAGTGAGACTGGCCAAGTATCGAGATGAAGATATGTATAGCTGTGTCACTCAAATAGCGACCCCTGCCCAACTTCACAAGCAGATCCCAATAACTGAATCAGCTCAAAAGCTATTAGAGGCGTCCTAGAATCTCATAATAAACGAGGCCCAATGTCACAACCGTCTGTGCCCCCCTGGACAGATCCCTTGTCAAAGCTACCTAGGGTTTGGGCGACCAACGCCTCAAGGACAGGCGGCTGCAAGACAGGCATTCCCAATTCACGGATACTCGTCGCCACTGGCCTCAACCCGACCGTGAACCACAGGGACGGATCAAAAGTTGGAGTGAAAAGAGAAGTCGTAGTCGACGGGTCTGGCGTTAGGCGAATCTCTCAGCAGAGATTGTTGGTGCAAGATCCTGCACTGAGGCGGCGGCAAGACAGGGGGCTCGTGTTGGCGGGAAATGCGGCAGACTCTGCAGGCAGGCGCAAGGCACAGGTGAAATGTTGGTATAATCCCGTTGTCGATGGGGCAGGCAAGAAGGAACGGAGTCGGTTATATGACGGAGAACCCGCCCCACCTACAAGCCCTATTCGAGGTCGAAGCCACCGTTACTTTAACTTGCTTCTTTTTACTATAATGCATTGACTCTTCTGTTTTAACTTAGTAGATTTAGAGGATTTTCGCTCCATTTTAACTTAGTAGATTTAATGGATTTCCGCTACTTATATAAGTAAGGGTTAGGGTTAGAGAGCTTGGTGCACTTATTAGTAGGTACAGTCAGTGCCTAAAAAAAACGCCCAATGGCCCCACATAGCCGGATTTGGCATCGAATAACACTATCAACATTCTTGAACAACCATCCATCACTAACGCAAATGCCAGCCAAACCTAGTATAAAGTAGATAGTTCAAGAGGTTAAAGAAAAACGAATATAATAATCTAGATCAATATTTAGTATACCAGCCCCTAGCATTGTAAACCGCCCTTACACGCCTAGGCATCGAATCTACTAAGTCATTAACCATCTGCTAACTAAGTTCCAGCTATACTACCGTTGCTACGTCACAGAGCTTTTTAAGGCTTTTTTCTGACTTTGGAAGTCCCTTAAGCTCTAGATACTAGTTAACTATCTTCCGTTTAAGGATTCCCTATAGATTTTCGATAGGGTTAAGGTTAAGGGAGTATAGCGGCTATTCTAACACTATAAACCTTATCTCTTTAAGGTAATCCTTTAATAACTATAATATATAGATAGGTACGTTATCTTATATAAAGATAGTATTAGGGTCTATAAGCTTTAGGAGCTCTTCTTCTAAGATTTCTTTGTAAACTCTAGCCGTAACGCCCTATCGCTTCGAATCTAGGTCGCTATAGCAAGGTACAAGCTCGCTTGTTACGTTATAGCGGATTGTAGCCTAGAATATCTAGGAATAGCGGCTCTTTTTATACCGGGCTTGAATATAAGCTAGATCAATCGCTAGAGACTCTAGAGTTATTGAAATTAGTTAGTTTTTCAAGTAACAAGAGAGCTTTAAAGTTAGGGTAGCAGGGGTTAAAACGCTACCTTTTAGACGGAATACCTAAAGCCGTCTTCTACTACTTCTACGTTCAATTGTCGACTCGTCGGTAAAAAGAACATGCCTCTAAAATGAAACCGGCTTATTAAAGTGTAGTTTAGCGAAGTTAAACCGTCCTTTAGCGTAGCTTTTAGAGAGAAATAGTTAGGTTGTAGCGATAGTATAGGAGATCCCCTAGGATCTAAGGTATCGTAATAGAGTCATCTAGCTGACGTAAGAGCAGGTAATAAGCCGTAAACTCTCGATTGCAATGAAGGGGTTTTTAGCTACCTTACGCAATATTCGTCGTTTATCGCGATCATCGAGCTTGGTTAGCCGCCCACGACCCGGTTTCGAGACGCCATAGTCCTAGTAGGGAAAACGTTTGACAACGCCACGAACATAGGCCTTAGAAACACCCTCCTTTTTAGCAACCTCGGAAGCTAGGACCCCCGATTCGTATCTGGCAAAGATTCTGTTGCGTTTTCTGGGCGTAGAGTGCTTGTTTTGGGCCTTTTTGACAGGCGAGGCCGAAATGATGGCCATTTCTATAGAGGTAGGTTGTTGGGTTGAAGTTTTAGCTTAGATGCCAAGGGCGGGGTTGGGCGTTTTTTTTGGGCACTGACTGTAGGTATAGGCATTTAGTAGTAGGTAGGTAGGTACAGGCACTTAGAGGGTTATACTAGTCTGCATCAACTACTACCATTCTAGGTAAGCGCAATGTGTTGCATCTAACTAGATTTAGGTGGGCGGTTGCACGAAGACCTGGGCTTGTAGCGGTGCAGATGGTGTAGGTTGTATCCACTTTCTCCGTCATATAACCGAGTCCGAAGGAACCCGGCATGGGCCAGGGAAGGAACGGCACTGCGGCAGTCATGATCCCCCAGGCAGTGGGCTCGATCTTCTGTCAGTGATAAACTCGCGATTTGGACGATTTGGAATCTGCCGCCGAATCAGCCCCGATCGATCAACAAACGAGGATCGTTCAAATTTTCTGTTCCACAGTCCCCAGCAATCCTACCCAACTCCACATGCACAACGTTGCAGGTAGCAGAAGGAGGAAGACCCAAGGTTCAAGGACGCAAATCTCTTGTAAGAAGCCACAAACAACCTCTCTAACCATCAAACACAGCCTGCCCCGTTAGCTGTGTTACACGGTATTGATATTCGCGGTGGCACAGCGTCAGAGCCAAACTGGCGGATCAAGGCTGCGCGTCGGGTTTCGGGAACACCCTGCGATTGATCAGATTGATCAGCGTGACGACCCGCCCACTCTTCAACAAAAAATTTCCCTCCCCGAATGCAACTCCCGTCCTTCTCCCACATGGCGGGGGGGGGAGCTGAAAAAAAAGAAGGGTACCTAGAAAACCAGAATCCCCCGCACCCCAGCCGCGCTGATGTGACTGGCTAGGACGGGCTTGTCAACGTCGCCAAGAGCCTGAGACAGCGTTAACCCCCGTCGGAGCACAGATGATGGCAACGGCCCCTGCTCATCCCATGGCACTCCACAGAAGCCGCGGCTCTGCTGGAAATCCCGCCGGCGCAGCATCCGCTTCCCCCAATCCCCGCCGCTGCTAACCCCCTAGGACGAGGCCGCGGCAATCAGCTCCCCGCGCCTGGGGAGGTCGTATCCCATATGCAACTGGGAGCCACGCGGAACAAGGCCGGGTGGTATGTAAGTACTACCAGGGGAACTTGGGAACACCAGGTCGGCGACCTCGCAATGCGCACAGCAGCATTCGACACAGTCTGTGCAACCCAGTGAGCCAGGTTGCAGATCCCGCCGTTGTTCCGGATAGATCACACGTCTAGTAGTTCTTGGCGATACCGGCAGAACGAAGAGGCGGACTGCGCTCCGCTTGTTGGTGGAGTCAATCATATCTTGGTGGAGACTTGTCGCTTAATCCCCTGATGCTCAGGCCCGCCGCCGTTCCACCCCTCCTTGGCTGTGCCGCAGGTCCACTTCGGATGGCAGCTTCAGCGGGGCGCTTGGGCTCCGGTGCGACAAGTCCCCGACAGGTTCTGTCTTGTGTTGTCTGTATACAATAGGTAGGGAGGTAGGGTATCTCACGCTACGTGGGCAACTATCTTCAAGGAAGTCTGGGGTTCGGCGCTGCAATGAGAGAGGGAATATCGTCTTGGTTCTGGAGATCTGAAACATTCTTACTGCGGTTCGTCGGCACCCCAATCTGGAGACAACGGTTAAAGGTTGCGGAGCCACTCTCGGGCGCCCAAAGACCGTTGTCCTGCAGCCCCCGCATATTATCCCACGCACCGCGCCATCAGGTGGCGCATCCCATGACCATTGTCCAACAAGTCAAGTCCCTAGCTCGCTTTGTTGAAACGGTGTTCCTTAACCTGTCGTAGTGGAGCATCATTTCCAGCCCCCGTCCCGCCCCCCGTGCACGCCCCAGCTGTACCTCCCCCCATTCCTTCCTAAGTACCACCTGCAATCCCTACCGCGCGCGCTTAGGGCTAGCGGCGCTTCCGGTGCTGCCCGTGCGCCGGTCCCCCTGCTGCCGAGCGCGCGCGCGGCCCAAACGGAACCTAATACTATCCCAATACTATACTATTACCGCTACCCTATTACTACCGCCGCCGCCTACCTCCCTCTATATTAAACCACTATACTAAACCGTTATAACACTGACCCTATTATTATAAGTATATAAAACCCTATAGCCTATCTGGAATTGTACCGGTTGCGCTATGGTTATAGGGTACTAACTCGACGCGTATGCTTAACGCGCTCGTACCTAGATTATTACGCGTATTAAAACAACGACGCTACAACGGGCCCCTAGGATATATACCTACTATATACTAACCCTAATATTATTATAAGTACGTAAAACCCTATTAGCCTATCTAGAACTATACCGGTCGCGCTACTATTCTAACTTGACGTATATACTCGACGCGCTCGTTAGATCCTTACCCCTATTAAAACAACGACGCCGCGACGCGCCCCTAGGATATATACCTACTACTAGCTGTACCTTCTATTCCTATTATTTATAGTATATATAGTTCTCCTATTGTTTAAGGGAGGCTATAGCTAACCTAACCTGCTACTAGCTAGATGCTAGCTTGTATCGGATTATAGAACCTCCTAACTCCAAGAATTATAAATTCGAATAGTTTGCCGGTTATATCTAGGAGCTATAGAGCTAGGAGCTATATATCTAGGAGCTATAGAACTAGGAGCTATATATCTAGGAGATGTAGAACTATAAGCTGTAGAACTACGAGCTATAGAACTACAAGCTGTAGAACCAGGTGCTGCAAAATAGTATATAATCCCCTTCCTATTTACCTTTATATATAGCGTCCTACAATATGGTATTCGTTACTAACTGCTTTCCTGCAACGATCTAGCTGCTGTTCCTATACTTACTAACCTTCTCTCCCCTGGCTAGAGTACACTATCGAGTCGTGCCTCTAGCCTGGCACGTAGCCGCGTACGTAGCTACAGACGCAGCCCGGTACACAGCCTGGCACACAGCCTGGCACATAGCCCGGCACATAGCCCGGCATATAGCCTAGCGCGTAGACCGGCGCGTAGTCCCGCTATAGCGTTGTCGCAACGTACTAGTAAAAACAGATATAGATCTAACATCTATATATCGTAACTAGTACCTAGCGTACTTAACGGTAGGCTCTTTATACCCTATAACATTAAAGGCATTCGAACCCGTTGGTTTGGACCTCCTTACGTGGACTTTCCTATCCTAGAGGAAGACTTCGAAGCGTAGTAGCGCTAGGTTAACTATTTCTAGACTACCGATAAGACGTTGGCTACGAAGAGCGGGATAACAAAATCGTTCCGCTGTATTTTTAATAAGGTACTGTAGGTAGCTAGTAGTAGTACCGGTGCTAGGGACAAGCTAGTTAAGAGCATAACGCCCTGTATCTACCGCCTTAAGTAGTACATTACCCTAGGGAAGCCCTACCTTATTAAATTCGTTAATAAGTATAACTACTCTTTGGAACTTGTCGAGTTCAAACACTTTCCAAGAGCACTCTATAAACACGTTGTATATCTTATTGCAATAAGTTCTTTAATACCTAAAGCTAATCGAAAGCTTCGGAACCGTACCGAATCTATAGAAGGTAGGGATCGTCTCGTAGCTATTAGAGGCTAGTATCTTACAGTTAAGTATATTAGATATACTACTCTCTTTCTCGGGCTTATAAGGAAGGATAGCTGTAAAACGCTATATTGGAAGGCCTCGAAAGAGCAGGAGTATAAGGATGCTGTTACTAAGCTGCTGCTTCGAAGTAGTAACTATCTCTCCAAGCTACTAATAATCAACGAGCGCCCTACCCTAGTGTTTAGCCGAAGCTATAGTATCGATGCGTTAAAGTAGTACGGCTAGCTTGTAATTATAGACGCTACCTATAAGACCGAACGCTTTAGCTAGTACCTTTTTACTATTATAGTACGCGATAAGTATAGTAACTAGCTTCCCGCTACCTGCTTCTTTACCTCCAACTAGACAGCCGCGACTATTAGCGCCTGCCTGTAAGTTGTACTAGATTAGTACTAGGGGCTAGCTAACTAGGGGCTAGCTAACTAGGGGTAGCGTTTAAAGTATATAATTACTAATAACTCGGCTACTAAGTAACGTACTATCTTTAACGTTTTTAGCTCCTTCGACGATAGAACCCCTAGGGTATAGCATCTCCTCTATACAAAGCATTGTTAGGAGACCCTGAAAAGGAGGCTCTGCGCTAGTCCAGAGAGCTTACGGTATATAGGTACTGCTCTTTACTGCCGCTGTACCGAACACGGTTACAATAAGTCGTTAAACGCTACTATCGCCTACGCTAGGAGTAAGGAATCGAAGGAGTATTTAAGGCTTAACTAGATGAACGATACCCGGCTATAGGTACGATAGGTTCGGCACCTATACCCCTTGCTTTGCTAGGTATCTACAACTAACGCAGTTAAGGGATAGTACTTAAAGATTAAGAACTCTAAGCCTATAGCGAAGTAGACAATAGCCTATAGCTAGACCCTTGTTAGAACGATTATATATGTTACTTATTGTATACGTGATTATAAGGAGAAGGCGGAGCGGGCTAATTTTCAGAGCGTAAACTACGTTATAGTACTAGCATTAAAGTACCTAGACTAGGGCTTTAATAACATCCTAATCTAAGTACAGAAGTTGATCTCACGCTAACATTAGCTTGCCTAGCGCTATGTTGCTAAATACTAACTGTACGACGTTACAGGGCTTTATATCCCTAGATAGGCGGCTTAGAATACCTGGCTTTATACCGATACTACGAGCGACGATCGTATAAGCGACGAAATAGTAGCGAGACCGTTACCCCCTGTCTCTATCCTAACCGCTATAGATATAGGAGAAGTCGAATAGGATAAGCTAGATCTATTGGATAACCCTATCTACTATTCTATCGTTAACTAGCTAGTTGATAATGGCGTAGTAGAGGCTACGTTACTTCTAGGGGCAGAAGACATTCCTCGATGCCTCTACTAGTAGTATACCGCTTAGCGGCTTCCTTGCTCCTATCTCTAGTACTACTATATATTAGCTGGCTCGCTAAGGCGCAAGTACTTCCAGCATCTATTACGTAGCTTACGTAACAATGGTTTTAGCATATACCAGAATATCCTACGCGTTCGCCGTAGCGCGCCGCCTGCTGCTAATAAGCAGAAGCTTCCTATACCGTAGAATTTCACTCTATAATTCCACGAAGTAGTAGAGGTCATTCAGGCTAAAATGTATAGCGTTCGGGATACGGTTAAAGAGACTAGTAGTTCCAAGGAGGATCTTAACTATATGCTTGACAGGCTGGTCAGCAAAGTACAGGAGGACTTGCAATAGGCAACGGACTTAGATGTCTCGACCTTCGTTTAGAGGCAGTTGGATTAGCCGTAGGGCGGTAGCTGAAGTAATCGCCGTCTAGATATATGTCCCCCCCTGTTCAGAGGAAGGCGAACAATTGTTATTACAATATATATGCTCAGAGGCAGTGGAAAGACTATAACCTATATAGAGGGTAAGACTGCAGTGGGGATGGATATAAAGCAAGTGTCCCGGGTTACTAACGTGTATTTGGACTCTAATTGCAGTAGATCTATTGTAGTAGATCCAATCAAGTAATTACCCTCTATATATATATCTCCCCCTGTTCAGAGGAAGGCGAACAATTGTTACTACAATATATATACCTAGAGGCGTAGGAAGGCTTGGAACTAAAAGTGCCAGATTTAGTCAGGGGCTTTAATGTACCTAAGGGGCCGGACTAAGTGACTGGCTATATATATAACTGCAAAACAATGTATAGCGGGTACATAGGCAAAAAGTAGCTAAGAACCTGATATTGCTAAGATTTACAGCTAAAAACCCAAGATCTATAGCTACATTTAGCTACAAGTAGGGGTACTAATAGCTAGTAATAGGGGGGTTGTAGATAGTCGTAAGCCTTAGTAAGATTAAGAAGCCTCAAACTATATAAGTAAAAGACAAGACGGAAGCGATTTATATAGGAGAAACTGTATTTTAAGTCCGCAATTTTTAAGACTTAAGGTAAAGATTCTAAGAAGAGTTCAACGGCTAGAACAATACCAACTAGCTACGGGATTGTTACTAGTAGGTAGTAACTTTAATATTTACGTTGCTTCAATTGTTTTCGTTCTAAATGTAAGTGTTTAAATCGAGAATTTTGATTCTAGCTAAAAAGGTCTGCTATCCGAACGAACACAACTCTGTTTTCTTTAACTATTTTAAAGCTCTCTCTTTTCTCTCCCTTCTTCTATACTCTAACTAACACGCCTACTTTGTAAGTTAAACTATTGAAGTTATCCCTATTAACTCTATTTATCCATTGTCGATAATATAAAGCTAATACAATATATATAGATTAGATCTAATAGTTTAAGCGCCTTATAAGCATTTGTAAGTATTTCGTGTTCAAATTGTCAATCGGTAAACTATCGGTCGGTTAATTTACTAACTTAGTACAATTTAATAGCAAAACACTATAATAAGTATACCTCCTGTGCCTCTAACAGTCACCGAGGGTGACAATACCTCGCCCGCCGCCGCTCCCGCTGCCGCCGCTCCTACCGCCGCCGCTCCCGCCGCCGCCGCTACCGCCGCTGCCGCCTTAGCCGCCTTAGCCGCCTTGCCCGACCTCGAGCCCGACCCTATCTACAATATAAGTATACCTCCCCCCCCCCTAAGAGTTACCGAGGGTAACGACAATACCTTACCCGCTGCCGGTCCTGCTACTACTAAGTAGTAGGAAAGTTCCCCTACCGTAGCCGCCGCCGCCTGTAAGACCATTGCTAAACGGCAGGCTCCCTCCTTTATATCTAAGGTATATATAGAAATGGATACGGTATAGTACTATTATAGGGAAGTAGCTAGCTAATAGTTAATTATAGAGGAAGAAGAAGAAGAAGGTAGACGCTAACGAGCTTGGACTATAAGCGCGTTCGGTGCTATATACCGTCTATATTACCTGCCTCTACAATAGGGTTATTCGTACGTGCTATTTCTAGGCTAGAAAGTATTAAGCATTACTAGTTGTAAGTGCTTTGGCTAACTATTAGATAGGTCTTAGTATAGTGTATTTTAAGTATACTAAGTAGGGGTATACTACTAAATGCGAGATAGTTAGTGATATAACATTTATAATACTAACTTACTATATATACTAACTAGCTACTAGCTCGCTAGCTATATAAGAGCCTCTATAATAAGGTCCGGGACTAGTATGTAGAAATCCACGAGGCTAAGGATAGTAAGGAGATGTCCCCTACTCTAAAAGAGTAGGGTAGCTATATTATTATAGGCATTTGTAAGTAGTGTAGCTAGATAGAAGACTATATAGCTAACTGATTAATCTTTTACCCCTTGTTTATAGGTAATATACGTAAGGAAACCGCCGCTACGCCTGCCGCTAATCCGTTCTTCGCCTCGCCTCGCGCCGCCGCTACCCCCTCTACCTCTCTGTTCCTTACTAGGGTAACGCCCTAGTAAAGCGCTAAGGAAAAGTCCTCCTCTGCGCTTGAGTGTACTACTATAGCTAATAAGCAGCTCGTTAGTATCGGTACTAGCCTCCTTAACGTCCTTAGGGAGGGAGTTGCTACCCTTAGCGAGAATAACAAGCTTCTACACTAGATCTCTAGAGAGTTAGTAAGTTACTACCTTAGATACTATCTCGAAGCGAATTAGCAGCTAATCTAGATAGCTTAACCTTAAACGCGAGCGCGCCGAACCCGCGCGCGCCGAACCCGCGCGCGCCGAACCTACACGCGCCGAACCCGCGCGCGCTAAACTAGAGCGCGCCGAACCGGAGCTAACTAAGGGCTAGCGGTCCTATCTTATAGCGTATTAGGAGGCGGCTAGGGTTTAGCTAGGGAATATATAGTAGGATAATAGTAAAGAGGAGGAGTGGTTAAGGATATACCTATTATAGATACGGTTCTATAGCTACGTAGCTGCCGTTCAAGTGCGAAGCTATATTAGTAAGCTTACTAACTATATATATATAATACTCCGTGCGGTACGCGGGTACGGTAGGACATAGCGGATTGCAGGCGCGGTAGGATATAGCGGATTGCGGGTAACCCGGCCGGATCCGTAGCAAGCGCGTAGCTATACGCTATAGGCGCGTAGCTAGGTGCGCAGCGACCCTAGCATATACTTCGACGGTACATTGGCTGGCGGTAGGGTGGGCGTAGGATGGTGGCGGGACAGGGGCCGGAAATGATGCTCCACTGCGACAGTTTAAGGATAACCGTTGAAACAAACTCATCACAGAAAGCGGAGAACCATGACGAAATGGAACAGCCATCTGGGAATCGACGCCCACCAGTGTCAGCGCTAAATACCTTCACAACTCGAGGAGAGATCCGCAGTGGGCTCCAGCGATTCCACAATTCCACCATTGTGCGAAATCGCGGAGGGGGCGGGGGGTGGTGGGGGAGTGACAGCAGTCCTCGAACCGGATAGATCGACGGCACCCCGGATATTCCCACGGCACCTAGCCCGATCCAGGACCCAACCTCCGCCGCCATCGTGAGTGACGGCGCGAGAAGATCTCCGGGGATTATGGATCTTGGTGATGAAGTCAAGTCAAGACCCAGCGATGCTCGCGCTGAGCTGCGCATTCAACCCGGGCGTCGACACTGCTCTCGCAGCAACTCACATTCCGGATGCTCTAGAAGCAGCTAGATACCGTGGAGATATCAGGCAGCGGCGACGTCAGCATATCCAAGTGAAGGCGTGAGTGTACGGATATTTAGCCAGGGGCCAAGTCCATGGGGGTCGTCCGGCAGCATATTGTCAACGGACGCCTGCTTTGATGCACTCCGTCAGGCCCGCTTCTGGCCCCTGCTTGCTTACACCAGGATTACCCCGAATACAGCGTTCGTTACGCAGGAAAAAGCAGGATTCAATCATCTCTGGGGGCCCCGACGTTCAGGTCACACAACTGCTGATGCTCTTGGGCTGTGCTTACCCTGGCGCGAGAAAGATCCGAGCCATGGCAATACGTTACTCGTTGACTATGTATTCAACGTACGACGTGAGACGAGGCAAAGGTCAACCGATCAGGCAAGCCAGGGATATGGCAACGGTCAACATAACGGCCATCCGGTTGGTCCAAGATACGAGAGCCGTTGTTACCTTGGCAGGAGGAGCACGCCAACACGCCAGCACACCAACAACAACACAACACACCAACGGGGAGGGGATCAATTCCATCCCCGTTGCCATGTGCCCAGCCGATGCGCGCCGCCTTTCTCCACCCCAGATCCCGTTCTGCTCAATAGCACCGCCGATAGTGCCACACGTCCGGGGTAGCCGGACCAGGCGCTTTTGTTGGAGCCATCGGCATAGAAGCGCCGGAAACGACAGCATCGTTGATCGATGCATCCTGATCTGTCTTCTTTTTGCCACACCCACCTTCCACTTTCAACAGCGGGATTCCCGATGGAGCACCCCATTTCAGCAGCGCAGGGATTAAAACAGCAAGGCCCCAAAACCTGCCGCAGTGCCAACGGTGGCCAGGGGTGGTGATTGCTTGGCGACCCCCTTGCGACGCACAAGCCCCATCGGAAACTCGGCTGAGGACCGCCATGCCCGACGCCCGGTCGACGGGAAAAGATTGTCGATTTCCGGCGGCCGCAGGACCAACCCCCCCTGGGGGAGTCAGTAGCCAGGACGATCAGCGCCAACGTTGCACGCAAATTTCTCGGTGCTGGCTCGATTTCACGCGGGAACGTTGCTCGTGTGTCAAAGGCACGCGCGTCACGGGACCCAGGCGAAAGCGTGGGGGGGGGGGGGGGGGCTCATTAATTATCCAACTTTGCGGCTGAATACAGCTGTTCCTCCGAGAGGAGTCGGGGAGCTCGGAGGAGGCAAAGCCGTAGAGCGCCGCTTTTCAATATTGACGATATCCATGCATGTTGGACCGAGCACGCAACCCCGCCGCGCGATATCAAGCGGCAAAGGCTCGTCACGGGATCGCCCACCAGCCAACTCGGTACAAGACTGCCAAGGGGGCGAGCATCACAGCCTCGCAATGCGCAATGTAAACGGCCGATGATGTCCGGCCCGCAATGCCGGGAGGCTGGCAAGCAGTTCCTAGCGATCCGCAGTTCACACACCCTGTAGCCATGGGTGGGGCCCCCCTTCCCCCCTACGCTACAACCAAAAAAGGAAGGCAGAAAAGAAGCAGAGCGCTGCTGATGAGGGGGGGGGGGGGGGGAAGGAGATAAGGAGAGAAGGAGAAAAAGGGGCACCGCCCGTTTAACAGCTGGGACCCTGCGGCCCAATCGAATCCCGTGCTGCGTGTCAGCCAGGGCACCCGGCGATCTGGGCCCGGAACGGCTTTCGCGTATCGGGCCTACCAGCTACATACATAATTTACCGGGCGTTCCCTAAAGGTCTGTGAGGCGTCCGTCCGTCCCGCCCGAGCAAGACGCGCAATTTCACCTGCCACACACACCTGGCCGGTTTACATACGCTCTGCTCTGCATCCTTGCGGAATAGCACCTATGGAATGCGAGGTCCCGATCCGCGATATGGGATTGCGATGCGAGCGGGTAGGCGGGCGGATGTCTCGCTCTCTTCTTCTTTTTTTGCACTTTGCACTTTGCCTTGCATCCTGCCTCTCGGCCCGGGAACGATTGGCATCAGGGTAAGGTGACGACAGACAGCCAACGGGTGTGGAGCCGCGATCTCGAATTTTTGAACTGGACCAGGCACAGGCTGCGGGCGTTTTATTACAACTACATACATGGTACTGCCGCCTGCCTGGCTGATGTCGTCGAAGCGTACTCCATACGCCCATTCATCCCCGGGTATTTGGACCTCGGCCCGCTCTGCACCGGAGGGATGATGCATATGCAGCAGGCTCGTCAAACAAACAAGAGTGAGGGCGAAAAAAAAAAAAAAAAAAAAGGGGGGGGGGGGGCCGTGAAGACGAAAAACCCAACCCAACCCAACGGACCCATTGCTTACGCTGATCTTCACCCTTTTCTCATCTCGTGATGAGGCCATCGGTACGGGGCATCATCAACCACAAACCTTGCGGGCCTTGCTCGTGTACCTGCGCGCACAATGTACCGCCGACCCGCCGTTGTGGACCGCGGCCCTCCGTCGGACGGTCCATACATACCTACATACGATGCGGCGGTACGATGCGGCGGTACGATGCGGCGGTACGATGCGGGTGGGGCAGTCGTGTCGGGGTTTTTTCTTCTTTGTGAGGAGGGGACATCCCTTCCTTCATCTCCAGGACGGATTCCAAACCCCCAAACCCCCAAACCCCCAAACCCCAGGCCTGTATGTACATACATATATATGTATCAGCGGCATCAATATGCACGGTCGGCAGACGGAGCTGGGCATGGCATGGCCCCGCGCGGGACGGCGGGTGCTGATGCGGGTATGTATGTATGTGTGTATGTGCCGTGCCGCCGTG
>MU853402.1:2852291-2875709 GCA_033297235.1 Trichocladium antarcticum
GGTTGTTGGTTTGGATTTGATGTGTGTAGATAGATCTATAGGTATGTATGCTGTACTCCGTATCATGAAGCCGATTTGCACGACAGGCTGTGTCGGCAGGTGTCCAGGCGAATATATTGGACGGAAGGTTGCAGTTGATGAAATCATTGTTTAGGGAGGGTGAGATTGGTGTTGGCGTTGGAGATTCGATGATGGGTCTTGAACAGATGGCAACGCATGGAACATGGGGGATGTATCACGAATGGGCAGAACGAGCTTTAACTATCTTGACTGCAGTAGCCAGAGTAAGGATGAAACTGCCTCTCTCTTCCTCCGACTGTTTCACGCAATATACAACATGGTCGTTATCTTACTTCGACAACCACGGCAAGTCAGATTCTATACTCAAAGTTTGAAGACAGGAAACTCAAGTGTGTGTGTGAACGACATGTATTTGCTAACTTGATCTCTCCCCCCCAGAACGGGCCATATATTTGAGAGAAGAAGCAGCCCCGGCTCGTGGACCGAAGGGCGCTGGTGCCGAAAAACCTACAAAATACAAGAACATTTGCGAAGTGTGTAGCCACGCTCCCGCAGTGCTATCGTCTGCTGCTCCTCCCCCTTCCCCAGTCACTCCTCCATCTCCAACAGCTTCAGTCCCTAAGCGACAGACGGCATCCGGCAGGCCAACACCAACCTTGGTTCGGTAGTGCCTCGAGCGAGATGGCGCTACTCGCTTCCCAACTATGCGAACCGGCCATCACTCAATATCCGGAGTAGTTTCTCTCGCTCGCTGGTGTGACGGGGGGTCGTCAGCTGGCTAGTCATAGTAGGCGGTGTTGCTTTCGGCGGTGGTGCAGCCGTTCTTATCTTCGCTGCCAAGCCATCTAACAGATCTAGTCGAAGAAGAAAGGGGGCCAGAGTCGTGATCCCCTTCCGCAGAGGGCGTGAGATTCCTCGATGCATTGGCTAAGCTGATGCGTGCCGAAACACCCTGCTTTGACACGGTCACTGGAACCCCTCCATCTTCATAGCGTGCCGGAATCTCTACTCCGTTCTGAGCCCGGGCTGTCATCTCCCCAGTTGGCCACGGGTGGGTGTGGCTTGTTGAGGCCCATGTGGGAGTGACTGGCAGGAACTCGTCATCGCCTTTGTCGAATGAATAACCCCCACTTCGACTTCGGTCCTGTGACGGTGGGGGGGGTGGCTGGCGAAGCAAGTTCTCAGACATTTGGGTAGATTGTTGTCCCCTAGCCGCGTCCGGGACAGACTGTTGGTCATCGTGGAGTGCCGCCGGATGTTGGTGTGAAGTTGGGCCGGGAACCCCGTTTAGTCGTTCATTGTTGTTGACTGCATGATCTTTTCCGCCTTGACGGAAAGTTCCTCGCAGTGCTTTCGTAATCTTATCGCTGGCCTTGACGAGTCGAGTTTGGCGCTTAGCCAAGCTCAAAGGCGTCTCTGTGCTGCTAGACCCTGAGTCCGAAGACGACGTATCGCCCGATAATAGTTGCTGTTGTCGCTTGAGACGCGACCGACCATCGAGTTGGACGCCATGTGACCCATCTTCACCAGACTTGTTGGGTGCTTTGTCTCGTCTCGGGTGTACGATGGACGTATTTTCCCCGACAACGGGATCGGCATGGTCTTGGGCTTCTGAACTTGTGTGTTGCATGTCCCGTACTTTGAGGACGCCACGGGGACCGACACGGACAGCAGCACGCGTTGCTCGAGCTTGCGCGCGGAAGAGACTACGTTCCTCCCTCTCGCGCCGTTCTATTATGCGGCTCACTAGAATATCGTTTTGGAGGTCGAGGACTCGAGGCCTTGTATCTGACTTGGTCAGCATTGAAGACGTATCTAGAAAAGGCACATGTACCTAGCGTGGTACAACAATCGGCCTGAGTAACCTGTATCCTGGATTGTGGAACTGTCTCTTCGGGGACGTCTGTGACCATCATCAGTTCATGCCATCGTGGGTTGGAGTTAATGCGCGGCAAAAATGGGAGTGGGCATACCCTGATTCTGCGAGTTGCTCACCCGCTTCGCCTTTGCGTGAAACCGTTTGCTCCCAGCCCGATCCACGACGCTCTCGGATCTCGCCAGGGCGACTGAGGCCATTCCGTCCTTGCTTTCCTTTGCCAGGAAGAGTTCGAGGCGCTTGATCTCGGCCTTGTAGTTCTCCTCTCGCTGCAGCCACTCATCACTGATGCTAGCGAATTGCTCGAGTTCCTTCTCGCGCAGATCCTTGGCCTCGACGATTTTGGCATTTGCGTCGCGCAGCCTGTCCGTGAGGTGGGCGAAGCCTTCGATGAGGGCCAAGACGTACGCGTTGCACCTGCAGGGTGTCAGCCTCCTTTTCCCTCCCAGATATTCCAAACGACAGCACGGCCAATTTCCCTCTTCTTAAAAAAGAGACCCCCCCCTTCCCAGCAACAACAACAGTCCAAAAGAATAAACAAAAAAACGAAACAAATAAACTCACGCAACAGGCAACCCCTCCAGCGCATCCCTCTTCCCCATCATAACCACCCTCAACGCCTCCACCATCTGCATCAGATTCGGATTATGCCACAGCGGCTCCCCCGCCGTCTCAGCCCTATCCGTCCTAACCCTCGCCGCGGCGAACCGCATAGCAAACCCGCCGTCCGCGTCCTCCCCTTCCCCGTCGCTGTACTGCAGCTCCGTCAGCGGCAGCATCGCCACGGAGGGTGCGAGCACGTCCTCGGCCGAGCGGGCGCGGTGGCTCAGGCTGCTGAGGTTGAGGCTGAGGAGCGAGGAGGAGACGGCGCGGCGGGCGGCGGACGGGCGGAGGCGATGGGGGTGGTTGTTGTGCGGGTAGTCGAGGGGTTCGATTTGGGGGAGGGTTGTTGTTGTGGTTGTCGAGGAGGTGGGGTCGCTGTTGTTGGCGGTGGTGTTGTCATGGTTGTTGCGAGGTAGATGGTGGGGATGGGCCTGGTCGGTGGTGGTGTGATTGTGGGTGTTGTGGACAGCGGCTGTCAGGTTTGGGTTGGAGGTGCGGGAAAGGCGGCTGAAGGGCCGGAGCCAGTTTGGGGTGTTGGTGTCGGCCATGATCGTGGTGATGAGACGTGGCGGCGAATTGTGAGAATGGAAAAAGTGTCGTTCTGGGAGGTCGGGAACCTTTTCAGAAGTGAGATGTCAGAGAAGTTAAGGAGAGAAAAGGTTGGTGGAAAACACCGATCGAAGTCGGTAAGGTAAGTATCGCGGAGGCGCGATGAATACCGTGAAGTAGGCAGAAACTGGAAGTGAAGAGAACCAAGAGAAGAGCAGGGAAACTCATTCACCAATGGCATGTCGTGGTAGCTAACATCAGTTCCACAAAGCAAAGAGATGGAAGGTGCGATTTGCCTGAGGACCATGGACTTCAGGTTTTGACCACGAACGCTGTGACTTCCCATTCGGGGCCTAAAAAAGGTTATTCACGTCCAAGCACACACACGGAGCCAACCCAGCCAGAGAGACTAGTCATGGCGCTTGGATGGATGCACGGGCAGGTAAGTAAGTCAGCGGTGTTGGCATCAGCCATCTTCTTTGCAGTCTAACTTTTGAACGGAACCGGCAGAAACTCAATCCATTTATGGCGGCGTCCACTCGGTTCTCGCCGACTCTCGCGGCACCTCAGTAGAAAGCGGCGTGTCCCTAGACCAAGCCGCTCTGTGGAGATGCTGGCCTAGGAAACCTATCAACACCACTGCGCCACATCAACAAGGTCGATTGGACGCCATACCTTGATCGCAGCCAGTCACCCAGCCCGGTCCTTCGAGCCATCGGCCCGGCATCCATCTCTCCAAGTCTCCGTCCAACCAGTCTCAGCCAGGCTCCGTCTCCAGACTGGAGAATCAAATCATCGTGGGTTTCGTCGATCGAGGCTGGCAACGTTGTTGTGGGCCGCCGAAAGGTCCGCCGGCTTTCGACGCGATGGCGTTGCTATTTGCGGGGTTGTAGCACTGGACGGCTTCTTTAGCCCGTAGATTACATTAGTAGAACGAATCCTCGGCCTTTTGCCTCCTCCGCCCCCTGCCCTCAATTTTCTCTGCAAAGAGCTCCTTCCCGGCATTCCCAAATTTCTCAGGGAACAACTCCTTTACGGTAGTCCCGGTGCCCTTGATTGCAATCCCCTGGTCAGGGGCGCGTTTGCTTGCCATGCCGCGAATGTTGAAGGCACTCCCCGGTATGGACGGTCGTGTCGTAATCCGATCTGCTAGTTTTGCTGAAGGTGTGTTAGAGTGAGCTGGGGGTTGGGTAATGATGCCGGTGCGAGAGCGTTTCCGAGCTATGGCATCGCTGCGAGCTTTGCTGCTAGGGTGAGTTGTGACATACCGCTTGCCATGACTGCTGTGTCGCTGATTTGATCCATCTGGGCCCTGCTGCCAGAGACTGCGCCGGTTTTGCTGGGAAACAGCTCCTTGGGCCCACTATCCCTCGACGGAAAAAGCTCTTTTACGCTGTTGTCCTTGGACATGCGCTCCCTGATGGACCGACCCTTCTCTCGGCTGCGCTGGGCAGCTGCGGCGCGGGCATCTTCGTCAAGGTCCATTTCGGCGTCCCTGTCGTGGCCTCTCGCCGGCGAGGCTGACCGATCGCGCAACCCGCGCCCGCTGCCCGGTTTCCTCCCGGGGAAGAGTTCCTTGTCGCGATTCCGCCGGGCGAGCGATGCTGATCGGCGAGTCTCGGAAGGTCCGCTGGAAACCGAACGCGGCCTTGAGCGCGAGTCTCTGCGCGTCCGTGTTGCCAGAGCTGACGTGTCATCGTCGTACAGGTTGACGTCAAATGGCTCCGGGTCCTCATCGCCGCGGGAATCCCGTCTGTCGTTCCGCCTATCGCCCCGCCTGTCTCTCCGGTGGCGGTCGTCGCGGTCGCCGCGATCGCGGTATCTGTCCCTGGTGAACTCGCCGCGCCGGCGGCGCACCTCCGGGTCGTATTCGGGGTGTAGGAGATAGAAGCGGCTGCGCTCGGCGGCTTTGTGAACCTTTTTGTCACCCTCCACTGCGAAGCGGACGCGCAGAACAGACTCGGGTTTCTGTATGAAGCTTTTTGCAGCTATCTCTTCAAGAGACGGAAGTTGGGTCGGGTCAGCAATCGGGACTGCCGCGAGGGCGACGAGGGCTTCTTGCGCCGCAGACTCGGACTTGAAGATGAAGTTGGCAGAACTGTCGTCGATCCATTCAATCCGGCTCAGCTGAGCGGTGCCATAGTACTCTGCAAGATAGGCATTGACGTCGTCGGGTTTGAATGTATCGAGTCCTCTGATATGGACTTTGTATGGTACTACTGTCTTGTCTGACACGGCGACGTTGTCTTGGTCGCCGAAGGGCTCATCCAGCTCCCCGGGTTCCTGGCAAGGGGGCAGGTCAGCGCATTGGACGAAGAGGGCCGGAGACGGTCGCCTGCTCGAACCTGTTCCTCCCCGGTAATGATATCATCGGTGTATGCTAGGGGAATCGTGGGGGCCGGGTCGGGGTAGATGTCGTCGACGTCCATTTCAATATCGAGATCCATGGCTGCGATTGGCGACGCGCTCGCGCTGCGGAAACCAATGAGGTTGTTTTGATGTCTCCCGTTCCAGGAGTAGCAAGATGATTAGCCCGTGTATGGCCTGCGGTCGTGGCGACGGAAAAAGGTGTTGGGCGCAAGTTGTTGGCTGGTTGGCGGCCTGTGTGGAACCGAAGTTCGGACGGGGATTTGCAGGGCTGAGCCGGTGACGATGCCGCGCCATTTCGATTGTCGGCGGAAGGTATCCACCTATGTGGATGTGGGGTCCAAGGTACCTGGGTATTACTGGCCCGGGGTTTCCAGCGGTGAAGATGCCGGAAGGTGCCTGCTGGAAGGAAGTGCCCTGGGAGGCTAGTTCAGTCCAACCTCTTCCGAGACGAGCAAGCTCTGGAGAAATTATAGATACAATGTATGGATTATCAGCATGCGGCTATGTATCTGCCCCGATACTTGCGACCAACCTGCCAACGGTTGGCTTATCTCATCTCGCATGCACCACGCCCGCTCCAGACAACCACGCCCAAACGCCATCCCCAAACGTCGTCGCAAATGAAACAAATCGACAAAACGACAAATACATGTAATCCCCATCAACGCCAGTGCTCTGCGAAATCCACCAAAGACGTCGGCCCCTTTGCCAGGTATATCTCTGTCCGAATCTGAAAATGGGGGTATCATCATTCCGCGTCACAATGCTTGAGAATCCATGGATGCTCGAGCGCGTCATCGAACGACAGCCGTTTCGACGGATCCAAGACAAGCAACTGCCACAACTGGTCAGCACACACCAACTCCAACAGCTGGCAGTTAAGACCCCCCCGCGGAGCTCTTACCGAGTGGACAAAGTCCTTCGCCTCTCTAGAAACCGACGCCGGCAGCGGCTTCATATCGCCGCTCACGATCCGTCTCTTGGTCGAGAGGGGGCTATCCTCAAACGGCGCCTCGCCCGTCAGGAACTCGTAGGTCAAGACGCCGAGGGTCCATTGGTCGATGGCGCGCGAGTAGTCGGCCTTGCTGGCGGCCAGCATCTCGGGCGGCAGGTAGTCGAGGGTGCCGCAGAGCGTGTCGCGCCGGTTGCTGGGCGAGTGCACGCTGTAGCCAAAGTCGGCCAGCTTGAGCTCGCCGTAGAGCCCGACCAGGATGTTCTCGGGCTTGATGTCGCGGTGCATGACGTTCTTGCTGTGCAGGTAGCGCAGCGCCGCGGCCACCTGGGCGGCGTACTTGGCGGCGCGCCTCTCTGGGAAGCGGCCTTCTTTCTGGAGGGAGCGGTACTGCGGCTGGGCGTCAGCGATCGGTCCCTGTTGCACACCCCCCCCCACCCCCCATCTGTGGGGGCCCCCGGTCAACGGGACGGACATACCAGCTCCCCGCCAGCGGCATACTCCAGAATCAGATAGATGCGCCTCGAGTCGTGGAACCAGTTATAGAAGCCCAGAA
Source organism: Trichocladium antarcticum (assembly GCA_033297235.1). Lineage (NCBI taxonomy): Eukaryota > Fungi > Ascomycota > Sordariomycetes > Sordariales > Chaetomiaceae > Trichocladium > Trichocladium antarcticum. The sequence goes on from MU853402.1 coordinate 2,859,219, forward strand.
CCCCCGGATGCCGCAGAACGCCGTGCACCTCGATCTCGCGCCGCACATGGACCTCTGCATTCTCGCGCGCGATCTGCGCCTTCTCCAGGACCTTCAGGGCGCAGAGAAACCCGGACTGGCGATGCTTGACCAGGTACACGCGCCCGAACTTGCCCTTCCCCAGCGGCCGCCCAATCTCGAACAATCCCAGGTGCAGCCTCTGCGGTTTCGCGTCGGTGCTGTCGCGGCGGCAGGGGGGTCTGTTCTGCGGCACCGGCGGCGGCGGCGGCGGCGGCATCCGGTTGCGATTGACCGCCTCCGCCGTCTTCGTTCGCAGCCGCAGGTCGGCGTCGGTTGTCCGAGGCGCGCCCGCCATGGTGGACCGGCCGCCGATTCCGGCCTTGGGTGGGTTCATGATCGTGGTTGATGGGAGGGATCTCCCGCCTCCGGGATTCGTGCTGTCCGTCCGTCCCTTGTCAAGGAGGTATGCATGTTTTGTCGATTGCTTGGCGCCGGATCGCCACGGCAACCAGCGCGTGTTATGGACACGACGCAGATGCCGGGACCCAATCAGCGTGGCGGGCTGGGCAGGAAGACGATCGCTTGCGGGGGTTGTTCGTGGCTTTACGGAGATACCGATGTATTGCTGTTTTCTGTCAATTGGCGAGACAAGAGTCACTTTGGTGATTGCATGGTTTAGATGGTGGTTGTTATGGGCGCTGGTGTTGTGATTTAGCTGCACACAGCCAGGGAACCATTGATTCATCCCCGCGATTCTCATCACAAAGCCATGTTCTTTCTTCCCTTGAAGTCACTCTTGCCTTGAAAGCTCGTGGCATCTATGTGGCTTTCATACCGGTCCAAGTTCTTCAACAAATAGATAATGTCACCTAGGTAGGCACAGCAAGGTGTTCGGATGGTTGGCCAATCACAACAAATGATGCCTGTGGATGGACGGATAGGCCATTCTCCGTGTAAACGGGATCAACTACTCCGTACTGTGTGTCCAAATGCTGAAAAATGGCATGGAAACTCTATAGGCCCATACCGGCTCGGAGATACTGAGTACTGGTAACTCGATCTTACATATAATGCCGAGAGGCCGAAGTGTTAAAATCGACCGAGGGTCTTTCCCACCCAGCTCAAGCCCATCTGCCCATCCACTTCACAACGAGGCCAACACGAGACGGAAAATGGATGGATATGACAGAGAAGTGTAGGGAGGAAAAGCAAATCTTAATTGATGAAAGCCCGATAACTAAACTCAATCCCACTGACAAACAGCGCAGAAAATTGCACGCTGTATCGTCATACCATACGCCAACCATCTCTGCCAAACGCCCTGCCATCAACCCAGTCTATGGAGTCACCCAACCCCTATCATCACAGTCTATGATTCCGGTTCGTGTCCGATGCACCACCACCTCGGGCCAGCCACGGGGGGACAAGGCTTCATCGTCACACGTCACACCCGCATTCATCCAAAAAAGCCGACAAGGTAGGTGCGTGACCGTCACGCAGTCTTGATATCCCGCCTCCGGATCTCCACAATCGGCCCCGAAGCCGGCACCGCAGGACACACCCGCTTCACCCTTGCCTCGTCCCCACCACCACCCCCGTCTCCCGCTGGGACGGAAGTAGCACCGGCGGCACCGACCACGCCCGCGGCCCCAAAACTCCCCGACCGCGTCATCTCGCTCAACGGCCTCTTCCGCCCCGGCATCGGCATCGGCCCCGCTCCCCCGACACCCGCATTCCCACCACCACCACCACCACCACCACCGGCAACCACCCCGGCAATATCCCCCGCCGCCGGCCGCCTCTCGTCATCCAACCCCCCACCCATCCCCCTCCCACCCCCATCATCCAACGGCGGATCCTTGCCGTCCAACAACGGATCATACTTCCAGCAACCCTCCAGCCCCTCCATATAGACCGGCGACCTCCGCAGCACGTGCCACGACAGCGTCCGCGGCGGGCACAGGGCGATGTACAGCGAGTCAATCACGCCGCTGGCATCCACCACGGCACAGTGGTCGCGCAAAAACACATGGCCGACCTCGGTCTCGGCCGGCACACGGTCCAGCTGCCGCAGCATCGGCAGGCCCTGCAGCGTCTCGGCATCGCACAGCTTGGCCTGCAGCGGCATCCATCCCATCGCCTTCATCGCCGCCGTCGTCGTCGTCGTCGTCGTCGTCTCTTTCCCACCAGTTGGGAAGCGGAGGAACTGGCCAAAGGCGCTGTCGACCGCCGCGCGGAAGTCGGCGGCCGAGGGGCCCTGCACGGCGACGGTGCGGTGGAGGCCGCGCGAGAGGCAGCGCTGGTACGCGTTGGTGTTGCGCTCGAAGGGCATGGGCACCGACGCGTGCGGCAGCAGCGAGATGTGCACCGTCCACGCGCCGGTGGCCGTGGCGGGGCCGCCACGGGGGCGTCGAGTGCGGGCGGAGCCGGGGATCGCGGACGGTTCCTTGCGGGCTCGGTGGTGGGGGTGGTGTGGGGGGTGTTGCTTGCCGCCGGGGCCGCCCGCGCGGGGGCGGAGGTGGGTGGGGGATGGGACGGCGCCCAGGCCTAAAGGGCCTAAAGGGAGGGCTGGGCCGGGGGTGGCGGAGGTGGATCGCCGCCACGGACGCCGGCTGGCGGTGACCAGGCGCCATTCCTCCTCTTCCTCTAATGTTTCTGTTAGGTTCTCGATGCGCTCTTCCAGGCTGAGGTCGGCGTCTCGCAGTTCGAGCTGCCCCGCGTGCACCCGGTCGAGCTGCTCGTCGTGGTTCCGGAGCTTTCCGTAGACCTCGCGGAGCTGCTCGTCCTGCTGCTGGCTCTTGCGCTCGGCCTGCTCGATGGAGCGCCAGGTGAGGCTGACGTTGCGGTACGCGCCTTTGATCTGCTCGCTGAATTCCTCGGTGCTCTTTTCCAGGTGCTCCTCCGCCTCGTGCAATCTGCGGATGACGCCGTCCAGCACGTTTTCCTGCCCTCTGGAGAGCTGGTGCTCGAGGTTCTGGATCCGCTTTTTTAGTTGTTCAAGGTCGTGCCTCTGGTCTGTCGTCGCCTCGGGCTCCTCGTTGTGGAAGCATGCCAGATGGCCACACTCGCAGCTGGCGCCGGGGATGCCCCTGTTGAGCGAGAAGCGCACACATGCGCACCGCTGGCCGCGTATTTCGGGCAGCAGGAGGATGTACCGGCAATGCCCCTTGGGCATCTTGCTTTCGTCCGTCTCGCCGTTGGCCGCCACCTGCCGTGGCGACGGAGAGGATGAGTGTGCCGACATGGCGGGTATACAAGGGGTTGTTTGCCGCTTTCGGTAAGTATCCCTCGGGCCTCCAATGCCTCACGCTGGGGAGAAGACGAGACCGATCAGTCGATGAGGGGCGGCGCGCGTGACGTAAAGGAGAGATGGCGGGGAGAGAGTGATGCGGCGAGACTATCGGAATCACACATGACAGTCAGGGAATAGACGAGCCGAGAGATGTCCATGGAGCAGCAGTCGGGTTCGGTTTTCTCGCTGCCAGTCGCACACAACTCGGAAAGCCAGAGACGCTTGGTCGGGAACGGCGGCAGAGGAGGGAGGCTAGGGGGGTTCTCATGAGATATGGCCCCGTCGTCCAGGGTCCCCAGCGCGGCTCTGTGCAACGAGATATGTCGTGTTGCAGAGGGCCAACAGTGGCCCAGTTATCAGGCGCAGATATGAGGTGCGGTCAGGGCCTGGGACAAGGCGACACGGCGACGGGGAGCAGCCGACTGATAAACGGACCAGCAGAGGGCAGGGAGGCGGGGGCTTGGTTGGGAAACGGGAACCGGGGAACGGGAAACAGGGAGCGCTCGGCCGAATTCTGGCGCAGCATCCAGATATGGGCGGTATCTGATACCCGGTGCCGCAGGGAGTCTGGTCGAGTCTTCTGATAGGCAGGAGCGCGGTGCAGTATCGCCAGGCCTGATACGGCCAGCGAGGCTGATACTGGGCTACGGGGCGGGTAGACGCCGCATGCCTCGCGGTGGCAGCGTAGATAAGTGGCAATGTGCAGTCGTGGAGGGGGCGTACTGATAACGGCTATCCGTAGACTTGGGGTGGCCTCGACGCGCTGAGGGCGGGCAGTGTATAAAGATAAATATGTGTAAAGGCTTTGGGGCCGGGTGACATACCCGAGAGGGACGAGATGGGACGCCGACAGGCGAGAGGCAAGAAAGACTGAAAAGCGACGCCGCGCCTTGTTGAGAGGGTTCGGACAGGAGAATAAAGGAGGGAAAACCCACGAGACAGCGTCCCCTGCTGGGGTTGGAAGCGGCATAAATTGGCTGGTCGCTGCAGAATGTACCGGCCGCTCCTGGTGCGCGTGCAGCCGGTCACCGCCATTAGCCAGGTACCGCGACTCCGCAGTTCGGGCTGCCGTGTGGGGAGGTCCCGCTCTACATGACGCTACAGGGCCCCTCCACGCATTCGAGGTTCCCATACTTGGGCCCCCGGTCAGCGCAAGCGATGGCGACAGGTGACGTGACAATTGCCTTGTGCGTGCCGCCGTGCCGTACCGAGCCCGAACCAAATCGCTTGACACGCCGTCCCGCAGTTAGTCGACAATACACAGCTCTCGCCGCCTCCCCTCGCAGCCAGTTGCCGTGCAAAGTCGGAAGGCCGTCCGTCGGTGGTGGTCGAGAACAAAAGGTGGATATTCCACGGTAGTATGTCGTTGGTAATGCATTGCGGAAGAGGTGGAACCAGCGGGCGCGCTCATGAAATTCTCGTCGCGCGAGCGTGGGTGGGCGTGGAGAGTTTGGGGGACGACGTCGACGGGGGTTTGGAGAGCCAGAACGGGGCCTGTCCTTTGCACATGCCATGCCTGCGCTGTCGGCGCTCCGCTCGCCCATACGGAGTTCCTGGGTACTCCCTCCGCCCGCTGGACAAGCGTCGATGAACTCGGGCCACGCATCTGCGACTTTTTTATCATCCATCAAGTGACAGGGGTTTGCGTGAGAACGAAACGATGCCACATGGGCAATCATGGGGCCCCTGTGGGGGTCCAAGATAAGGGTTTGTTGCCTGAGGCCGTACCCGTTCCCGAAAGCAGGCCCCCCGAGCCGACGTCTCTTCTTGGTGCGCTCCACCGATCAGTCAGCACATCAGTAACAGAACAGCAAAAGAAGAAAAGAAGCCCAACGGCCAGGCGCCTGGTGATGTCCATAACCCGGGAACATTGCGACATCTGATTCATCGGTTTGGATGTTTATTTGCGCCATTCATCCGCTTCCTGTTCACCCACGTTTTGCATGGAATCCTATCAGACAGCATCTGCACGATAACGCGCCCGTAAGAGGCCCGAGAGCCGTCAGGGTGCTCACTGTCTCAAGACCATGGCGACCCGAACCAGCCGCGCCTGCTCTGGAACCCGTCGTCCGGTGTTGGACGGACGGGTGGTTGGTCCTGCTATCTACGTGCGCGGCACGCCGCCTATATGCTGCCAGTTTCTGGCATCTGGCGCAACCGCGATGTGGGCAGATATGTGACACAGAATCCCGCCAGGCAATCGATTCTGAGACGGAGAGATAACAGCCGCGCAGCATGCCACACCAGCCAGCCCCTTGCGATCGACACCGTCCCAGTCCGCCGGAACAACTCATGTCGAATGCGGCCGCCGTCCATATGATTGCGCGACCAACCCTCGCCTGGAGGTTACATCCACAGCAAACTCGCCGCCCCCAAACTGCATCCTGGGCCCGGGGGTTTCGTGATAAGGACCTAATCATGGCGATGAATCCAACCACCCGCCACGGACAGCCGCACCGCTGTCAGCGAGCGCGGCCAAGCTGTGCGACCCTCGAGCGGCGACGGCGATATCGTGATAAGGGCCCGAGATGGTGTCAAAGTAGCGGTGACCCAGCCTGTTTGGAGAGCGTGACCTGTCATTTCCAACGGCTGCAGAGATGAGGCCGGAGCGAGAGGACAATGAAACCGGCATCCCAAATCGCAATGCGCGCACATCACGATGTTTCCGACCAAACAGATCTCGTCTTGCGTCGGGCTGCGCGCAAACGCTGTCGCGATTTGCGAGGCTTTGGTCGCCATCGACTGACCGAGCGGGCATCCAATCGGCGCTCGAGATCGGAGCCCGTTGCGAAGCCAGAGGCTGCGACACGGGAAGACAGGCCAAACTGCAACCGCCGGATGATACCCACATCATGCCTCTGATCCACGGACGTGACGCTGTACCCGGACCGGCAGGCGCGAGCGTCATTCCGAACGAGCCGCAGCCCAACGTGGATTTCATCTCGCAAATGCAACTGTTGATGCTGCCGGCAGCTCTCTAGCTTTCGGTTGACAACGCGCACCTCCTGCATTCCCAGGGGCCGACATGGCCAATACCAGCCTGAAGCCGTGCCGAAAGGGTCTTGCCGAAACGGGTGCCTTGGGGTTTGGTGTCGTTGAACGTGGCGTTCCGGCCCGATCCTGAGGAGATCGCGGCTCCAAGGAGAGAAATCCATGATGGATGCTGGTATCTCCAGGAACCGCAACGACACGCCAATTCAGCCCTGACGGGTACATCCCGCCGCCACGTCTTGGCGGGCGTTGATGTCTTGGCAGCCGACGATGTCCGTCCTGGCTCCAGGCAGGCAGGTGGTCATTATGTAATGGAACAGACCCGTGCCGTGGGGTTGTGATGGTATGTATGTACGTACCCAGACCCCTGTCGCCACCTTCAACGGCTTTTCCGGAACCATGATCAATTTAATTCTCAGAGCCGGCGGCCTGAGGATTGTCTGGATAAAGAAAAGAATGAACCGAGCTGGCGATAGGCAGCAACTCTGTCGTGAGAGGAGAAACGGTTGGGGGCCGTCCATCTGCTGCACAGTCGCTTCATTGAGCTGTGTCCGCATCAGCCAGCCACTGTAAGCACCAGTGATGCACGTGTGACTCCAAAAGCACGTCACGATGGAAGGAAGGGGGAATGGGGGTCAGAAAATTTCCAAGATCGAGTTGGAGGGAAAAAGCAAGCTGGCTTTTGGCTTGCGGTTTCTGACAAGACACATATGGCTGTGTACAGACCCCACAGGGTGCCGGCGACCTACATAGATGTACTCAACGCTGATAGCAGTGAGGCAACTTTCCACGGTAAACCTCTCAAGGCAACAAGAGCCTGGCCGAGATGTGCTCATTAAATTCTGTCAACATGATGGCTTCGGGTTGAGAAGGTTGATAAGGTAGTTGATTGCCGCTATGGCAGAATACTTTCTAGCCTAGAGGGAGCAGGGTTCTGGCTTTCTCATGGGGAAGATGCTGAAACCAGAGGGTGACCTGAAACGCGGCCGCTCTGTCGTTTGGCACCTCATAACCCTAACCCCAAGCTTAGTTTGACTGGACCCAAGAAAAAGGTTGACAGGGGCCGGGGCCAGCCGCCCAAACGCGCCTGGCGCGTCCGAGATTTTTGTGCAGACATCGAACTAAAAACAGGGAGCGAACCGCCTCGTTCCACGGAATATTCCCCGTCTCACCCCGAGATACTGATTGCAATGTTGCGATTGAGCAAGCAGGGGCGCCACACACTTCAGCCCTTCATCTGCACATCATGCCGCTCGCTACTGGCCAGCGGGACGTCGAGGCAGCCTGGCGCTGTCGCAAAACTCTGCGCAACCCGCCACTACTCCAGTAAGACGCAGAGCCACGAGATCCAACAGAGCAACCAGACCGGCCAGACCCAGGACTCCCAACAGGCACCCAACACCGATACACAGCAACCCCCGCAACCCCAGCCACCCCAGCAACATGTGCGGAATCGGAACCCTCCCCGCCGAAAAACCACGTCCTCGTCGGCGTCGAGACTGCTGCTGTGGCGCGAGACTCTCAAGGTGCTCAAGGATCTCAGGGCCGATCAGACAGACCCCCCTCTAAACCAACATGGAGCTGCTGCCACTTCTGCCGCCGATGCGGCTGGCTCAGGCACACCGGCCGAGACACCGCCGTCTTCTACATCGCCTCCTCGCCCCAACCAGAGATCTCGCGAATCGAAACTTATCGAGGGCGCCCTGGTCGTGCTGAGCCGGGTGCTAAAGCAGGAGGGCCCCGCGATAACCAACGCAGCACTAGAGGCCGGGCCTATCGAGCAGCCCTCCGCGGCTGCCCTCGCCGCCACTGCCCCTGCACCCGCCGCTCCTACCGCACACGTCGTTCCTACCGTTCCCACCGCTTCCACCGCCCCTGGCCCCACCGCTCCTGCCGCCCCCGCCGCCCCCGCCGCTCCTACAACCCCCGCGCCAATAAGTGAACCAAATGCAAAGGGGACAAAGGAGTCGGAGGCGTCAAGTTCTGGAAAGGAGACAATAACCGCCAAACCGGCCGCTAAGACGTCCAAGTCCAGTGCAACCTCGGCGGCTGCCCAAGGTCCGAAAGGCGGCCCTCGGTCCAAGAACAAGAAGGACAACGACCCGGAGTTCACCATCAGACGCGTCTCCGCGTCCGATATTCCACTGAAGCCCGTCAGAAAGCCCCAACCGCCAGTGCCCCAGCTAGCCTATGGTCTGGACCGCGTGCTCTTCAACCCGGGAGTCTATGCCTTCCAAGACCCCCGGTCCCGTGTGTACAACTTCGATCCGTATCTTAGCCGCATAATGCCCATTGCAGACTTTGACTTCAACGCGCTCAAGCAGTACATCACGTCGTCCAAGGATAGCACGCTTATAAAAACGGCCGCCGAGCTCGGCAAAAAATACACGGGCTCGACCTCGAGCATGACGTCCACCTTGGCGCAGTTCCATTACCTTCTCTCGGCCTGGCGCCCAATCAACGCATCCATGATGTCCCGCGAGATCGAGATCGACGCGACCTCCTTCACCCGCATCAATCGCGCCCCGGCCGCCACCTTCCTCCACTGGAAAGACGGCACCTACGCCATCGATGCCGACAAGGAATTCGATACCGCCAACGTCCTCAGCATGCTGGGCAAGTCCATGGAGAAGTTCCTCACACTGCCCAAGGACGAATTCGAAAAGTACCGGAAAACAAGGTCGGATCAGCTGACGGACGAGGCCCGGAACGGCCCCGAGTCTTTCCATTACAGCACGCTGGGCGACTTTCTGATGCGGTCTCAGCTTGATGCGTACGATGCCAGGCTGCCGGGGACCGGCATGTTCGACCTCAAGACGAGGGCCGTGATTTCGATCCGCATGGATTCTCGCGACGTCGAAAAGGGAATGGGCTACGAGATCCGAAACCGGTTCGGCCAGTGGGAGTCTTTTGAGCGCGAATACTACGACATGATCCGGTCTGCCTTCATGAAGTACTCGCTACAGGTCCGCATGGGCCGCATGGACGGCATCTTTGTTGCTTTCCACAACACCCAGCGCATTTTCGGCTTCCAGTACATCAGCCTTCCGGAAATGGACCGTTCGATACACGGCACTGATAGCACCGTTCTCGGCAACCGCGAGTTCAAGCTAAGCGTCTATCTACTCAACAAGGTCTTGGACAAGGCGACGGCGAAATATCCCGGCCAATCCCTCCGCCTCCACATCGAGACCCGGGATGGGGCGGCCCCCTTCATGTATATATTCGCCAAGCCCGTCAACAAAGACCAGATTGAGGAAATCCAGGGAGCCAGGCGCGCGGCGGTTGACGAGTTCGAGCAGCGCATGATGGGCATCAAGCAGGACGCCAAGCCCGGGCTCGAGGACGAGGAAGGTGCCGAAGAGGAGGTCGATGAGGAGGCCGAAGAGCGCCTGGAGGAGACCGAAAGCGGGGAAGAGACGAGCATCGATACTTGGGACGACGTTATGCACAAGGTGGATAATGAGCTCGAGGACGAGGAACACGGCGTGACGTTTGTCCGCGAAGCGATTGAAAATGCGCTCCAAGAGAGCGGCCTTCTCCAGACGACGGCGCCTGACGAGACGCAACGCACCATCGACTTGTTCCTCGAAGCGCTGACAAGCAACGGCACCTCCGCAGATACAGCCCAGAAAGTTGAGCGACCGGCCCGTTCGAGCGACGGCGTATCTGAGCCGGATGCTGCAACCACCGAGCCGGTCCAAGACTCGGCCAACAACAGTGCGCAGCCGCCCGCAGCTGACGGCGCGCCTGCCGAAAATCCAACTCTGAAGGACATGATTGTCAAGCTGGCGTCCAAGATCCGCCAGTCACCCGGCCGGGTTAAGGAGCAGGGGGAGGAAGGCGTCCCCGCACAAGCGCTGAGACTCCGCAAGATTGAGAATATCCTGTCGGAGCTCGTAACGAAAACCTGGGAAGGTAATGACGTTAACGAGGGCGAGGGCGACCGGGTGATCGAGACAGGTTCCGTGTCAGCTGAGCCCACGGAGGGTGCTGACCTGGCTACGGACGCCGAGGTGAAATCTGTCACTCCTGCGCCGGGGACAGCAGAAGCGGGGGGCAAGCAATCTGCCGAACAAGGCAGCGAGCCATATGATGACGGCGAAGTCTACGGTCTGATCCTTACCTTGAGAAACAAGGTCAACGGCCAATATGTGCTGCGGCCAGACGAGATGCGTCTCAGCGATCGCTGGGTCGTCGAATACACCACGAAGGAGATCGAGCCGGCGCGGGCCCGGGCGTTGTACAAGCTGTTGCTCAAACGACGCAAGTCGCTCCTCGACCCAACCAAGGACGACGAGCAAGGGAGGTGGCACCAGATGTTCCGCGGCAAGCTAGACGCCTACAGCGCCAAGGGCCGTATTTTCCGGCGCCGGGAGAACCAGAGGTCGCGGGCCAACCCCGTGCGCGTCTACGGCGACGACAAGGCCTACACGTGGCAGTCGGTCTTCGAGGCCAACAATGAGGACGGGACCAAGCCGTACGAGGAGTGGAAGCCAGTGCCGGCCGAGGCGATGGAGCAGGGACAGGGACAGGGACAGGGACAGGGACAGGGACGGAAAGCACTGGACGAGATCCCCGGACTCAAGGTCCAGACGCAGGAGCTGCTCCTGAAGGCGGTCCAGGAAGAGGAGGAGCGGCAGCGGACCGAGATCAAGAAGAACCAACTGGACGGGATCCCCGGGCTCAAGACGGCGGCGCAGCTCTACAGGGAGGCCAAGGACAAGGAGGAGGAGGAGCGGCGTGGAAAGGACGAGGGGGAGGAGCAGCAATCTAAGAAGGAGGACGAGTGAAGCCAAGACTGCGAGGAGCAGGACGCATCTGACGAGATAGAGGGAGAGCTCGAGCCAAGAGAAGGATTAGTTTGGTCGAAGATACGCAGCCGGGGTGAGGCGAGGGCCCGGCCTGGCTGACGGAGTAATGCCGATGAATCTGGCCTGTACGTTGGGTTGGGAGTTGGGATAGATCTGTACCAACATTGTATATGTATATGCATCACATACCAAGCGATTTCCTCTCGGGTTGCAGTCCAAGTCTTGCGGTGTTGGCAATGTCTGCTCATCATTCATTGCAAAGATACCATGGCGTCCACGGGGCCTCGATTGACCTCAACGTGCAGCTAGCCAGTTGCCCCCGGGTTTAATTCTAACTAAAAGAAAAGAGGGTATTGCCAATAGAATCGAGAGTTTTACAACGGATTGACCCATCCTCCCTCCCTCCATTTCTATCCATCTACCCACCTCCGTTTCTACCCCCGCGCTGACAAAATCGCTTGACAAACAAAAAAGTAATCGCGGGATCCGAGGTGACCTGGACTATTACAAAAATGCAGCGAGCCAACCATGAATGTGCAAGACTGAACCCCGAGCACCGACGGGGAGACAAAAAGGCAAAAAAAAAAAAAAACCCCTGAAAGATGACCGCCCAAAACTCCGCTGCTATGCATGCTGTGCGAATAATACCATGCACCCCTCTCGACTACCGTCCAGTGAGCAAAAGCCAAAACCGACTGCTTCCTATGCAACAGGATAAGCACCATCAAAAATCGCGAAACCCCCATGCCAAAGAGCCGCTCGCGGCATCAGCGTTACGGCAAATCCGTAAGCTGCAGGTTACCGATATCGCACCAGTTGCTGACGGGCTAGACAGAGCACGTCCCGTTAGCTTCCACCGCAACAGAAAGAAAAACGAAGACGGAACGGAAGGAAAAAGACGAGCGAGGAACATACCAAGCAACTGAGATACTTGCACCAGCCGCACGTGTTGCGGTACACATAAAAGTTGTTCAGCAGCAAGATGAAGACCACCAGCACCAGCACCAGGGCGCTGACGCGGATCAGCCACCAGGCCCACCACAGCGGCTTGCGGCCCTTGAAGAACCCGACGGGGTTCTTGACAAAGGACGGCGGCGACCCCTGCTCGAGCGAGCCGCCACTGACCCTCGAGCTGGCATACGGCACATCGTCGCCGATGCGGCGCCTAAGCGAGTTGGGCGAGTGCAGGATGCAGATGCCCAGGGCGAGGCCCATCAGGAAGCCGCCGATGTGGGAGAAGTTGTCGAGGCCCGGCAGGAGGCCCAGCACGAACGAGATGACGACGTCGAGGATGATGAAGGCGAGGTCCTTGAGGGGGCTGGCCCGGTCCTTCCACGAGTAGAGCAGGTCGAGCAGGGTCAGGGCGATGACGCCGAACAGGGAGCCCGAGGCGCCCGTCGAGGCGATGCCCGTGGCGGCGAAGTTGCCGCCCATGACGAAGCCGAAGATGCCGGCGCACATGTAGACGAGGAAGAAGCGGATGGAGCCGATCGACTTTTCCATGTCGCGGCCGAGGGTCAGCTGGAGGAGCATGTTGAAGCCGATGTGGATGATGCCGGCGTGCATGAAGATGGGCACGATGAAGCGGAACCACTGGTTGGGCTCCGGCTTCGTGTCGAGGGGTGTGCCGAGCGTGTAGGCGGGCTCTGGGACGCCGCCGAAGCCGCAGAGTTGGGAGAGGGTGCATTTGTTCTCGGGGAGGTTCGGGTCGTTGGACGTGGTGCTCGGGCAGGGCCAGTCGATCGGCCCGTCGTGGTCCTGGATCCCAACGATGTTGTGCATGCAGGGGACAAACCTGGCCCCCATGTTGATCATGACGGCCGACGACGGACCGATCATGGGGTTGAACGAGGGCCGGATCTGGATGGGAGACCCGGTTTCGGTTCCTGCGCCGCAGTAAGTCAGTCATCACGGCCGGGGCAGCCACGGGCCGGGGATGGCAGTGAGCTCACCGTTCTTGACGAGCTCGCCGATGAAGACGCCGACCTGGACGAGGGTCAAAAAGTAGACAACAAACGGAATCTTTTTGCGGCCGGACCCCAGCATGCCCAACTCGCCGAACCGGACGCGGCCCTTTTTGCGCCGCGGCGGCCCGGCCTGTGACGCGTCGTAGACATGGTCCTGCATCTCGGCGTCCTTGGGGAGGCGCTGGGAGTAGCTCTGGAGGGGAATGTCATCTGTGGCGGGGTGGTAAGCCATATCGTCTGAGCGGACGGGCGACACGCCGTGGTAGCTGGTGTCTTGGTGGCTCAGTCGGTGCTGGCTGGACGTCGGGGTTGTTTGGTGTGTGCTCGCCGGGTAGACATGGTCGTCGAAGACGGTTTCGAAAGGCGAAGGAGACACGCCCTGCGACGGCCGGTCTGCGGGAGCGAGGTGTTGCGAGGAGCTGTATGGGGGCGCGGGCGTGGATGAAGACGAGGGTGCCTGGCCGCTGTCGTACCCCGAATACTGGGGGGGCCCCGCATCGGGTAGCGGTTTCTGGGTGTAGAACTCGTTGGTTGCCATTTTTCGTTTGGGGCCGTTGGTGGTCGAGGCTCTGAGAGCACCGGAACGCAATATCCCAGGCCGCAGCGTATCGAATAACCAGAAGAAAAAGAAAGAAATCGGAAGTGGGCGTCGAGCCGGGTCGGCGCCGAGTCGAGGGCGTGCGACGGTTGAGTGGGAGACGAGGTCGAGAGGGGCTGCAAACGAAGGCCGGCCCCGGAGCAGGTAGGTGGTGCGCAATGTCAAGATATGGGAGATGGGAAGTTGGTCGAGGGAAGCTGGAACGACGGTCACGCACAGACGTGGTGTTTCGGCGGTCCGTTGCGGGTGTAGGGATGCCCGAAATTACGTTGCACTGCTGCAAGCACCCCGGACACACACAGTGCGGTGTCTGTACTCTACGAGTCTGGCAATCGCAGATGCGGCAATGCAGCGTTGGGCGAAATCTATGTAAATAACCCCGGATGTTTGGATGATGAGTGGACATCAGCAAGTCAGGGGACCGCAGGATTTATTTTCCCAGCCACGGCCTCCATTCATCAGTGGACCTCACACTGCCCACGACACGGCCACAGTGAAGGTGGCTTTGTCGCCCTCTACACTTCACCCGGTTCGGCTTGGCGCCAGCCACTGCAGATCGGGCTGCGTCATCGTTTCGAGACTTACAGTATTGCCTACCTGCCATCCTACAATCCGCCAACGACTCTTCTTTCGTTGTCCTCGTCCACTAGACTGTACAGAACTCTTGGTTGATCGGTCTATATATAGCAATCTCTGGTAAACAATTGGTATTGCTTGTGATATACTAACAGCAGCCCTCTCTCAGCATTCCCTCGAGATCAAACGCTACAATTTTGATCATTTTGGTGGTTCCGTATGCAGGTATCTATCAACATGCCGGTTGTACTGTAGAGACTATCCTACGAGCGCACAATTTCTAAACGGCTACACGGCAAATGCACGTGTAGACGAGTGCAGTACTGCAATTCCTTGGGCGGCAGAGGTGGGAGATCAGTGGACATGGCGAGGCTATGCCTTGGACCTTCGGAATGGTTCTGTTTTTGGAAATATGGAAACCCACTTGCAGTACGTCTATGTGCATGTACATTACCTCAGCCACAGGTGACGCGGCACCGCGGTTGGCCCTTTCTCCCCGCAAAGCTCACCTGCTCTGGAAGCACCGTGGAATGACAGAGGTGGGGTGAGCAGGGGAATTGAGCGCCGTTGCATGGAACGAGATCGGATGGCTGCCAAGCTCGCCAAGGAACTAGCACCAGCCAGCGGGGCCACGTCTTGGCGGCATGCGAGACCATGGGCAAGCCCAGGATCAGCTGAGCCGAGTCAAGCACCGGCCAAAAAGTCCCCCCCGGGTCCAACAAGTCGCACCGGATGAAGCCTCACGGTCCCACGATGCAGTCGCTCCCGGCGCTAATCCGCCCCAGATTTAGTGGCGCGTCTCGGCTATGCCAGATTTCACCAGCATATCGACGGCCAATCCATCACAGCGGCCCCGCAAAGTTTCGCGAATTGCGCGCGAACGCGGACACCAAACACCAGCCGACCGACGACCACCTGATCAACTTTTACCGCGACATAACCAGGTCAAGACGTAGGAGGGGAGCGGTGACTGCGAAAGAGTCTGCCAGGGACAAAGACATCCATCTGGAGGCTATCCGTGACGCGCGGATACGGTTGCGGTTGCTAGACAGCAGGAACACCGCACTCGAAGCGAATTCTCTACGCCCGGGTGCCGAGACTGGAGAATTAACGCAGCTGTTCACAGAGGATTGGTGCCCATGGCGGCCACCCGGACAGGAGGGAGCACCCTTGACGACGGAAGAGACGCGTCTATGCAGGCGACGTCTGAAAAAAATCGAGACTCGATGGTTGCTTAGTTTGGAACACAACAACGGTCACGTTGACGAGGCCGCCGTCGTCAAATGGGTCAGGAGATGGGAGGTAACTACCAGCCGGCGCGTGGAAAGGAAATGGTACCCTGAGGAGAGGAAAGCGAAAGGTTGGGCGCCCGATCCGCGCCTGCAAACGAGATTGGAACCTGAGGACCAGGGATCGAAACCCGGCGCCGACAAACCCGCTGCACTCGAGGAAGCGGACGAAGCCGTGAAAATCTGGAAAGATTTGCAAGCCTGCCAAGAAACGACAGGCACCGAAGCCAGAGACGCCTTGGAATCCTACATGTCTTTCCAAGCCAAAAAGGCCGAGAACGGCATCAAACCCCAGGGACTCAGGGAAGCCGAAGAAGCGGCCAATGCGGCCCGCGAGGCGGCCGAAGAAGCCAGGGAGGCTGCTCGCAAGGCAACCGAGGAAGCTGTCTCCAAAGGCGCGTCGCGGGCGGCAGAGGCCAGGGTGGCAAGGAGAGTTGTGGACGAGTTCTTCAGGCTGGCCAGGAAAGCCGGGGAAGTTGAGGCGATAATCCAGCGGGAGGCGGATAAAGTATTGGCCAAAGGGCGGTGGAGGGACGAGTTGACCGAACAGTTCCTTCGCAAGAGGGCGCACAAAGAAGTGGCAGAAGGATACAAGATACGCAAGGCGAACGAGCGCAAGGGAGTCAAACCCAGGGCACTCGAAACAGCGCCACAAGCTCCAGTCATTTAGTCCTGAGCTATCCATTGCTCGGGCGGTAGAGAAAAGCACGCAAGACACAATCTGCCAAACGATGTGAAACAAGCACACAAACTGTGGGACCACTGCGCTTTGAAGGCCGAGACAGCTGGCTGGATATAAAGCCAGCAGCCCGTATGGGATGAGAGAATTTTTCCTGTGTAAAACCTAATAATGTACATTATATACTCCCCCATGGCACCAGCCCCTCCCTACCCAAACAATGCGCCGACACAGTAAACCCCCCTTTCCACTCTCCATCCTCACTCCTTCTTCCCCCCCTCCCCC
>MU853402.1:2875832-2900807 GCA_033297235.1 Trichocladium antarcticum
CTCCATCCGCTTCTCCCGCCACCCCTCCGTCTCCTCCCCCATCCACACGCGCTCCCACAGGCCGCGCCGGTCCCTCTCCTTGTACACGCGGCCCTCCGCCTCGGCGCGCCGCCTCCTCTCCGCCTCCATCAGCACCCGATTCCGCGCCGCCCGCTCCGTCGGCAGGCCGTCCTCGCCATCCGCCGCCGGGCCCTTCCTCTCCCCGTCCCGGCCGGGCTCGCGGCCCAGCAGCGCGCCCCAGCGCTCGCCCGACCGTGCCGTGATCGACTTGCCCGTGTAGTCCTCGGCGAGCGTGTTGACGCCCCAGAAGGAGGAGGCGCCGAGGACGGCGTTCTGGAGCGTGGATTTGGCGGCGCTGCCGCCGCGCGGGCCCGGGAGGACGAGGGCGAGGGGCCCGAGGACGGCGATGGCCCAGGCGGTGTAGTGGATGAGGGGGTTGCGCGCGGGGAGCGGGGCGGGGGCTGGGGACGGGGACGCGGGCTCGGCGGAGGCGGGCGATGGTTTTGTTGCTGGGGGATCTTGGGACGCCATGTTGGCGGTGGTGGGTGTGTGGGGTGGTTTGGTTTGTTTTGGGGTTGTGGTTTTGTTGGCGGCGCTGGGTCCGAGAGTGGCCGATTGATCGAGTGGCGACGACAGGGAAACGCGACGCGGGCTGACTGTGCGTAGGTGACGTTCATGTAATGGGTCGATGGAAAAAGATCCGCATGGATATCGGCTCTTGGGATGTTGCTTTGTTATCGATAAGATAACACAGCTCGATAAGCTTCAGACCCCTGGGCCGATCAACAAACCAACCAGCACCAACCCCTGTCAACATGACCGAAGCCATCATCCGTAGGTACATACATCTACCCCTGGAACAGCAGTGCATATCCCCCCCCCGTTCGTAAAAAAAACACCAAGATCCCAAGCATGCAAATATCGCGAAGGGTATACGTCGTAAGTCCGCCGAGATCCCCCCCCCGTCGCCACACCACACACACCAAAACAAACCCAGCACCAAACAATGCCAACCCGAACATGACCGCAACCCATCCCACAAGCGCAAATCACAGCCGCGTCTTCGCAAACGCCTCATTGGCCCGCCTGACCCCCGTCTCCTGGGCGGCCCTTGCGTCCGCCAGCGCGCCCTGCATCTCAAACGACTGCGCGAGCATGCCGTCCGCGACACTCATCCACAGCACATTCCCGCTCTTCCGCGCCTGCGCCGACGCTGCCCGGGCGCTCTTGAGCGCCTGCTCCCCCACGACATTCTCAAACAGCCTGCAACGCATTATGTTGAGGGCGATGGAGAGATACTGCGTGTTGGACGTGTTCTGGGCGCCGCTGAGCGACTGCTGGATGTGGCGCTTGATCTGGTTGATGGAGAGCGGCGGGCTGAGGCGGATGGAGGACAGGACGAGGTTGTAGACGGTGCGGATTTCTTGATCCGGGCTGTCCTCGCAGATGGGCCGCAGCAGGTCGACGAGCTCGGCCATCTCGGCGTCGTCTGCCTGGGTGGGCTCCTGCAAGATCCAGAGGCGGTTGAGGGTGGCGAGGATCGAGAGTTCGGTTACGATCCAGCTGCCGCCGTGTTTGGGGGCTCCGCTCCAGTCCATTTCAAACCGGGGGTCCTTCCAGATCTCGACGGCCCTGTTGAGTTGTGCGGTGCCTTGGTAGAGCACGCCCTCGAGGTAGAGTGCCAGCACACCAAGGAAGCCTTGTCGAGGCTGGTTTTCCTGTACCGTCTGCAGACAAGTCTTGACTTTCGCCCACTCGGACAAGGTCGAGGCCTGCAGGCCAATGAGGATATGAGCATAGCAGGCAAGTTCTCCGGCCCACTCTGCTTGCTTGAGTGCTGCAGGGAGGGCTTGCGGTGACGATACCGACTTGCTTTCTGTTGAGGAGTGAGTGGGAGGATGCGATGGGGAATGCATGTAGCTCACCTGTTAATACCCTTGCTGCTTCTCCCCACATGCCTGTGCTCCGACCTGGGGTCGAGGCCTTGTAGTGGGCCACGATGCCGTTGAAGACGTACCTGGTATGCTGTTAGGCGACTATTTCAGAAGACAGGGGCGAGCCACTTACGCCAATGCATATGCCTCCTGCTTTCCCAGCGCCGACAGCACCAGATAGTCGATGCCGTCCCCACCGGGCTGCAAGACGGCCCGTGTGTCGTTGCTGATCGTCTGTGATGTGTTCGGCATCCGGTTGATTGGCAGCAGCACGTGGCCGAACTGGGAAGACCAGTCTTGCGACTGCTTCAGGTCTTCCAAGCTTCTTTGGAGAGCATTCAGCTTCTGTGCTGATATTGCATGTGTTTTCTGGTGGAGGCTGCACGCCAGGTCAAGCAGTAGTAGTAATACATCAGCCTGGGGAGTGCGGACAGAGTCATCCAGCTGCATCTTGGATGCCTGAGCGATGCACATTTGCACCCGGGTAGCCCAGTCGTCCTTTAGGGTGCCGAGATGGGCAAGACCTTCGAGCAGCATAGCCATGCCGAAAACGGCCTTGTCGCTGCGCTGGTTCGCGATGCCGGCGATCTTGCGCAGGTTTTCTATCGCGTGGTGATCGGCAGCAGTGCCTGACTGAAGATGGAATGCGGCCTTTAGAAAGCGGAAGGCATAGATCCAGTGGATATGTTTGTAGCTGGAAGATGTGTCAACAATGGTGGGGTGCGGCCCACTGCCCGGGCAGCCAGACGTACGTTGTGCAGTCGACAATGTGGCTCTCGATTGACTTGAGGGCCGCCTTCTGGTTCCGTTGGAAGAGCACCTTCATGAGGAGAAACTGCGAGCTGTACTTGAGGTCGATGAAGCGGTGCTGCGCTGGATGTTAGCGGAAACACGTCCAAATTCGCATTCGGAAGTGCAGTACCTTGTCACACACCGCGATACCCCTCGTCAAGCTTGTCTCGGCCTCCATGATATTTGTGGTCTCCTCAATGAGTATGCTGGCGTAGCGCAGACATAACCTGGCTTCGAGACGCGGCCATAGCTTGTTCGACTTGAGCGCGACGTCCAGACACCCCAGGCCTGTCGCGACCAGTTTGTGGTGCTCTGCGACCTCGCTCGCGATCATGGACCTGGCAACCTGCTGGGACGCCGCGTTGGCTTTCTCGAAGCAGTCCTCGGCGACGCAGAGCAAGAGCGGGAGCGTCTCCAGATGCGACGGGCCGTGCGGTGTGGCCGGCGACTTCGCGACTCCGGCGCTGGAGCTTGGCCGCCGTGGGTCCCTCGCATGCTGTTTCGGTGTCCCCTGGGACGGTATCCGTCTTTCGTCCAGCCTCGGGCTCGGCTTTACTGGCATGGGTCGGTGCGCTTGCGGGAGGCCGGGCCGGGGCAGCTGGGGGCTCATCAACACGGCGGGTTGCGCTGCCGGCATGGCATGGCTGAGAGGTCTCGGCGCGGGGGGTTGTTGGAGGTAGGACGGATCGACAAACTGGATGGGGGCTGGTGCTGGCGCTGGCGCTGGTGCGGGTACGGGGGTGGGTTGCTGGTAGACGGCATTGTAGTTTGGATACTGCTGTGGCGCGCTGCCGGCATAGTACTGGGCCGGCTGCTGGGGGTATCCGGGATGGGCGTATTGAAGACGCTGCTGATATTGATACTGCTGGTGGTTGCCGTTGAGACCGGGACTTGGATTCGCGTAGTGCTGATGTTGGGGATCGGAATGGCCGGGTGGTGGGGCATGCGGGCCGGGCGGTAACGGCGGCCGTTGTTGATGCAGCGGATGCGATTGCGATTGATGCGATTGATGCGACTGATGCGACTGATGCGCGGGACGCAATTGCTGCTGGCTTTGGCTGCCATACGCCTCTTGCGGTGGCATCCTGTTGGCCGGCCCAGCTATGTCCTGAATTTGTCGGAACAGGCCAGCCGCCAGATTGAAGAGAGGCATGGGTTGTCGATTGCGGACTTGGCCAATCTAAAACGGAGTTCGTCAGACACTCCATCGTGGTGCAGTCCTCCAACGACATTGGGGTGGTGGCTGAGCTGCGCAGCTGGTCCCCCTGCGCCACAATTTAGCCGATCTGGTGGGCCTGGCGGGATACGGATGTCTTTGACAGCGGCCTGGGCCGGCCATGGCGGCACCGACCACCGACCTTGCCCCACCAGTCCCGGTGCCTCGGCAGCTCGGCTCGCAGGTTTCGCGAATACTTCGACCAGAAAATTCAGGGTTTCGCGATGAGCGACCACACACCTCGTCTGTCCCCAGGGCGTTTAGCGTAGCGTTCTCTGTCTATTCTGATGAAAGAAAATACTGCCCATAGTTGCCGAATTGATTATTTTTGCAAGTCAATTAAGCTTTGGTGTCTGCAGCAAAAACCCCACTGACGTTTCTTGGCTTTCGGGAATCTCAGATTACACGAATCCCGTCTCGACAGACAGAGACGCTCTCTTAAACTGACATCTGCCCCTTCACTGAACCACGCCAGACAACTCTCACCAGGAACGGTCCCGCCACTGCCACCCTGTCGTCTCTCCGCGCATACCGGATCAACACCCGGTTGTCCCAAGCCATGGACTGGTTCGGCCGTGCCAAGATTGGCTTTGCCCATGCGAAGTCGCCGTTGGCCCTGCAAAGGAGGGACGGCTCGGCAACCGACTTGCTGAAGGTCGTCGAAGCGTCAGTGCCGCCATGCCAACTCAACCCGCTACTCTGCAACGGCCACCTCCAGACCATGTACACCGCCGTCAAGCAACACGGCCCGCCGATCTACTACCGCCGCAAGGTCTTCGACGCCGACCACAAGACCTACCGGGGCACCTTCACCGTCGACTTTGTCGTCGACCCGCACCAGGATGCAGACGAGTCCCTCCCCCCGCGGACTGCGTACTTCTCGGACGAGCAGTTCGCCCAGATCGGCGCGGACGACACCAGGCCCATGCTCATCGCCCTCCACGGCCTGTCTGGCGGGTCGCACGAGATCTATCTCCGGCACGCCATTGCCCCGCTGGTCCTGGATGGCGGGAAGTGGGACGTGTGCGTGGTCAACGCGCGCGGGTGCGCCAACAGCAAGGTGACGAGTGGGATTCTGTTCAACGCGAGGGCCACGTGGGACGTTCGCCAGGTGTGTTGAGCCCCTCTGCGCCAGCTGCGTCGGGCGGTGGACGATTGACCCCGTGGTGGAACAGCTCGTGAACTGGGCGCGGCAGACATTCCCGAACCGGCCGCTGTTCGGCATCGGCTTCTCGCTGGGCGCCAACATTATGACGAACGTAAGATTGTCTGTCCGTCGTCAAAGCCCTGCCATGTCTTGCTAACAAAAGGCAGTATGTGGGCGAAGAGGGCGCCAATTGCCCGCTGACGGCCGCCATCGCTGTCGGCAACCCCTTCGACTTGGAAGTGGCCAACAAGACTCTTCAGCGCACAATGCTGGGGAGGCTCTACTCGCGTGTCATGGGCAGTAAGTTGGCCTCGTTCGGCCCGTTCTGGAGTGCGGCCTCTGACAACTCGCACAGCCAGCATGAAGAAGCTCATCTCGAGCCACAAAGACGCCGTTCTCCAGCACACGAAGCTCGACTACGACCGCATCCAAAACAGCGTAACTTACCTGCATGAGTTTGACCGGGAAGTCCAGTAAGTTGATTCCTCGCGCGGGCCGCCGGTGGACAACATTCACTGATGCGTCCATCCAACAGGACGGTTTCCTGGGGATATCCCACCGAGAACGCCTACTACCGCGATGCCTCATCTTCAGACGCCATCTTGGCAATCAGGATCCCCTTCCTTGCCCTATCCGCCCTTGATGATCCGGTACGTTCGCCCCCCGCCCCCCCCCCCTCTTTCCCCAGCCAGACAGACGTGCATCACAGCTCACACACACCGTCTAGATCGCGGTGCACGAGGCGATCCCCTTCCAGGAGATCAAGCAGAACCCGTACACGGTGCTCTGCACAACGTCGATGGGCGGCCACCTCTCGTGGTTCGAGCTCGGCGGCGGACGGTGGCATGCGAAGCCAATCTGCAACTTCCTCAACCGCATGGCCACGGAGATCGACCTCGACGCGATCACCCACAATGTGGAGAGGACGATGTCCGAGTCCCAGTTCGCAAGCGGCTTTGAGCCGATGCGGCGGAAGATGGACATCGCTCTCGGCTGAAACAGATGCAGATGGGGATGGTGGATGTATTTTGTATTGTATAGATGGGGTGTATTTCGGGACATAGAACTGGTAGAGGAGCCTCTAGCGCACATGCTTATTGAGAACACACATTACACCGATATGTTTGGGAAACAAGGTCCAAGATTGGACTGTAGGTATCCTGGGCACATACCCCCCCTTTACATGCCACCACAGCCTCCCAGTTGGTATCTCCCCCCCGAACCGGCAAAACCCAATCAATTTTGGCCCCTCTGCAAAACGCCCGACGCCCGCCATGCACATAAATGACCTTCTCAAGCCGAGTAGCAACAACAAAAAGAAAAAAAAACCATTCACTCGGCCGGCGCAAACGAGACCCTCTTCTTGCCGCCGCCCGACTTGGGTTTCGCCGCCTTGGTGCCCGCGGCCGAGAAGGCCCGGACGTCCTTCTCGCCGTCGTCGTCGCCGCCGGGCTTGCCGCCGCCGGCGGACCGCTTGCGCTTCTTGCGCAGCGAGTCCTTGGTGTCCTCGAGCCGGGCCTTGCGCTCGGCGTCCTTCTTGTCGGCCTCGACGCGCCGCGCCTCGCGGATCTCCTCCATCTGCCGCGCCCGCATCATCTTGGACTCGATCTGCCCGTCCTTGTCGGCCTGCACCATGGCGAGGATCGTCGTCATGCTTTCCTGCGGGGGTGTGAGTAGACGGGATGGTGGGGGGTCTGTTCGGAAAGGAGGGAGGGAGGGGACGGACCCTGTCGTCGACAAACACCTTGCCCTTCTTCTTGCCCTTGGGCTTCGTGACGCCCACGGGCGTCACCATGTTCAGTTCGGGGATGCCGAGCTCCTTTGCCGTGTAGACGGGCCTCTTCTTCTTCTTGTTGAGGCCGGGCAGGTTGGGGCGGCCCTTGACTTGCGACGGCGTGGCTTTTGCGCTGGACCCGGGTTTGCCGCCTTTGGGCTTGCTGACGCCGTCTGACGAGGGCCGCTTCGCCGCCTTGCTCCCCGCGACACCGGACTTGCCGGCGGCGTGCTTGTTCTTGATCGTGCGTGTGGGCGCCATTGCTGCTGTGGGCTCTTGGCGATGGAGTCTTTCGCGACGTCGTGCTGCGAGCCTTGGAGCTCAAAAAATTTGGGTGCTTTTCTTATCGTCGCGGTTATCGATGAATTGAGGTGGGGCAGCCAGGGGCCTTATTCCCGGCAGGCAAAGTGATCAAAAAGATCCTTATCGATGCCGATCGCGGTGTCAGACCCCGGAACTTGGAGGGGCATTCCAAGACTTGGGAGTTGGGACAAATCCAAACACCAACGCTCACAGCCCACACACACACAATGACCTCCTCCGAGCCTGCGACGCGGTGGGCCGCTTTTGCGCGCGATACCAACGAGACCAAGATCCAGATCGCCATCAATATCGACGGCGGCGCATTCCCGCCAGAGACCGACTCCCGCCTCCTAGCCACCGGCGCCGGCGACCATGCGGCCCAGGCAAGCAAGTCGCAAACAATCAGCATCAACACCGGCATCGGCTTCCTCGACCACATGCTGCACGCCCTCGCGAAGCACGCAGGCTGGAGTCTCGCCCTCGCCTGCAAAGGCGACCTGCACAGTCAGTCCCCAACCGTCCCCCCTCCCCCCGCCCCTTCCCGCCTTCCCGCCTTCCCGGCCAAAACAAAAACCCACGCTGACCCCCCACAGTCGACGACCACCACACAGCCGAAGACGTGTGCATCGCGCTGGGCTCCGCCTTCGCGCTCGCGCTCGGCGCGCCGACGGGCCTGGCGCGCTACGGGCACGCCTACTGCCCGCTGGACGAGGCGCTCAGCCGGGCGGTGGTCGACCTGTCGAACCGGCCGTACTGCGTGGCGGACCTGGGGCTGCGGCGCGAGCGGATCGGCGACCTCAGCGCCGAGATGATCCCGCACTGCTTCCAGAGCTTCGCCGGCGCCGCGCGCGTCACGCTGCACGTGGACTGCCTGCGCGGCGACAACGACCACCACCGCGCCGAGAGCGCGTTCAAGGCGTTCGCGGTCGCGATCCGTGCGGCTGCGACGAGGGTCAAGGGCCGCGAGGGCGAGGTGCCGAGTACGAAGGGGACGCTGAGTGTGTGAGTTGGGGGGGTTCCGGTTGTTGGGCGTGCGGGGCGGGGTTGTAAAAAACTGGGTGTGATGGTATTAGATATTGATCCTGAGTATTGATCCGAGGCCTGTCTCTCGTCTGATGAAGACCAGGGTCCCTGCGCAACGTGAGCAAGCGAAGAAAGGGAATAGGTGACGGTATCATCAGAAGCCTTGCCCGACGTCGCCCGTCTTGGTAATTGACACTTTGTAGAAGGTCTCGCGTATCCGTTTGGCGGCCAAGGGCTCCCGGGCGGCGGCGGCGTTGAGGTCCCTGTAACCGGCGGCCCCACAGTGGCATGACGCCCAAACGGCCGGAAAACCTAACCCAGGAACGCTCTCCCCAAGCTCCCGACCACCGTCCCGCCTCGGTTTTACGAGCTCATGACGCACTCGCCGAGTGCGTGATATATTCTGATTGTTTCCAAAGCCTTCATTAGCGTAGTCATTTTCTCAGCTGGCCACAAGCGAAGAGGCACACAGACTCCGCCGAGTCACCGCCCCGATTCCCGAACTTGCTCTCACACACACACACACACACACACACATATTTAATCACAGCAGCACACACCCCCGTGAGCCTGGCGACCCTCCCCCCCGCGTCTTCTCTCCCTCCAACAACCGCCCACCAACCCCCCCGCGCCAAACGAAAGGAACCCGCCATGGGCGGCACAATGAACGACTCCAAGCACGCCGAGGCCGACGCCGCGTCGCGCGAGGCCGTGCGCGGCGGCCTCGCCGGCGCCGCCAAGTGGGGCGCCGGCATGGCCGTGGTCGGCGGGCTGGGGTACCTGCTGTCGCCCGTGTACCGGGGGCTGACGGTGCAGTTCAAGGTGTAGGTTTCTCCCTGCCGTCCTGCCGGGGCTGTTTTTTTCTTTTTTTTTTTTTTTTTTTTTTTTTGGGGGGGGGGGTTGTTGTCTGGTGGTCTTGGCTTGTCATTCGGGGTTGACGGGAAAACAACTCATGCTGATGCGCGCGGGGGGAATAAACAGGTACATTCAGATGTCGGGGATGGTGCTGGGGGGCATGCTGGAGGCGGAGCACAGGCTGCGGGTGTACGAGACGCGGATGCGGGCGCAGCGGCGGCTGGCGACGGAGCGGGCGTACTGGGATGCGTTTGACAGGCGGTATGGGAAGGACGGGGATGACTGAGGTGTCCAGTGTTGTGGGGGGTAGAGGGCGCCGGTGTATGATAGGGCGTGTACGAGCGATTGAGTGTCTGGGGAGACTGGCCTGTGTTGTGTCCGTGTGTATTCTCATCTCAGACTCGTAAAGGGCTGCGCCGAGGTGCGTGCCATGCGCCAATCTTCTCAAACTAGTAGACAGCGAGCCGCATGCATGGTATTATCCATACGACCCATCGCTCGTCAACCCGAGTCTCGACTCGATCGAAGACGAGTATCCCCCTTCCTGACTATGCAAACGATGACACCTCCCTACCCCAAGCGCCGACCAAGCAATCAACGCCAACTCCTTTTACATTCCCGATCCGCATCCCCACGGAACCAGCCTGGTATCACCATAAACACCAAAAAGAAAAGACTAACAGCAGATTGCTGTGGGTATATACATGACCAGCATAACGACAAGCAAATCGCAACAAATCACCGCTTCGGCGGCGCCGCAAAGGCAGTCTGGATCTCCCACGAATCAACAGGACTGCCGGTCCCGGCATTCTTGGCGCCCTTTTTGCCCCCGCGGATCCCACCGATCCGCGAGGTCTTGAGCGGCGGCGGCGGCGGCGGCGGCGGCGGCACGGGGTTGCCCGACTCGATAATGTGCTTTTGAGGCTGGTGAGCCTGCTGCGGCTGCTGCTGTTGCGGAGGGGGCTGTTCCAGCGGCCACCCGTGGCTTCGCAACAGAGGTGTCGTTCCCGTGCCCGTGCCCGTGCCCGTGCCCGCGCCTGGAGTCGGACTGCCAAACGTGCTGGCCGACACCGGGGGCGGTGTTCCGTGGACGTGGACGCCGTGCTCGGCGGGGACGTAGGGTCGGATGGATGGGAGCAGTGCGGAGGTGCTGCGGGCGGATTCGGCGGAGAGGGGAGACCGGGAATCTGAGGGGGAGTGTACTCCTCCGATGGTGGATGGCGATGTGTAGGCCTGCGGCGGTGGGGCGGGGCCCACGCTCGTTGTGATGGGGTGCAGCGGTGTCATGGCTGCTTTTTTGGCGCCATATAAAGCGTTGCCGTCCTGCTGATAGGGTGACTCCCGCGGCTTCCAGATAGAAGACCGGTGTGGCTGCAAGTCGCCCATCTCATCCGCCGGCATCGGCGGACCCTCGTCGGCGCCGGGCCAAAAGCGCGGCGACACCATGTGTGTTTTGCACTGGAAGGACGGCACCGAGGAAGTGTGACGGTGGCCAAAGCTGCTGTAGAAGTCGGCCTGGGCGCTGGCCCGGGCACGCCTGTTTTTCCGCTTGCGAAAGCAGACAAAAGTGGCGCCGGCGACGATGAGGGCGAGAACCAAGGCGCCGGCAGCGATACCGACGATGGCGGGCGTCGCCAGGGCAGGGTCTGGACTGCTGTCGTCTTTGGGTATCCCAGGCTCGATGATGGCGACCCGCTGATCAGAAAAGATGGTGCCGCTCAAGCCGAGAAGCACGCCGGGCGCGGGTTGTTGCTGGCAGCCGGCTTGCAGAGCCACAAAGTCTATGGCGTGGGTTAGTCTACACTCTTCGGCTCGCCTTTCGACTCCTTACAGTTGGCCAGATATTTCGTCTTCCCCTCGGCAGAGACACAGGGCAAGCAGCCATCATAGTTGTTGTAGTCCATGGCCTCGCCACCGCCAGACGAGCAATACGAGAAGGCCGTTGTATTCCTGGGGTCCGGAATACCGTGCTGCACGCTGATCCGCAGATGGCCACAGGCCTTTTCCGTGGTGCATGGTGATGTCTGGACACCGGTTGCGTTGGGGTAAGCAAACACACAGTATGCAGCCGTGTATCTTAGGTTGTCTGACGGGGGGTTAGCAGTCGTGAAAGAAGAGTAGACTGGGAACACTAACAGAGAAACCACATCGTGTCACTCTCACTCCCCTGGGAGAAGGAGCTGGTTTGCAGACATGTCATGCAATCCTTGAACTTGGTGCCCACGGCGCTCGAGTAGGCGGCATCTTCGCAAGTAATGTCGGCGTTCTTTGTGTTGGACGAATTGGGGTCTGAAACATCGACGTCGTGTGAGTCCTGGCACTGCGATGCGCATGGCGAGTTTGGCGTTACTTGGAGTGCCAAGGCATATTGTGATGGCGAGAAGAGGGTGAGGAGTGCAAAAATGGCCGACGATGCCGTGCGCAGGCAACGGGCCATGTTGTAGAGGCCGGGGTTGTCGGCCGGGAATTAGGGAATCAGGGACGAGGAGAGTGAAGTCCGGGTCCGGCCTCGGGCTTGGGTAGAAGGATAGAACTGTGAGCAGGTAATCCCAGGGGTTGCGAAGAGAACTTGCTCTCCAACACTGGCAGTGGTTTGAGGAAAAGACGCGAAACCAAGAGTAGGCCATCAGAAAAGAAACCATGCGAGCATGGGGCCCAGCCGCACAACATAAAGAGCGGACGGTAGCTCCGGCGGGCATTCTCGTGCCGCCCATGGCAACCCTCTGTGGTTCTCAGATGGTGTGGATGCTCGAGAGCGAGTGCGGATGTGACGAGCTGCAGCGGGAGGCACAGGGGCCTGAGAGATAGGGAAGTGGGCCATCCTGGGCCGTATCGCTTCACAGCTGCCCCCGAATGCCCAGGACATCGACCACCCACCACTGACGGCGGATGGTCAGTGGCCGTCGCCCAATCAGATGTTGGGCCATGGCGTCTCTCCGTGAGATCAGTCAATGCAAGCTCCCGAGCGCCTATGCTGTAACTACTCCCGAGTAATAGTTGTTGACCAGATCAAAACCAGCGGGGCCAAGTCTTGGCCGGCGCTTCGACGACAATGCCAAGACGCGCTAGTCTCAGCACGGGGCATCGGGACGGGAGCCTGCTGGCCCGCCAGGGAACACCCCTCGCTGGAAGTCACGAAACCACTTCCCGTCAATTGTTGTCGTCGGTGTCGTCGGTGTCGTCGGTGTCGTCGTCACCATTTTACTCTGGACGGCAATTGCCTTTCCCCTGTCTTCCAACGCACACGCCGACATTGCAGACTGAGCTTTCGTCTGATGTTAATTCTGACCGAACTGTGTCCAAAGTTGCAGCCAGACATTGGGTTCCTTGTCAAGTTCCTCGTTGTCTGTCGGAACCTTGTGTAGCAATGTATCATGAAGCCTACTTCCGGGGACTCTCACCATACAGTCACCCTTGACTCCTCAACCCCCATCCCTGCGCCAAACATACACCTCCCCTCGGGGCAATCCCCATGGAATAACAACCATCCCACGCCCGGCACGGTCGCTGCCCCCCCCGGCGCCGTGATGTTCATCGCATCCCCCGTCCTGATCAACGGCCCGTCGGCCGCCCTCTCGTACGGGCCCCTGATATCCCGCGCCACCGCATAGTTCACACTATACCCCGGCCCGTTCCAGCAGTGGTTGCTGTACAGCAGCACATACCTCCCGTCCTCGGTAACCACCAGATCCGGCGCTTCCACCAACGGCCCGTCCATATCCCCCCGCCGATCCAGCACCTCCACCGCCTCCCCCACCGCCGTCACCCCGTCATCCCGATCAACCTCCTGCAGCATAATCGGCGTGCGCCGTATCGGATCCACCCC
The DNA here is from genome assembly GCA_033297235.1 of Trichocladium antarcticum. NCBI lineage: Eukaryota > Fungi > Ascomycota > Sordariomycetes > Sordariales > Chaetomiaceae > Trichocladium > Trichocladium antarcticum. The sequence continues at coordinate 2,888,703 of MU853402.1, forward strand.
GTTCCCGCAGTCCCCGCCTCCGCCCTTCGCATTGCCATCAACCTTGTACAGGACATACCTCCTCCCCGCTTCCCCGCCCCCATCCCCCGGCAGCACCCGGTCCTGGAACCCACTCGGATCAATCGCGCCGCCCTGCTCCAGCGGACACACAATCGGCCCCGCCATGGGCGCGTACGGGCCCAGGATCCCGCGCGCCGTCGCCGCCCCGACGCAGTGGTACGCCGACTCGTCCCCCGCCAGCTGCGCCGCGTAGTACATGACATACGCGTCGCCATCACCGTCACCATCACCATCGCCCGGCCCCGCCAGACGCACCACCGACGGCGCCCACGTCTGGCTGCCGCCGCCGCCCAGCGTCCACGCGCCCGGATCCGGCAGCGGGTCTGCCCCGGCAAGGTACGTCCAGGGCCCCTGCGGCGACGGCGCCGATGCGGCTTGGATGTTCCGCCATCCCCCGTCTGTCGCATCGCTGTTGCTGCTGCTGCTGCTGCTGCTGCTGTCGGTGTCGGTGTCGGTGGCGTTGATGGCCGCCGGTGGCCAGGAGCCCGTGGCGAAGGCGTACCACGTGTCGGAGGCTGCGTCGCGGATGATGCAGGGGTCGGGGAAGTTGTACGGGATGAGGGGCGTTGTTGTTGTTGTTGTTGTTGGGGAGGAGAGCGGGGCGGTGGTGGTCGGCGGCGGGAGGGTCAGGGTGAGCGCGAGGAGGAGGTAGGTCGGGATCAGGAAGGGGAGCATCGCGGTGATGGGCGGCGGGGGGCCGCAGTGTGGTCGGCGGAAGTGGGGGAGACGTAGACGTAGACGTAGACGTGGCCGTGGCCGTGGCCGTGGCCGTGGCCGTGGAGGGAGAGGGAGTGCGGAGGGGGTCTTGCTGGTGTTGTTGCTGGTGGAGGACGACATTGCCGGTGTTGGTTTTGGGGCCTGGCTCGCGTACGTGCGCGCTGCCATCCGCGTCTGCCGACTTTGCCTGCCGTGGCGTCTGACGTTTGGCATCTGCCTGTCAGTCAGTACCTAGGGACTACTCGCGTAGGCCGGCTCGGGCTGGTTGACAGAGTGGAGAGTGGGTGGGAGACACGGAGTGGCCTGTCCGAAGCCTGACATCATTCCCGCGCACGGAAGTTGGTTGGCAGAAGGTGGCTGGCAGGAGGGGGACAAGAGGATAGCAGTGTCAGTGCGGCAGGGACGGAGCTGGCCGCCTGAGCTGAGACTCTTGTCATTGCACCTCTCAGACTACGTGACTGTGCAGATTATGCAGTCTCGCGGATGAGGGGGTTCTACAGGATACCGCATGCTCGTCGACGACTGCATACCGGGCAGGGGTCCTGGAGCAAGGAGCAGTCGAATATGTCTGGTGCTCATGTTGCCTTCTGGGAACGAGAAAAAGGCCGATCGTCAATTGACCTCGACAAGACCAACTCGGTGTGCCTGGTCATGCTCAAGTATGGCACAGACATCAATCAGTGACGAGGTTTTGTCTGGCCAATAGCATAAATTCCTTGGGTTAGAGAGCATGTGAACATGCAAGGCTCTGTGGCAGATGTCTCACCCGCCAGTTGTGCAGGTCTGAAACTACATAGTCGAGGCTGCTCGACTTGGCTATGTCTGCACCTCTCGGTCATGATGGGACATCTCAAACCCCCCCCTCTCGAGATGTGTGACGGCCTCGCCGCCAGCACAACAGCATCAGGACCAAGACGACATACTCAAGACATCTATTTCTACTGTATAACATCTCATTGAACTGAGTATCAGCAACCCACCATTACCAAGCGAGAAACAACCACAAACGCCAATCATTTTTCCATGCAGCGACCCGCAGCAAAACGCCCCCTCCCACACGAGAGAAGACAAGGGAGGATACATCTCTTGATGCCCATGTCCAAGAACCAGACCGACAGACGGCGCATGGTTTAGTCGCTCTCGTCGGCGTCCTCGCCCTCGCCCTTGCCCTTCGACTTCCTCCTCTCCTTCTTCTCCTTCTTGAGCCGCTTGCGCTCCGCCTTCTCGTCGGCCGTCTCGCCATCGTGCTTCTTGCGCTTCTTGTCCTCCGACTTCTCCGCGGGCGCTGACTCGGCCGTCTTCTCGGGGGAAGCAGCCTCGATCTGGGCGGGGGCCGCGGGGGCCGCCCCGCCGGCAGCAGCAGCGGCGGCGGCCTCGGCCTCGGCGCCGTAGTCCTTGTAGCCCGACGTCCACTTGGCCGGGGTGGCCTCGTTGGCGCGGCCAAACTTGTCGAGCTTGCCGTCCGCCTTGAGCTTCTTCTTCTCCATGGCGACCGGGCCGAGACCCCAGCGGCGGGGGTAGAGGTCGCGCTCCATGATGCAACGCTTGACCTTGGCAACGACACCGTGGTCGCAGGTGGACATCCTATTCTTGGTTAGCGGGATTCGAGGGGGAAATAGTGGGGGAACACATACTCAACGGTGCTCATCTGGGCAATGCCAATGGCAATCGCCTCGCCCTTGGTCGTCATGAGAACAACCTCCTCGTGGGCGTCAATCTCGGCGTCGTACCGCAGCAGACCCGGCAGCATCAGCTTGGCGCCGTAGCACACAGCGTTGACGGCCGAGTCCTTGACGACGAGGCGCTTGTATGTGCACAGCAGCGTCTCGAGCGGCTGGATGACCTTGCGCAGGTACGACTCGTCGCCGCCGTTGTCGTACTGCCACTGGGCGTCGAGCACGTCGTGCAGCGTAACCATGTTGCCGTTGTCCTCGGACATGACGCCGGAGCGCACACGGCGGAGCTCCTGCATGTGCGCGCCAACGCCGAGCAGCAGACCCAGATGCACGCAGAGCGTACGGATGTAGGTGCCGGCCTCGCACGAGACCCAGAAAACACCCAGGTGGCGCTCGTTGTCGAACTCGATCAGCTTGCTCTCGTGGATCGTGCGGATACGCAGCTGGCGCTTGACGGCCGAGATGAGCGGCGGGCGCTGGAACAGGGCACCGGTGAGGGTCTCAAGGGCCTTGGCGAAGGCAGCCTCGCCGCCGGGGATGGTGTCGTGGAAGCGGACGACGGCAACGTACTCCTTACCAGCACCCTGCTGGGCTTTGACGAGACGTGTAGCGCGGTCAATGCAAACAACTGTCGGGTCGGTTAGCCGGCCGCAGAATCAGAGCACAAAACGCCTCGGCGGGGGGGGGGGCCACGTACTCAGGCAGCCAGTGACCTTGGGATCGAGAGTTCCGGAGTGGCCAGTCTTCTCCACACTGCAAGCACGGATTGTCAGCAACACTTCTCAACATATTCCGCTCCTCCCGTGTCCCACGTACCGGAGCATGCGCTTCATCCAGGCGACGACCTCGTGCGACGAGGGGTTCGAGGGCTTGTCGAGATTGATCACACCGCTGGAGACGTAGGACTTGATGTCGCGCTTGTACGGCGAGGAGCCATTGGGGATGGGCGTGAAGTGGCCGGAGCGGACCAGCATCTTCTCGTAGTTCTTGAGCAGCAGCGGCCAGGTGCTCGTGTCGAGCGACGGCACCGTGTTCTGCGGCTTGATGACATAGTCGGCATCCTCGCCCTTCTTCACCAGCGCTGTTGAGGCCATTGTGACGGTGGCCGTTGTGTAGTTTGTTGTGCGGTTTGAAATGCCCCCACTCGCGCTTCGATTCAGTTGATCGCGCAGTCGTAGAATTGGACCGAGTCCGTTAGTCGTCGAGCAATTGGTTTTGGTCAGGGAAAGGAAGGGGGTTATGGGTGGACCGTGAGAAGATTCACGTGTCGAACGGCGGGCTGGATCGAGTAGTCAGGACAGTCGCCGTACGATTTTCCACCGTCTCTGGTTGTTGTCGGCTTCGGGAAGCTTTTGATCAAATCGAGTCCCCGAAATTTTTTGCTGGGCCAGGGCTGTGGAGAACTGATAGAAGTGGCGCTAGTCCGATGTGGGGCAGTACTCACGTGGTGATAAGGAGCGCCCACCATTTTCACGGCGAGGAGTGGGGAGGGGAGTCGCTAGACTGGCACCTCTCACACACTCAACAACACTCCCCAAGCAGATTGAAGTTGGGAACATGAAGCCGCCAACAATCAAGATGCGCGGCACAAGAGAAGGTAGATTTCCGTTGAGCAAAGTCAACTCTCCAGCTATCAATACATGGTTTATGTACGACCCATCCAGTCTCCAAACAAAATGCAACGGCCTTCGAGTCCTTCGACGAGGCCCTCCCAATTCCCAGGTATCTTCCCAACTCCCGCCGCCATACTCCAGGCATGATAGTATAAATCCAAACCCGGCATATACCAAGAAGAAAACACAGGCTGTCAGCCGCCCATCTCACGGGACACCAGCCCCCGCGGCAGCGCGTCCTGTGCCACCCGACCCGTCCCGTGGCCCATGGTGTCTCCCATAACCCGGATGATGCAGCACCGGCGCCGGCGGCTCGGCAGGCACCCTGTACGCACACCCCTCATAACCCCCACCCTCTCCCATACCATTTCCATCCCCATTCCCATTCCCGCTCCCATTATCCCCATACGGGCTCTCCACCGCGCGCATCTCATACTGCTCCCCCTCCCTCTCCTTCCCCTTAGTCTCGATCGGATACCCGTTCCCGTTCACATGCAGCCCCATGGCCGCCGCCTTGTCGCCGATGCTCGAGCCGTCCCCAGCCGCCAGCGCGATCCCGACCGCCATCTCCCTCTGCCGCCGCTCGTGGTGCGCGTGCATCTGCATCAGATGCGTCTCCTGCGCCACCGTCGGCCACTGCGCGAACGCGGGGGCCCCCGCTTCCCCCCCTGGCATGTGCGCCGCCGGCGCGGGCGGGGAGAGCGGCGACTGCGAAAAGTGCTGGAATTGCGGGAAGGGCTGCTGCTGGAACTGGTTCTGCTGGTGGAACTGCTGCTGCTGGAACTGTGCGTGCTGCGCGCGGATCAGCTGGTCCAGCTGCGCCTGCATCGGCAGCGTCTGCCAGACGGCCGAGCTCGGCCCGCCGCCGGTGGCGCTGTCGGGGCCGGAGATGGGGCTGTTGTGCTGGCTGGTGTAGGGGCTGAAGTAGCGCGGGAACGAGCCGTCGGTGTGGGCGCTCAGCGGGCTCTCGCTCTCCCAGCCGCGCAGCGGGCGCTGGCTGACGGGGGTCTCGAACATGTCCTGCCCGCTGCCGCTGCCGCTGCCGCCGCCGCCGCCGGAATAGGGCGACTTGGCGTGTGGCCAGTTCTGCGGGTTGCCGCCGCCGTGGCGCTGCTCGAGCTGGCGGAGGTAGGCGCGGCGGCGGCGCTTGCCGTTGCAGACGATGCAGAAGCCGAGGACGGCGAGGATGGCGGCAAGCGCGCCAAGAGCAATGCCGACGCGCGCCCCGAGGGAGACTGGGCCGTAGTTGGTTCCGGGGATGGTGGAATACGAGGGTTGGGGCGGGATGACTTGGACCGGACTGTTGCCGAAAGGGTCGCCCAAGATGGAGAGGGTCGCGCCAGGGGCGGGTGTCTGCTCGCATGCGGCTTCGAGCATCATCATGTAGTTGTTTTGGGCCATGCCATCCAGGCCATCGGTAAACGGCTCCAGACATCCGGAGCAGTGTGGGACCGAGTCCATCTCCCAGTTCCGGCAAAAGTCATAGGGCCCCACCACAGTCGTGAGGTTCTGGTACTGGACGCCGTCCTTGAGCGGCTCGCATGCCGTCCTTGATGTGCGGTCAGCTTGGGTGAGCGGTCAGGGGAGATGTGAGGGAGCGTACTTTGTTATACAGGGGTTGGTTCTTCCGTCAAACAGGCAATGCCCCATGTTAAACCTCAGGTTGTCTCCGAGTCAAAAAGTCAGCCAAAACAAGCCCATGCACAGCCGGACGGAACGGGGGACGCATACAGAGCAGCCACTGCAGGTCCGTCTGGTTTCCTGAGACGTGGTCGCTGGTAAGCAGACACTGGGTGCACTTCTCCCATACCAGGCCGACCGTGGTTCCTTCGAGGGTCCCAGCGTCGCAGGCCATCTCGTCGACGGCGGTTGAGGAGAGGCTATTGCCGCAGAACTTTGAGCATGGCGAGTCAGGGGCGACTCGCAAGGAGCCCGCCAGCAGCGCAGACAGGGCCGCAGCGACGGCTAGGCGGGCGGTGGTGATGGGCATCCCAGCGGTTTTCTCCCTCCACTGCCAGCCCTCTCGAGATGTTGATGATGACTATGCAGATGGCGCCTCTCGGGCGCAGTGGAAAACCGGGTCGTTGGTCGACACGGTCTAGCTGGCCTTGGATGTGGGGACGCAGCACTGCAGCTCCGGGAGGATGTTTATTGCCACACGGGTTCTTGATACGACATGGCGATCGTGATTTCTGGCGGAGTTCCCTGGCGTCCGTGGCACGGTTCGTGAGAGGGAAGATGAAGCCAGCGGCGATATATGGAGGAATATGCCACAGAGACAGCTATCAGGATGCCAAGTATGAAGCAACGTGATGCGTGCACGTCGTCGGGGCTGTTGCTGGGGCTTGCAGCGGCGGACACTGGCAGGTGTGACAGTGACGAGAAGCTGGCGAGCGCTTGCCGCGCACAGTACATCAGATGGTGAAAAGTGCTCTTAAGTATCCGTATCCATACCCCGATCACTCAACCAGTCAACGAGCGAACCAACTGCTCAACCAACCAACCGACCAACCAGCCAACCAGTTTGACCGATTCAAATCCAACCTACGGTGTGATTGGGGATTGGACACTCGGGATACTCCGTGAAATGCGCAATTCATCGATCGTCATTTGTCTGCAACCCAATGGGCCGCAGCAAAGAACCGAGTTACATGCTGCCGGACGGCACATTCGAAGCGAACCATGCATTATGCTCAAGCTGGTTGACCAGTCGCAGCGCAAGGACCAGGGCAAGGGGCCCGGACCAGGGCAAGGGGCCCGGCACCTCCCTCACGGGCCCCACTGGCCCCTGCCACACTGATTGGCTGTCACTCCCTTCACCCGTAGCCCACGCAGCCACGATGTCCCAATCTGGAGAGCTAGCCTCGGCCAGCAGGATCTCTCCTTCCCCGCTCTTCACCACGCCTTAACCGTGCTTGGGGAATCCACTTGGGGGCTCGTCCCGCCTCCCGGAGGTATGCCGGGTAGCCGGGAAGGAGCATAACGTTACCTTATTCCACACTTCCAAGCGATGCAAAAAGCTTGTGTCTTGGACAGCTGAACAATGTTTGCCTGAGAAGTGTTTCACTGAAACGACGAACAAGCAGCCTCGGGATGATAGCCCTGACCGGACCCGGCACTCACAAGTCCAACGGCTCCAGACTCCCGCATGCAACTTCATCTCAGTTCCCCTTTATTCTCGCGGCTGAACGGGAAATAAGAATCTATGTACATAGGTACCTGCCCTCACGCTTCGTCGATACATTACCACACCACCACATCACATCACAACTTATTCTCTCCACCATCCACCCAGTAGCCGGCTTTCAGCGCGCGTATAACGAGTGGAGCAACCTGAAGCACTTGAAGCACGGCAGCAGCCCCAAACTGTTGGTGCCCTTGGTGTTACAATACAGATGTGATGAGCGCATCCAGAGCAATGATCATCTTATCATGGCACCACCAGCTTGACAGAGTCCGCGGAACACGAACAGCATCTTGCCGGACAGTGCGAGGCTTTCCATCGATGGTCATCGCGACGTCGTGCTGGGCGGTTAACTGTCACACTGGATCCCACCCACCCCCACCGCCACATTGCATTCGGGTAACACCAGACATGTAACCATCGTGGGGCGATCAAGTGTGAATTAGAAGTTGAGCAATAGATTCGCAAGGTATCCGTATATGTGTACATTCATGAACATGACCAAACATCCAGCCCCCGATCCAGTCTCCTGCCATGCCATCGATCGTCAACCTGCCTCCCGCGCACAATCCCATGCAGGCAGACATATGTACCGCGCCCGCAACCCCGCATAATCCCACCTATGCATAACGGCCCGCCTGCGAGCCAAGCCACAGATCCCGCTTCCCGCCCGCCGGCGAGATGGCAAGTTCCAGCTCCAGCCCCTGATCAAACCCAATGACGAGCTCCGCCGCCGCAAACGCCGCGCCCATCTTGGGCGTCGCCAGCTCGTCGTCGCCGTCGCCAAACGCCGACACCGACGACGCCGCCGAGCACAGGCTGCTGGGGCTGGCCATGCGCCGCGCACGCGCACGCGCGATGGTCTCCAGCGAGAGCGCCAGCGGCCGACGGTTCCGCGCGCCAGTGCCGGTTGGGGGGGGCTGTCGGGTGTCGTCGCTGGTTTGTGCCATCACCGCTGCCGCAGAAGCCGCCGCAGCAGCAGCAGCCGCGGGGCTGCATCGCTCCTCCGCCCAAACCCCATCGGGGAGGGGACGCCGGGCGGGCTGTCGGCCGCGGCTCACGCTGCGCGGCCGCGTGTATTTTTCCACTAGCTGCCGGTCCCCTTCGCGGTCGGATTCATCGTCGTCGTTGTCGTCGTCGGAGGAGGAGGAGTAGAAGACGAAGGCGGCGGCGTGTCGTGGACGGGGTGAGCGGCTTCCGCTCCCATCCCCGTTGGCGGCGCTGTCGGGTGAGCCGCTGGGTGTGCTGCGTCGGTGCACGGCGGTCCTGGGTGGGGGCTGCGCGGAGGGAGACGCGTGGTTGATGGTGTCGTCCTCCCCGCTGCTGGCGTTTCGGGCAAAGTTCCACGACTTGGTTGAGCCCGGTCGGTCGGGGTGCGATGGCGTGGGTTCGGCGGCCTGGCCGCGGCGCAGTTTGAGGCTTTGCAGAACATGCCTGAGGTCGGCCCAGTCGCGGCTGGGCGATGCTCCTTGTGGCGGGTCGTCGTCTGGTGCGTCTTGTGGCAGATCCGTCTCCTTTTTTGTTGTGTGGGTTTCGTCATCTGCGATGTGCTCGTGTGCCGGGGATATCACATCCTGCGTCGCTTCTCGCACCGGGGGCTGCGCCTGGGGTTCTGACGGCTCGGATACACTCTCTTTCTCATCTTCCTCCTCCTCCTCTTCCTCCTCGATTGCTTCAGCCAACGCAGACAAGGTCGGCTCATGCTTCCAAAACCACTGCGACGGCTTTGGATCTATTGGCGTCAGATTCAGTGGAGTTGAAGACCATCCGTCCTCGTCAAACGGCGTTATTGGCGTCATCGTGGCTCCCCGTCCAAAGACGGCAGAGCGTGACCTGTCGTAGGGAAACGGGCTCGGTTTGTGGGAGAGTACCGATGTCGACGACGCCGGGATCGATAGCTTGGGACGTGACGGTCGCCGGGCTGATCCTGGAAAGTCTGGCGAGTGCGGGCTGTCGACAATGTCTGTGACCGCGCTGTCCATTGACTGGTAGTGGTTCAGGTGCGGCATGTTCAAGTGTGAGGTGGAGGGGATCGTCAAACGGGTTGGTGAGCGGTTGTCTGACGGCGTTTCGTTTTGCAGTCCCCCAGGTAGTGCCAGCCAGGGAAGTCTGGGAGATGCTGGTGTCCGGGGCGTCTCAGGCGCATCTCCGTCTCCCGGGCCCGCAGGCCGGGACTTGGACGCGTGGCTTCCTCGGAGCGCCATGTCGTTGGTCTCGGCTTTCGGTGATTGCTTGCCATTGTCACTGCCCAAGATTGCTTCCGCGGTGGAAACACTGTCGGCTTCCCCCGCGTCGACATTCGCCAGCTTGCTCATTGGCGGGCGATCGGTGTCGACAACAAGCAGGCCGCTCTCTTGACGTCCAAGGATGCCGTAGACAAACACCTCGCCGTACTTGATGCCAATGACGGCGCTCGTGCCGGTATATGTGGCCTCGTCCTCAGTCCCGGTCCGGTTGCAAAACACAACGACAATCTCGTCGTCGCTTTCCTCACGGATCAGGGGCTCCAGCCGCTGGACCCAGTAGACGAGTGTCTCCAGGTCGGGCTCCTTGGGGCTGCGGCGAAACAAGGTGGCATCTTGATGAGTCTGCCACGCCATGGTCAATATCACCAGGTTCGCCTGCGCATCCAGGATGTGGTATCCGAGCTCAAAGTCGTCCCAGGGGGCCTCGAGCTTGTATGGGCTAGCAGACGTCAGGGTGGTATCATTGGAGGCGGTGAAGAGGAGGGACGTACTTGAGATCGGTGCAGATGCCCAGGGCGACATTTCCAAGGAAAGGGATGTCGGCCTGAAAGAAGCCGTCGGTGCCCTCCAGCGCCCAGCTCTCATCGGTGTGGTACAGGAACGACTTCCTATAGTTCGCTATAACATCGCCGTCGCCATCGACGACCAGCGCCGAGTTGTAGTGCTCGGGAGACGCTGGCCCCGCCGCCGCGACGTCCGGCTTCTCGGGATACCCGACAACGACGACACAGTCATATTTGAGAGCGGTTGTTTGCGCCCACAGCGCGCTGATGCCGGAGCCGGCATTCTCAAAGAAGGGCGAGATGTGCTGCAACGACTTGAAGTTGTAGCCTGCGACGCCGCAAGAGTCAGTGCTGGGGCGCCCCCACACAATACAGAGGGAGGCCTGCCACATACCAGTGAAGGCAAGCTCTGGGAGGACAAGCAGGTCCAAACTGCTGAGCTCGTCCAGACTGGCTCTGTCGAGGACGGCATCGGCAAGGTTGAGATTGTGGTCGACGTCGCCTACCGTTGGGGCGAACTGCAAGCAAGCGATCTTCATGGCGCCGGACTTCCTCGCAAGGGGGAAGGGATAACCAAAGCTGACGTCGCCGAAGCGAGCCCCAGCCGTTCAAGATAAAAGGGCTCTGAGGTCAGCACGGCGCAGTAGCTGCGATGGATGGCGATGCGGACAAGGTATGCTTGTGGTCGTGATTATGGGTTATGGGCTATGGGCTAAATAGATAGAAAAGAGGCTGGCAAGCGGGCGCGGGGCAAGCCACCGGAACACTGCCGGGGGGAGCGGCGTGCTGGGTTCGGATGGCTCCAGTCTTGGGCCGCCCGTGATAGGAGGCCAAGGTTGGACATGGACGGGAGCCGACAGTGGTGCTGCGTGAGCCGTTTCTGGAAAGCTGCCGGCACTCAGCAGTGCCGTGTCACACGTGTGTGTGCGCATCCCTGGTTGGCCCCTAAGCGCCGACGGCCATCCTCCAAGAGTCCAAGTCCCAACATGTCACCTGAGGTGTGGTGAATTCCATGAGTCGGATTGTGATTGCCGCGACAGCTGCGCCGACAAGGTCGAGTTATCCGGCCGGTGGCCGAGAAAGAAACACTGTCCACACCATTCCCTGCGTGGATTTTCCGTTAATTATACGCCTCATCTGCCGAGCCATCTGGATTTCGAGGCAACTGGACTAGGGGCTTGGAGCCCGCTGTCGCGGGCTCGCACAGTTTAACTTATTTCGGGGGCTTGGCAAGGCCACACTCTTTTCCCCATACACCCATACAACAACGCCACCACCAAGTCGCCGCTATTAAAGCCATTACACAACTTAGTATTAAAGCATTGAACTAACTCGGTATATTAAGAAATTGATATTGATTAATATATTAATTTTTTGAAGCTATTCCAACAATTGCGCGCCCTACGTAAGTAGTTTTATTTAACTCGGCTATACCTAGCTCCTAGCAACGTAGCCCACGCGGCCACACCTAGCTCCTAGCAACGCGGCCTACGCGGCCGTGCCTGGCTCCTAGCAACGCGGCCCACCCGGCCACACCCAGCTCCCGGCAACGCGGCCGTACCCGGCTCCCGACAACGCGGCCCACCCGGCCACACCTAGCTCCCAGCTCCTAGCAACCCGGCCACACCCAGCTCCCAGCAACGCAGCCCACGCGGCCATACCTAGCTCCTAGCTCCCGGCAACCCGGTCACACCTAGCTCCTAGCAACCCGGCTACACCCAGCTCCTAGCAACGCAGCCCACGCGGCCATACCTAGCTCCCAGCTCCCGGCAACTCGGTCACACCTAGCTCCTGGCAACGCGGCCCACGCAGCTATACCCAGCTCCCGGCTCCCGGCAACCTAGCTACACCTAGCTCCTAGCTCCCGGCAACGTAGCCTACGCGGCTGTGCCCGGCTCCCGACAACGCGGCCTACCCGGCTACACCTAGCTCCCGACTCCCGGCAACGCAGCCTACGCGGCTATACCTAGCTCCTAGCTCCCGGCAACCTGGTTACACCTAGCTCCTAGCAACGCGGCCTACGCAGCTATACCTAGCTCCCGGCTCCCGGTAACCCGGCTACACCTAGCTCCTAGCAACGCGGCCTACGTAGCTATACCTAGCTCC
>MU853402.1:2915343-2960636 GCA_033297235.1 Trichocladium antarcticum
CCCCACCACCGCGCCGCCCGCCAGCTCCGCGTCCCCGTACCCGAAGAACGCATACGCCTCCGCCGCCACGTCCGTCACCACCAGCGTCACGAACCCGCTCCCGGCCGCGTCCCACCCGCCGTTCACCAGGAACGCCCGCCCGGACCCGGACCCGGACCCGGACCCGGACCCGGGCCGGCGGCCGCACGGCTGGTTCTGGAAGTCGGTCTGGTTGGCGAGGGCTGTGGTTCCGGGGGCGGTGGTGATGGTGAAGGCGCAGGTGGTGGGCGCGTCGCTGTCGCTGTTTTTGGTGTTTTTGTCCTTGTCGTTGTCGCTGGTGGGCTGTTGGTAGGCGACGTCGAGGGTCAGTGCGTAGGTGCAGGAGGTGCCGTCCCAGGTGCAGGGCCGGGCGAGGGTGAGGATGGTGAAGGTGCCGAGGATCTCGGCGGTGGCGAGGGGGAGGAGGAGGGGGAGGAGGTGCAGGTGCGGGCGCATGCTGGTGTTGGGATGGGTGGTTGGTTGGCTGGGGCTGGGTCTGGCTGGCTGGATGGTGCGGGTGTAGTTTGGAAGCAGTGGCCTTGGGCAATGGTGCTGTCTGCCACTACATCTAACTTGAGACAGGACATGGCCCGTCTTATAGCTTCTGGGCAGGTGGCATTCCCGTCGGGTTGGACGAGGAAATGGCCGAGGAACGTCATGGACAGCAGTGTCTTGAAATCTTCGTGGCATGCCGCGTATGAGCGGGTGGGACTGGGACGTTAACACTGGACAGGGTTGGACTTTTGGGAGAGTACTACGAGTACTTTTTGCTGAATGGTCTAGGCTATCGAGATGTGTCCCAGACCAGGTCACAAAGATGCGTTGCGAGCCAAACAGAGTTCTGGACTTGCAGATGAAGAGACCACGTCTTCGGGCTCGCCAGTACTGTGCTGCTTGGTGCCACCTGGAGTTGGCCCCCAGGTCTGGTTAAACTGACCATGGCAATCAACATCGAGGAGCACGACACGTTGTGCAGTTCCACTGCCAGAATCTATCATTGCCATCGACGGCCCGGTGCCCGCGGGTATGGGCTCTACACCACCACGTCGAGCCCCGATCGAGACTCTGTCGTTACCACATTGCCAGATGGTGCGTCGGAGCTGCAGCCAACGCAGTCGAGAACGGGGGCACGTCACACCGGGCCGAGAATAGGGGGCTTCAGGGCCTTTCGCTCTCACCGCCCAACCCCGACGCATCTTGTGGTGTTATACCGGGGTTGGTGCGTGTGCTGATCTCGGGGGATGTCGCTTGCCAGAGGCGACAGTCCACGTCTTCAGTGCCTTGGTGAGAATTGTCAAGGTCCGACCTGCCCCTATCGTCCGGCCTTGCTCGAGCCACAAGACTCAGATGCAGATGCAGGTACGGGCGGGCTGTGTGACAAGATCCCGTTGAGATCCCGTTGCGAGATGCTGTTGTGGTCCGAATCACCGACAGATCTGCAACCTCGGTATAAAGCGGTTCAAGGAGAGGATCCTGGTTCGACCCCACGAGATGAGAGGCCCTGCTTCATCCGAGGCGAGGGTTTTCCGTGTTGGCAATGACCAAGCCAGACAGACAGGGCCGCAGGCGGGGGTGAGATGGAGCCCATGCATGGTGATTGCCGGGGGGCAGCGCCGCTGTCGACGTTACACAACAATGGGTCGTGCGCAGTTGGCTTGCATTAGCACACTTCTGCCGGATCGCAATCCTCCCTCGGCCTCTCCCTCCCTCTCGGTCAGCAAAAGCTTGACTAGGGGGGCGCGCGCGGGGCGGGGCAAGCGGGAAGGATGCTCCCGACAGTGTGGTTCTTAGCGCTGAGGGACACCCTCCACGACGCGTGGTGTCTGTCACCTGCCGATCGAGAGCATCAACAAGAGAGCGCGTGCGCCGAGGGCCAGCACCAGCAACGGCTGCCAGCACGGCACAGACAATTGAATGGTGACCCCCTCGCGCCGATCTTCGGCGAAGCAGGTCGGCAAGTGTCCTGTCACATCTCAGCTTCCTATTGCAGAGGGACGGCCTGCGAGAGCCTGCGAGGACCGGGGCCTCCCTAGCCCCCAGCGCGCAGAAAAAAAAGGTGGTCGGGGTGGTCCAGGCGGCCGCGGTCAACTGGAAGGAAATGGTGTGAAGCTTGTTTTCCCAGGCCCGAACCCCCCGCGAGCCGCGGTTGGTCAGCGCAGCGGGCCCCCACCCGCTCCGTGCGCCCAGTGGGGTCGTTCGATTTGCAGAGCTCATCGGACTAGACTCCTAGAGTTCGCTTGTCTGGCCAGCCAGAGCCGGCCGGCAACTCCCGTGCGGTCCACTCAGCGCGCAGGGATTTACGCGCCGGCCACGGAACGTCAGCGATCTGCCATTGGCCAAGCGCAGCTGGCTGTGGTTGCAGCGACCCCTCACCAGCTACCACCTCGTCCCTGCCTGTCTGCATCTCGTCGCGTTTCACAAGAGCCACCGGGCATGATTGGACTGCCGTCTGGCCCCAGAGGCGCGCCTTCTTGGGGTCTTGGGGGGAGCGTCCCGGAGGTTGCCTGCGGATGCCTTGTGCGGCCGATCATCAATGGCGAGCTGCGAGCCGCGATCGCAGGTCTGAATCCAGGAATCCAACGCAACTCAAGGCGCTGTGGGCGGCATGGCGGGTTGAGCAGCCACGCCAGGCGGGAGGCCGGCTGGGACAGGTCGGCATCGTTTCGGCTGTTTTTTTTTTGCCAGAAACCACAAGGCCTGGCTGCTGGCCATCGAGACGCTGCTGCAGACAGGCTGGCGGGATGTTGCGTTGCGTGGCTTGGGCAACCCGCGGGGCCCGCAGCCAGTGGCACGCACAACCAACTGCATAAGGTACGGATTACACGGTATCGCCCACCCTATTCCCGGCCTGCGCTTCCGTGCCCAGCGTCGATGGTTTTCTGCCTGTCCTGGCTGCGCTTTCGTTTTAAACCAACGGCCCCAATCCTTCTGAGCTCCCCATGTTTAGCTTCTTAGTGCATCTCGGCGCTCGATCGTGGCGCTTGGCTCGATCAGAAT
Organism: Trichocladium antarcticum; assembly: GCA_033297235.1. Lineage (NCBI taxonomy): Eukaryota > Fungi > Ascomycota > Sordariomycetes > Sordariales > Chaetomiaceae > Trichocladium > Trichocladium antarcticum. The sequence goes on from MU853402.1 coordinate 2,918,359, forward strand.
CTCGAGATCCGGGCCAGGCTGGGCTCGGGGAGTGAATGCAAGAGAGAGACCCTCACCATGGCCCAAATACTACGCCGGGACTCTGAGTCCGGCACCAGTGGGAGCGGAAGCCTCACCACAGGCGCCATCGCCGGCATCGCCGGTGGTCTCGGTGCCTTGTTCCTGGGCGCCGCCGGCTTATTCCTCGTCTACTGGCGCCGCCAACGCCGGTTCGACCGGGAGGAGGACTATTCGCAAGACAGCGGCGACGAGATGGGGCCGCCCGGCGTCCGGGCTCCGACCGTCACTTACACCCACGACTACAAGATGGACAGCCAGCGCCGTGACGGCGACCAAGCCTCCGCATACACCTACTCGCCCGAGAAGCCCGCCTACTCCTTCTCCCCGCTGGGTCCGGCCGACCCTACCAGCGCCATGCCCACCCACCCCGCCTACATACCGCGGGCCCTAGTCCGGGGTACCACTCCCAGCCTGCATTCAACAGCGACCAACACGCCGCGGCAGTTCCCCAGCCCACCACTCCCCGCCGCCAAAAACCAACTAGAAGACAACGTCATCCAGGCCTACCTCGCCGCCGCCGCCGCCGCAGCGCAGGCTACCTCGTCCTCCCCTCCCCCGGGGCCCCAGGATCCAGACATCCCCCGCGAGTCCGACTCCTCCGTGGGCGGCCTGCCCACCCGTCCACCCCACCGCCAAACCCTCGTCTTCCCGGCCTTCCCCCTTGCCTCCTCGGACACCACCACCACCAACCCCGGCCCGTCCACCAAGAAACCCCGCGCCTATCTCCCCCCGCGCCTCAACCTCTCCCTCTCCGGCGCCTCCGCCACCACCACCACCACCACCACCACCCCGCCCTTCCAAGGAACCAGCCCCCCCTTCGGCGTCGGGCCCAGCCCCGGCAGCGGCGGCAGCTACCGAACCGGCGACAGGCCGCTCCCAGGCCACGAAAACACCACCATCAGCGGGCCCCTCGCCTTCCCCCAGCACTACCAGCCACCCCGGTCCCAGTCCCAGTCCCAGTCCCAGTCCCAGTCCAAATCCAAATCCGAATCCAAATCCAAACCCTCCAGAACCAAACCCTCGTTCAAATCCCGCGCCGCCCGACACCACCACCACCGCGACCGCGAGCGCGAGCTGACCGACGACGACCTGTTCGGCGACGCCACCGCCGACGACACGGACGCGCGCCAGCCGTTCCGCAGCCGGGTCGCGGCGCAACAGCTGCAGCAGCAGCAGCAGCAGCAGCAGCAACGGGGGGGCGGCCAGGGGGAGGAGGACGATGAGGACGAGGCGAGGGGGAAGGGCAAGAAGCATGGGCGGAAGCGGTCGGATCGGAACAGTGGTGGTGGTGGTGGGGGAGGGGGAGGGGGAGGGGGAGGGGGCAATCGGCATTATGCCGAGATTGAGATTGGGCGGGGGAGTGATATCTGGTAGCGTGTTGTGTCTTCTTCCGCGGTTTCTTTTCGGTGGCAACTTTTTCTTTTTTCTTTTTCGGGCTGGGATTGTGAGGTGGTGGAATGCGATGCAATGCAATGGAATGAATGGATGGGTTTGGGATGGGCGGCGGCGTTGGCTTGGGTTGGCTTGTTTCGGCGGATGGGGGTATGCCGGATGGGCTCCCTGGTTGTGAGCTGGCTTCGGCTCTGGAGTTCAAGGGATAACTCCGTTTGGCGGGCATGGTCTGGACATGGCTGACAGGGTGGGAGATATATATGGTCTATATGGATACACTTCTACGGTCATTACTAGAATTTCACGGTTCAACAATACGATAACAGACTGTCTAAAACGTATTTATTGCGTACACTTCCTCCGCACCCTTCCCGGTCTTCAGTTTCCACCAAGGCGCTGTCCGGAGCCGCGGGTTCTCCACGAATCGGGCAGCACCGAACCCGCCGACGCCCCCGTGCCGCTGCCCGTGGCTGGCGCGCCGGCCGGGTGGATCGCTGTGCCGTAGTCGCGCTTGAAAAGCCTGGGGGTCTGCACGAGGTACGAGACGAACGCGGGCGTCGACATGACGTTCCGGCCCCCGCCGAATTCCGGCCACAGGCGCGTCAGGAAATCGTGCAGATGGGCTGCGACAATGCCTGTGATCTGGAGCGGAATCGACCCGGGTCGCATCAGCAGCGACGCCAGGAGCATGCAATACGGAAGCGCCTGGGCGGGCACCGTGAAGAAGAAAAAGTTGGTCTTTGCGCCGCGCTGATCCTGCACAGACGTGTAGCACAGCGCCATGATGAGCCCCTCGAGGAAGAAGGCGCCGCCCAGAAATGCGCGGTTGAGGAGCTGTTTTTGTTTTGTCAGCGTTCCCGTGGCTTGACTAGAAAATCTACGAGTCGGTCTTGAAATGTAGGGCGCAAGAAAACCACTCGGGCAAACGGAGAAGAGTCGCCCGAGTCATCCATATGGCAATCCCACCATGCCCGCACCCCAAACCGACCCTAAAGCGAAAGGTGGGTCGGCCGAGATACGGGGGCAATCTTCCTCGTTTCCAGGAACCGCTATAGTTGGGAGAACAGCACTATGCGGGCAGATATACGAGGTGTTGTGTTGTGTTGTGTTGGGTGAAGTGACGGAAAGAAATAGCGAGAGGAACCTACAACGATGAAGCTGCAGACCGTGATCAGATACCAGAGGACGTCCTCCTTCCTGGGGAATTTGGCATTCGTCGTCTCCAGCTGCTTCAGGTACTGGTAGGCTGTTGGGCAGTCAGACAACACTCGTCGCCAGCCAGAGAAGATCTTTTGGAGCGCCCATACTCAAGTAGGGATCCATGAGGATGGAGATCTGGGGCCCGGTGAGCAGAAAGCTCGTGACGGGGCGCCATACCTCAGGCGGCAGGCGGAAGAGCCGGTCCTCGGTGAAGTACAGCCAGTGGTACGGCACGAGGCCCAGCAAGTGCACCGAAACGGACGTGACGACGATGGCGGTCGTCACCGTCCTCGCCATTGGCGGCGCGGCCCAGTAGGCGTCCATGATTTCCGACATTGTGCGGGGTGCGCAGTGTGCGGTGTGAAGGAAGGGTGGTGGTTTGTGATGTGACGGGGAGCTCTCTGTCTGCGCTTGCGGTGGCGTGCTTCAAATTTTCATGAGAAGTTCCCCCAAGAACGGCATTGCAGGGAGTTGGGGAGGGGGGGGGGTTCAAGGAATGCGGCTCCCACGAGGCACCGAAGGTGATTCGTGTCTTTTTGGAGCTTGGTCGTGGAAGGAAAGAATGGCAGGCGAAGGGAATTGGACCAGGAATTTATGGGGGTTGGCGGGTGGAGCAACCGGCGCGGCACTGATTCCGGCGCGTCAGTGGCTCAGTGGGCCAGAGCACTATAGCGGACAGCAGCCGAGACAGACAGGGTCCAGCTCCGGTACCGCTAACAATATTTTGGGGTGGCATTTCTCGTGATTCACACCCCAATCCAGTGAACACCGGGACCTCGAACCGGAAAATGGCCATGACGGGCTGTAGCAGGCTGTGCCTGGGCCAATTGAGGCAATCCCACCCCTTCATCGCGGCCGCGTCCCTGTCGCGATTCTACTCGGCAATCCCCAACGGCTCCATCCCCGCTGCCAAGAAGAAGTATGTCCCGACCCAGGGCACATATCCCATCGGCTTCCGGGCCTCGGGCACCATCGTCGGCGTCAAGCCGAGCAACAAGACGAAGCCGGACCTGTTCCTGCTGACGTCGGATGCGCCCTGCGCGGCCGCCGCAGTCTTCACCAAGAACAAGTTCCAGGCCGCGCCCGTCACCTTCAGCCGGAACCTCCTGCAGCAGAAGCGCAACCAGGGCATCCAGGGCGTCATCATCAACTCGGGCTGCGCCAATGCCGTCACGGGCCGGGGCGGTCTGGAGGATGCCGCCAAGATGGCCCACGAGGCCGACAAGAGCATCGGCCACGTCGACAGCACCATCGTCATGAGCACCGGCGTCATCGGCCAGCGCCTGCCCATCGACAAGATCCTCGCCAAGGTGCCCGCCGCGCACGATGCGCTGGGCGGGACCCACGAGCACTGGCTGGCGGCCGCCAAGGCCATCTGCACCACCGACACCTTCCCCAAGCTCATGTCGCGCACCTTCCGGCTGCCCGCGTCCCCGGCCGTCGAGTACCGGATAGCGGGCATGACCAAGGGCGCCGGCATGATCCACCCCAACATGGCGACCCTCCTGGGCGTCATCGCCACCGACGCCCCCATCGCCGCGGCCGCACTGCCCTCGGCGCTCAAGCATGCCGTCGACCGCTCGTTCAACAGCATCACCATTGACGGCGACACGTCGACCAACGACACGGTGGCCCTGCTGGCGAACGGCGCGGCCGGCGGCAAGGAGGTGGCCGAGGGCTCGCCCGACTACGATGCCTTCCGCGCCGTGCTGGCCGACTTTGCCGCCGAGCTGGCGCAGCTGGTGGTGCGCGACGGCGAGGGTGCCACCAAGTTCGTCACGATCCGCGTGGCCGAGTCGCCGAGCGAGGAGGCGGCCCGGAAGATTGCCAGCACCATTGCGCGGTCGCCGCTGGTCAAGACGGCCCTGTATGGCAAGGATGCAAACTGGTGCGTGGTCGCATCCCGTTGGCAGACGGCGTCGCCGTGGTTTCACTGACACGGTTTGCAGGGGCCGCATCCTGTGCGCCACCGGGTACTCCCTCATCTCGGAGCCGGGGCAGCCGATCAACGAGGTCGCCGAGATCGTCCCGGAGAAGACCAACGTATCGTTCATCCCCACTGACGGCTCGGCGGAGCTGAAGCTCTTGGTGAACGGCGAGCCGGAGAAGGTTGACGAGGTAGGATTCTTCCTGGCTTGCCGGCAATGAGGCGCAGACACTGACGCCGTTAGACTCGTGCCGCCGAGATCCTGGAACACGAGGACCTTGAGATTCTGGTCCGGCTTGGACAGGGCGACAAGCAGGCCACGTATTGGACATGCGACTACAGCCACGAGTACATGTGAGTACTCCCCCCAGGCCCAACCCGCGGGGCTCGTCTCTAACCCGACATGCAGCACGATCAACGGCGACTATCGCACGTAAATGGCTGGGGTCGGTGAACTAAAACTTCAATGGCTGCTATAGCTGCTACTAATTCCCATACACCGAGTCTTTCTGAATCAAGTATATTGAAGGTGTCCCAAGTTCAAGGGGGGGGACGCAAAGGGGGCCAGTATATATCAGGGTTAGGGTTGTAGATATCTCAAAAACCACTTAACCAGACAACGCGACTTGACGCGTCGCACTCAGCTCCGCAAACGTCAACACATTCTCTCACCAGCCGAACTTGGAACTTGGATCCACCGCGTCGCAAACCAACACAACCTCCACAATGGCACCGGCTAAGCCAGAAGCAAAGGGCGAGTCGTCCATGACGGCCCTTAAAGCGAATACCAGCGGCAATGCCACCTACGAGCTGCCATGGTGCGTGCCGCGCACAACCCCTCCCTCGCCCGCCTGCCAAATGACAAGCCAGATCTAACGCGATTCTCAGGGTAGAAAAATACCGGCCCGTTTTCCTCGACCACGTTGTCGGCAACACAGAGACGATCGAGCGGCTGAAGATCATCGCGCGCGACGGCAACATGCCGCACGTCATCATCTCGGGGATGCCGGGCATCGGCAAGACGACGAGCGTCCTGTGTCTGGCGCGGCAGCTGCTGGGAGACGCCTACAAGGAGGCCGTCCTGGAGCTGAACGCCAGCGACGAGCGCGGGATCGAGGTGGTGCGGCAGCGGATCAAGGGCTTCGCGCAGAAAAAGGTCACGCTGCCCGCGGGGCGGCACAAGCTCGTGATCCTCGACGAGGCCGACAGCATGACGTCGGGCGCGCAGCAGGCGCTGCGGCGGACCATGGAGATCTACTCCAACACGACGCGCTTCGCCTTCGCGTGCAACCAGTCCAACAAGATCATCGAGCCGCTGCAGTCGCGGTGCGCCATCCTGCGCTACGCCAAGCTGACCGACGCCCAGGTCGTCAAGCGCCTGCTGCAGATCATCGAGGCCGAGCAGGTCGAGTACAGCGACGACGGCCTGGCCGCGCTCGTCTTCAGCGCCGAGGGCGACATGCGCCAGGCCATCAACAACCTGCAGTCCACCTTTGCCGGCTTCGGCTTCGTGTCCGGGGACAACGTCTTCAAGGTGGTCGACTCGCCGCACCCCATCAAGGTGCAGGCCATGCTCAAGGCCTGCTACGAGGGCAATGTCGACTCGGCCCTCGACACCCTGCGCGAGCTGTGGGAGCTGGGCTACTCGAGCCACGACATCATCAGCACCATGTTCCGCGTGACCAAGACCATCCCGACCCTGAGCGAGCACTCCAAGCTCGAGTTCATCAAGGAGATCGGCTTCACCCACATGAAGATCCTCGAGGGCGTGCAGACGCTGCTGCAGCTGAGCGGGTGCGTGGCCCGCCTGTGCAGGCTGAACATGGATCCTAAGAAGTTTGAACTGCCGAAGAAGTAGGAAGAAAGAAAGAAATACAAGATACCCAATGAGCTTTTTGCCATTTCTTTCCCCTAAATGCGGGTGATGTGCCTGGCTGCCTACTTTGGGGCCCTCACTGCTTATTCGGCTAGAATTCCCGTCGCAATTCTTAGTCGCCCTGATACTAGAACATGATCTAGTACTACGACTAAGACAAGACAGGAGAAATATATACTGTACAAAATACCTAGCTACTATTACGTAACATTATACTACTCCTAAGACTATATACCTACCTTTCGGTTAGCTTACTAATTGGTTAGCTACCTTGTTACTGCCTATATACTATTATAACTTAACCCTACCTAACTAAAATATTACTCTTTTACTAGTACTAGCCTAAATGCAAACATTCTAATATCATTCTAATGCCTAGATACCGCTTCTTTTTATAATAATGCCTATATATACTAGAGACGATTTATAGGCTATAATATCTATAGTTAAAGGTAGGCTAGCTATCTAGTTAGCTAAAGATTAACTAAATCGCGTTATAACTAATTGTTATAACTACGCCCCTAAGCGCAACCCGCAAAGGCGATCCCCCGAAGGATCGCCAAGGAAATCCTTGTCCGAGGCAACGGCCTGCCGGCTAACCTTGCGAAGAGAACCCCCCTAGAGATCATCCAGGCGATTAACAACTAGTCTACGTAGAAGGGAGCAGTCGCTACGAGGAAGCTCCCTAGCGGGGACACCATCATTACCTTCAGGGATAAAGCAGCGAAGGAATAGTATACTAAGAATAACTAGTAGATCTACCAAGCGTTTGGGGAGTAGGCGAAGGAAGCCTATAGGACCTTCGTAGTGCTCCTAAAGGGTCTAATAAAGTTAGAGATCTAGGGAGTTACTAAAGCGGAGTTTACCTAGGGACTAGATTTCCGTACGGTGAATATAGTTAAGTTTAGGATCCCTAGTAAGCCGGAGCTTACAAGAGCGACGGTACTAGTAACCTTTAAGAGCTAAGACAAGGCGAGAGCGGCGTATAACTTTAGAGTTATTTAGGACGCCCAAGTACTAGACTATAAACTGTACTAGGTAGCGCTCGAGCCGAAGCAATGCTTTAAGTGCTAGAAGTAGGGATATATCTAGAGGTACTACCTAAAGGAACCCCTATATAGAAGATATAGGGCAAGGGCCTATAGAGTAGGAGGAAAGGAAGGGGAGGCCTAGTACCTTACCTACAAGGGCTACCTCCTGCTAAGGTGCCTAGCGTATAGCGGAAAGTATACTAGGTGGTTAAAGGAGTATAGGGAGAGGGTAAGAGCGCGGGAGGGGGCTAAGGAAGCGTACTAGTATAGGCCTAGAACATTCGAACCCGCTAGACCGGAGCCTACGAAGCTACTGTTTGCGTTTATACGCTAAGGCGTAGAGGAGGAGGATAGGGAGGGGTACTAGAGGGTCGGAGCGAAGAGACCTAGGTTCCTAATACTAAAAGGCCGCCCTACTATAGTAAGCAAGGATATATTATAGAGCTAACTATAGTTCGGCCTAGCTATAGCCCTATTTGCGTTAGGACCGCTACTACTATAGTAATAGCGCTAGGGATCCTAAGGATCTTAGGCGGAACCCCTAAGCGCCTAGGAAGCGCTTAATATATAGGCTACTAGTATCCTAAGCATATAGAATACCTAGCCCTAGGGTCTACTAGTAGTAGCAACTATCCCCTTAACCTAAAACGAGCTAGAGGATAAAGGTATAGCTAGCGGAGAGGATGATCTTTAAAACTATACTCTAGAACACTAGAGGCGTGAAGTAGAATATAGAGATTCTACTAGAGGAGGCGGAGTTCGATATAATCGCGGTCTAGGAACTATAGCTTAGTAAGTAAGGGGTAGCCTACTGCCCCTAGAGCTTACAGTTGTTACGGCAGTGGGCACAGTTAACCACTGCGTAACACTATCAAAAGATAGAACGTTGTTCGATCCCTAGAACGAACACGCAACTATGCCTATGAACTATATTATAGCGACGCCTGTGACACTACCTTCCCTCTAAGCGCCTTCCGTTAGGGTCCTCTGCCCCCTAGCCTTTCGCTAGGGCCGTATAGTCTCCAGGGCTTTTCCTGCCCTAGTTTATAGCCCTACCGAAAAGACTCCACTCGTCTTTTCCCCTTGGGCCTACCATTCAATCGTGCATTCGCCGTATGTCCGCAACTAGCATTATCCTTATGCCTGCTATTAACATCGACCGAACTACGAATTGAACGCGGGCCCTTAGGTGTAGATCGAACAAACTGTTACGGCAGTAGGTACAGTTGACCACTACGTAATACCATCAAAAGATAGAACGTTGTTCGATCCCTAGAACGAACACGCAACTATGCCTATGAACCATGTCACAGCGACGCCTGTGACAACAGTACTACCTAGTTTATACGTAATAGGGAAAAGCGGCGATATATATATTGAACTGGGGCAGATAGCTCTTGGCCAGAACAGGGGGGCATTCGTGGTGGATTTTTCGTTTTTTGACTGCTTGCAGCGCCATGCGTTGTTTTGGGGTCATATATATAGCCAGTTAGTCCGCCCACTTGGGCAGACGACAACACTCTTGGGATATAAAACTCCCCCCCTAAATTTGACACTTTTGGCTCCAAGCCTTCCCGCTGCCTCTAGGCACATGTTTTTATAGTGATTTTGTTCGCCTTCCTCTGAATAGGGGGAGACATGTGTCCAGAGGGTAATATCTTGATCCGATCGGTCATAATTAAAGTCCGAAGATACGTCGGTAACCTTGGACGCTTGCTAACTTGTCCATCCCTACTGTAGTCTTGCCTACTACTATAGAGTAGGTTAGTTTGTAGTTTGCTCCAGTTCAAATAGGGGCTTAATCGGGGAGAAGCTTTACTTTGTGTCTAAACTAGACTTAAAGATCCGGGTACTACTCTTATATCGGAATATAGAATCTGCCGCTAAGACATTCGATAAAATCAGGGGCGTAGGAGATCTATATATACGCTAAGCAACTAATATACCCTTACCGCCTGTTTAGCCAGCGACGATTTCAGCGACCTTATTGTCGAATCGGAGGGTTCCCCCGTTTAGCTATAGATCTTCGGCGACCTGCTCGGTTACCTATACTAGGGGTATACGATATTATCGGAAATAAGACCTTAGCCTCCGAGGGCGCGAGGCTCCCCCTGTTTATTGTAAGCGCCTAGGCTTCGTAAGAACAGGGGGTTATATATATCGGATTTGACATAGTTAATCAGAAGCATTCGTTTTGCTACCGCGGCTATTATTATCAGACGTATTTGTACTAGTCCGGACGTAGATATAGGTGGCCGGCCTGCTCCGGTACGCTAACTATATTATTCGAAAAGTACGCTTAGAAGGATTCGAATCTTGGATATACGCTAAGCCCTCTATTAGAACAGAGGGGGACGATATATAGTTCGTTGCCCTAGATACATTTACTTACTCTATCAGGATCCTACATCGTTCGAGAAGTATACTCGGAAGGGGTTAAGTCTCTAGAAATACGCCAGGGCTTTATTAGAATACGATACTAGGGATATACGATACTATTAGAAAATAAGATCTTAGCCCCTAGGGACGCTAGACTCCCCTTGTTTACTACAAGCGCCTAGGCTTTGTAGGAACAGGGGGTTACATATATTGGATTTAACAAGGACATTCGCCTTTACTACCGTAGCTATTATTAGGGCAGGTGCATTTGGAAAAAGGAATCAGATTAGAGTCTTAGAAATACGCCAGCTTTATTAGAACATTAGTATCTTAGATTCGGACCTCTAGAAATACGCCAGCCTTATTAGAAACATCAGTATCTTAGATATACGCCAAGCCCTCTATTAGAATAGGGGGACGATATCAGTTCGTTACCCTAAACATATCTGCTTACCCCCCTATACAATCAGAGAATCGACAAAGCCTTAAAGAACCCCTGACGCTAAACTCGGCCCCTTCTATCACCAAACTCTTTTTTTTCCTACTCCCCCCGCGCCCCGACTCTTCGGAGAAGTAGGCCAGTCTTACGCCGCCGTCAGAACACCCGGCCACTACTGCCGAACCGCCGCCCAGGGACGATTTGCAGTCTCCCCGGCACCCCCCAGCCCCCTCCGTCGCCGGCTATCCTCAGCCGCCAGGACCCCCACCCCCTAACGGGCACAGCGCCTCCAGCCCTAACCGGCATAGCCCCCCCTGACTACCACGACACCCCCCCTACCCCTACGAACCGGCTTAGTAACTAGACAATTCATAGGTAAGAAGATAGCCCGCCGTTAGAACAAAGGGACGACCGCTCGGCCAGGAGGCTAAGTCGTAGTCGAAAGGGAAGAGAGACGATAGCAAGCTCGTTATAGAGTAGAGGCATAGGAAGCCACTAGAGTTTTAAGGGGTTAGCGTGTTATTCCCTTCTATTAAAAGTTCTTGCATTTTTACCCCTATTTCCTTTCTACCCTTCCTTTCTTACATACCCCCCTTATATCCTCGTTTTTCTTGCAAATTCTTCGCTTCTCCCTATGTTCTGACGGACCCCCCTCGAGTCGTTATTCTTTTTTGGTGCCCGACCCTCCCTTAGGACCGTTTCGTCCTCATCTATTACGTCGCTATAAGCTAAGCCCCATCTCGATACGCCTGCTGTTGCTGGCGGATCACGGCCTCGAGGTCAAGATACAGGATCTCCCTAGACTGGTATAACGATAAAGGACAAGCCACCGGGCTTTCCGTAACGCCGGCCTTAAGAGAATAGGCCGGATGCCCCTCGTTAACGGACTCCTAGCTACACTCCTTGCCAGACTATAGGCAGTTGCCGCACTTGCTATTAAGGACCTTAGGCACCGAGACGCAGCTATAAAATAGCTACATCGTCTGGAATCGGACCTGCTCGCCAGTCCCTAGGTACGGACTAGTGGTTACGGTACGCTGGTACGCTTCTTGACAGCAGCGACACGGAATCGAATTGCTATGTCAGGATTAGCACCGGCTTTACTAGAATAGAGGGAGAGTCACTTACTTGTACCTGAAGAACTGGACGAAGAACCCCTCGCGACGATTCGGCTAACTATAGAAGTTATACAGCCACCGCCTAAGATATAGACCGTTATACTATTCGACAAATACTAGCTGGAGCCGCCTAAAGAACCCCCGCCGCTTAAAAAGAGCCTAGTAGCCGTCGTTGAGCTAGACCTAGCCCTAGAGCTTCGATAACGCCCGCTGGTTATACAGCAGCCGCTACCGAAGGAACGGTATCTCCCTTTGGTTCGAGTCTAGTACCTTCGAGATCTAGAGTAGCTAAGCTACTAGGAACTGGAACACCGGGAGTACAAAGGGTTGCTACGCGTCTGACGGCCGAGCCTTGTCGTTATTATAAGTCGGCCGGACTACCTAGACAAATTAACAGGGAACGACGAATTTCCGGTCCTAGGATAGCGTCAAATCTACCGGCCGGCTTATAATCCGTAGGAGCAGAGGGCGCAGACTAGTATCGACCCGGACATCCGTCCAGGAGAGCTCAAGGTCTTGCTATAGAGGAGCCATAGTGTTGTGTAGCTCTGTGTCGCGAATTCTAAGCGCAGGAGCGTGGTCGAATTCGAAAGGGAAGAGAAACTGTAAGCATACGAACAAGCTAAACCCCCCTTCTTATGCTACTCCCCTAGAACAGAGGGCTAGTTTATCCTAAGTCGAGCTGCTAGCGCAACGGAAAGAGCTACAAGGGCTCCTCTCACTTTGGTTAAACGGCCAATCTTACTTTGATCATACGGCCCCTTTTTCTCGGGTTACACGGAAGCGCAATAGAAGGAGCGGAAGTCACGGAATTACGAATTCTGACGTAGGAGCGTGGTCGAATTCGAAAGGGAAGAGAAACTGTGAGCAAGCGAACAGGCCGACCCCTATTCGAACAAGCCGACCCCCTTCCTGCCGCCCTGCTAGTTCATCCCAAGTCAAGCTGCCGACCCCCCCTTCCGATACGGCCGCCCCGGAACAGAGGGCTAAGCTATCCCAAGTTATCCGGCCAGTACGAAGGAAGGAGCTACACGGGAATTTTTCAACTTTTCGGCTACCTTCACGCCTATAAAGTCTTCCTCGCCAGCCCTTATTTTTTCTCATTTTCCTCTCTCCCTTGAACAACTTCGATCTTCGCTCGCTATCTCCTCCCTCTGTTCTGCTTAAGCCGTACGTAACTATCGGTCTTTTGCCCTTGTTCAATACCCGATAACTTCTCCCTAATTTTGTTTCCCCCCCCCCCTTAATATATTAACCAACCCGCACTAGCTTAAGTCCCAAAGGACAGGCGTTAGCAATGGCTAGAACGCGCCCGGAGCCTTCGGAAGCGAGCTCTAGCGCCCAGTTAATAGAAGGGTCAATTTCCTAGCCTAAGTCAAGAGCCGATGGCTGTACTAGCTACAAGCTATAGGTAGTTACAAGGAGGACCGGATCCTGACAAGTCTCTTCCCCGGCCTCGCGACCCCTAGAATAGACAGGGAGACCTTTTATAGAGTCGCCTGGCCGACTATAGTATGCTCGTTCTACGATTTGGAGGGTATGATCGAGAACAGGGAGTAGCTCTAAGGCTATAACCTTATCGTCGCCCTATGCTATTTCCTAAGCGGCCTCGAGGACCAGGTATATATTTATAACACCTAGATTAGCAACAGTAACTCGGTCTACCCCCCGGAGACTGACCTGAATATATAGCGAGTGATAGCCTCGAAGCGATTCTAGGTTATCTTGGGTACAAAGGACCTAAGTCATTGGATTCTAACAATTTACGACTAAGCCCGCTACACTACGGTATACTTCGACTCCCTAAGATACCGCGCGAGGGACACCCACCTCTACTAGCTAAAGATTATAAGCTAGATCTAGGCGTCTAGCCTCTACCCCGGTAATACGAAACCGGAGGTATACAAGCGCGGACCGGTATAGTTAGAGGACTAGGAATGTAGCGTGTAGGTTCTGGAGTATACCCGCCTGTTCTTCCAGGAAGGACTACAAGCCAGGGGTATCTACGACGCTCCGCCGTAGACATAGAGTCGGATCTTTAATAGCGCCTAGATGAACACTAGGATAAGGATCGAGTATATGATCGTCGCCTAGCTAGCTTATATCCGTTACGCACTAGGCTTCGAAGGATATACGCCTATCCGCCCGCGCAATATGGACATAGTAGCCTACGACAAGCAGAAAGCTAGGTTTAGTCCTTCCGCCTCTAGCACCCCGGCGCTAAGGGCCCCTTCCTTAGAACCGGGGGCTATAATAAGAGACGACGAACTCCGTAACGCGATCGATGAGTTTTCGGAGTTGCTCCGAGATAACAACCAACTTAGTTTTGCCTCCAGGCCCCGAACAGTCTCTCGGCAAACAACACTAGCCACCTATTCAGGGACAGCCCCGTCGGAGGACCGCTAATCTTTGTTATAGTTGCTAAGTCTTAGGCTAACACGCACGACCTCCGGCGGTTCCGCCATCGGCTTCATTACCCGACAGATGTCCAACCTCCTTCGACCCGGCCTACCACCTTCTACGTCATCGCCAGCGATTATTAGGATCCCGTCTTCGCCCGTTCAGAGAGAGCAGGAAGATACCCCGGCGTCGCCGCTGTCCCAGCCGCAGCCGGAGCCTCGTAAGACAAAGTCCTCCGGCGATTCTACAGCGACACCAAGGACCAAGACGCCACGGTCACAGTTATAGCCGCAGCCAACCCCCTCAAGACGCTCGCAGCGTCTGGCCGGTATCCCCCCTAAGACTGTTAATCTCCCGGCACCGTAGTTACCTCCTATCCGGGAAGAGCCTGCCTCTAGAGTGGTTGTCCGCCCGCTAACCTTTCAAGATACGTTCCCTTACGGGTTCTGTATACTACCGCTGCATATACCGTAGTTCGCTAGGTAGGACAATATCGACAAGCAAGCGGAAGAGCTTAAGCGCCGTCAGCAGGGTACGCAAGCATAGGATCAGCGGCTAAGTCGCGCCAAGAGGGCTCGTCGCTGGGAGCAGGGACGTTGATGGACGTTGACGGAGATGGATAGAGCTTTGTTTTGTTTTGCGAGTTCTTAGGCAGGAGCCCTAGCAAACTCGAAAGGGAAGTGTGAACTAGGGCAGACAGCTCTTGGCCAGAACAGGGGGGCATTCGTGGTGGATTTTTCGTTTTTTGACTGCTTGCAGCGCTATACGTTGTTTTAGGGTTATATATATAGCCAGTTAGTCCGCCCACTTGGGCAGACGACAACACTCTTAGGATATAAAACTCCCCCCCTAAATTTGACACTTTTGGCTCCAAGCCTTCCCGCTGCCTCTAGGCATATGTTTTTATAGTGATTTTGTTCGCCTTCCTCTGAACAGGGGGAGACATATGTCCGGAGGGCGATATCTTAATCCGATCGGTCACAATTAAAGTCCGAAGATGCGTCGGCAACCTTGGACGCTTGCCGACTTGTCCATCCCTACTGTAGTCTTGCCTACCACCATGGAGTAGGTTGGTTTGTGGTTTGCTCCAGTTCAATATATAAGAAGTAAACTTTCTTCGCAAACAGGCCCGCACCAACTAGTGTAGCAGCGCGCCAAAACGGCCGAAACCTACATCGCTAGAAAGCTCCCGACGAGCTCTATCTAACTATACCGGGTGCATCTGCGCGCGAGACGCTACGCAGGTGCTGTAGGCGTAGGAAGATAGGGAAAACGAGCTACATACGGCTCCTAGAAATCTTCTTCTATACCGCCTAGACCTATAACCCGGATCTATAACGGATCTACCTAGCGCTAGCCCCAATAGCCTATACTAGACCTAGTATAGAGGTTGATAGCGACCTCCCCCCCCCTGCCCCCGCTACTAGGAGCACCTTACCCGCCCCGAGAGGCCTATCTAAGTCCTGGTATAACGGACCCGAACCCCCCCGTGGAGCGCCCCCGAGCGGCCCCCGCAACTACTAGTAGACCTACCGCTAACCCCCCTGTTAATACTAACAGTAGTAGCACTAACCCCCCCCCCGCTAGGAACAACGCGGATTAGGCGATATCAAGGCTATACTCGATAGTATAGTCGCCCTAGTTAGCCTAAATAAGAAGAACATCGCCTAAGGAGTAGCGAGAGAGATCCTAGCCTAGGTACAAAGCGCTATTAACTAGCTATAGAGCGCTAAAGGAGGCCCAGAAGGCCTTAACTATATAACTATAAGGAAGATCGTTACTAAGGAAGTATAGGCTGCGCTTACGAGCGCCCTAGCTACTATAAGCGTAGGATAGGGTCCTAACTGCTCCTAGGCAACGATTGCGGCAGGAGCCCTAGCGCCCTAAGCGCAACCTACAAAGGCGATCCCCCGAAGGATCGCTAAGGAAATCCTTGTCTAAGGTAACGGCCTGCCGGCTAACCTTGCGAAGAGAACCCCCCTAGAGATTATCTAGGCGATTAATAACTAGTCTATATAGAAGGGAGTAGTTGCTATAAGGAAGCTCCCTAGCGGGGACACTATTATTACCTTTAGGGATAAAGCAGCGAAGGAATAGTATACTAAGAACAACTAGTAGATCTACCAAGCGTTCGGGGAGCAGGCGAAGGAAGCCTATAGGACCTTCGCGATGCTCCTAAAGGGTCTAACGAGGTTAGAGATCTAGGGAGTTACTAAAGCGGAGTTCGCCTAGGGACTGGATTTCCGTATAGTAAATATAGTTAAGTTCAGGATCCCTAGTAAGCTAGAGCTTACAAGAGCGACGGTACTAGTAACCTTCGAGAGCTAAGACAAGGTAAGAGCGGCGTATGACTTTGGAGTTATCTAGGACGCCCGAGTACTAGACTACGAACCGTACTAGGTAGCGCTTAAGCTAAAGCAGTGCTTTAAGTACTAGAAGTAGGTATATATCTAGAGGTACTACCCGAAGGAACCCCTATATAGAAGATATAGGGCAAGGGCCTATAGAGTAGGAGGAAAGGAAGGGGAGGCCTAGTACCCTACTTACAAAGGCTACCTCCTACTAAGGTACCTAGTATATAGCGGAAAGCACACTAGGTAGTCGAAGGAGTATAGGGAGAGGGTAAGAGCGCGGGAGGGGGCTAAGGAAGCGTACTAACATAGGCCTAGAACATTCGAACCTACTAGACCGGAGCCCACGAAGCTACTATTCGCGTTTATACGCTAAGGCGTAGAGGAGGAGGATAGGGAGGGATACTAGAGGGTCGGAGCGAAGAGGCCTAGGTTCCTAATACTAAAAGGCCGCCCTACCGTAGTAAGCAAGGATATATCGTAGAGCCGACTATAGTTTAGCCCGGCTATAGCCCTATTCGCGTTAGGGCCGCCGCTACTATAGCAGTAGCGCTAGGGATCCTAAGGATCCTAGGCGGAACCCCTAAGCGCCTAGGAAGTACCTAATATATAGGCTACTAGTGTCCTAAGCATATAGAATACCTAGCCCTAGGGTCTACTAGTAGCGGCAACTATCCCCCTAACCTAAAACGAGCCGGAGGATAAAGGTATAGCTAGCGGAGAGGATAATCTTTAAAACTATACTCTAGAATACTAGAGGTGTAAAGCAGAATATAGAGATTCTACTAGAGGAGGCGGAGTTCAATATAATCGCAGTCTAGGAACTATAGCTTAGTAAACAGGGGGTAGCCTACTACCCCTAGAGCTTACGGTACTACCTGGTTTATATATAATAGGGAAAAGCGGCGATATACGTATATAAGAAGTTCAATATCGGATAGTAGGAATATAAGGCGAGCACGTAGTAGTATAGGGTATAGTTCCTGGAGCTAGGGAGGAGGGGTCTAGAGCTCTAGTTAGTATATAACATGTCACGGGTCTAGCCGTGACATATGGCCGTATGGCCATTGCGGGCCGTATGGCCATTGTGGAGCGGTTGTGCGATGTGGGGCCTGCAGAGCCTGCAGCGCGCATGTGGAGCCCGCCGCAGGGCATATCCCCGGCGGGCCACACCCACCATCTTGAGTTCCTCGTACAACCACATCGAATATATACGTACCCTAACATTAGGCATTTACTACCTGTGATAGTTGGTTGTACCTTCTGTTCGTGTGCGCAGACCCTCGTCGATTGATTACGACGAATTTGCGTTGCGCGAACTAACCGAAATCACAATTCGACCGCCCCGAACCTAAGAAACCAACAAGATAGTCGGTCCCGAAACGACAAGACAGTCCTAAGAACCCGAACCTAAGAAACCGAACCCCCGAACCCAAGAAACCGAGAAACCGAACCCCCGAACCTAAGAAACCGAACCCCCGAACCTAAGAAACCCGAACAAAGAAGAACGAGCACTATAGACGTTGACGCAAGCTCCGTAGCCTAAGTGCCTATTCCTATTAAGGATATACATAGCGAGGCCGCTACGGCCCTAAAGGAAGAGGTATACCCGAAACTAAAGGGTTATTTCGAAGGATACTATAGGCCGTTCATAGGTAACAACCTCCTACTAAAAGCGCTTAAGAGAGCTAGAAAGGACAATATAACGGAGAGGATAATGGCGAACCTGGCCGAACATATCCTTAGGGGCGCGACCGAGGAAATCTAGAGATAGATAGTTAGGGCGAACGAGGCGAACGAGAAGGCTATAGTGCTGCAAGTAGAGAATAACGTTTTGACAAGGCTAATCGAGTCCGGGAAGCTAGGCGGCGGCGGCGGCGGTGCTAGAGAGGGTAGTATGCCGTACGTATCCGCGTTTTCGGGCTCCGAGCGGGACTTAGCGAAGCGAACTATACAATTTAGAATGTAGAAGACGCTGATTACGGCGCGATAGGCCGTACGGCCGCTGGAATATACGACCGAGAAAGCGAAGATCCTTTACATAGCTTCGCTACTAGAGGGAATTGTAGCTATAGGAATTAGCAACTATATCGATACTATTGTCGCGAATCCAGGCGATAAGTAAGCCTAGGTATAGACAACTACCGACGAGTTCATTAAGTTCCTTTCTAAGAAGTACGTAACGATAGATCTAGTAGCTAACGTAGAGAACAAGCTACGTAAGATAGCGTAGAAGGATAAGTACGTAAAGTTTATAGACTTTATTATAGAGTTCTCGAACCTCTACAACCTAAGTAACTAGGATAACACTACCTATATACGCGCGCTAAGAGAGAAGCTTTCGAAGCTAATGCGGGACCTGATCCTACCGTAGACGAACCTCCTAGCCCGGGATAACTTCTAGGGATAGGTTACTATAGCCTAAGCCTAGGCTAATAACCTCGAAATAGAGGAACACTTAAAGAAGGCTAACAAGCCAAACTACTATAACGGCTACAATGCTAAGAAGGAAGGCAAGGACCTAAACGCTATAGACGTTAACCGGGTAACTACTACCGAGGATAAGGCGACTATCTTACGACTCTCTGACTTAGAGAGGGAGCAGTATATAGCTATAGGTCTCTGTTTCCTCTATAGCACGAGGGGCTACATCGCGGCGAAATGTATAGAGAAAGGCAAGCAAGCCTAGAACAACCTAGGCGCTAGAGGTAGAGGGTAGTAGGGTAGCTGCGGCAACAACAGCGGATTTAGCAACAACGGCGGATTCGGCAACAACGGTGGATTTAGCAACAACAGCGGCCTGAACTGGAATAATAACAGCGGCCCGAACTAGAATAATAACAACGGCGGATTTGGAGGCGGCGGAGGCCGCGGCGGTAGCGGATACCCGTATCGACAGAACAACAACAACTAGAACTTCGGCAACAACGGCGGAGGCGGCCGCAGCGTATACCGCGTGCGATTCATGGACCAAGGCTACGTTCTAGGAGAAGTCGGTTACGACGATACCGAGCACTACGAACCCGAATAGAGTACGGAAGACCTGGAATAGTAACAATAGTACTAGGGAAATGCCTAGCCTTTACGCGAAGACGCGCGTAGGGGTATAGAGGCTATTACAGGGGAGGTAGTAGCGATTTAGTTATTAGCGCTGTCGGTTAGACAGCTAATTTAATCCTATTATCCTCCTACATTGTAATGAGCAAGCGTAAGATAGCGTATATAGCGCTTGTGGATTTAGGCTATATAGGTCTTGCCTTTATAGACTTTAGTTTCGCGGTATGTAACGATATACTGCTAAGTAGACTAGAAACGAGGAAGCTACTTTACTTGGCTAATAGTGTACTAAAGTTATAGATCGAATGGAGCATAGTGCTAGAACTAAGGATCGGCTAGTATAGGGAGAAGCTTCGGTTCTTTATTACTATACTAGCGAAAGATAATCCGATTATTCTAGGCCTCCTATAGCTAAGAAGATACGACCTAACAATCAACTAGGCGGACCTAAAGCTTACGTTTAGGGAGCGTTACTAAGAGCAATGTTACTTACTAGAATATATACCTAAGCTAATAGCACCGTAAGCGAAGCCTACAACTACAGAACCTACGACCGTAGAAACTATAACTGTAAAAAACATAGCGAAATACTAAGTATTAGTCGAGGAAGTCCCGGATAAGGGAGAACTAGAGGATAGGGAGTATAACCAGGGTCTAGAGAACCTATAGAAGAAGAGGAAAAGGAGGTTATCCCTGTTGCAACGCTATTAGAGAGCGCTCGAGAACGGACCGTAGTGGACCTTATCCCTGCTAGGATCGAGAGCGGTAGTTATTCCGAATAAGCTTACAAGGAGGCTATAACTAGCGAAGAAGGTGAACGGGCGTAGGTACCTATAGGCGCCGCTACTACTAAAACAACTCCCGAAGCTACTACCGTGTAACGAGGCGATTAATAAAAACGACATTAAGATACTAAACGCGCTAAACTTTATACTTTTCTGCTACTAGAAGGGCGTAACGGTAATACGTGTAACGGTCGACTAACTAGAACAAGCAATACTAAACGAGAAGAAGGATAAGGAGAGGGCCGCGCTTTACGCCCTACTAGACGACTTTTACAAGCGGATGTTGAACCGCGAAGGCTCGCCGGAGGACTATACTTCGGTACTCCTAGAACGGCACTACAAGTTCGTGAACGCCCTCTGGAGCGACGCGGAAACGATTTACAGGATTATAGAGGAGGACGCCCGGAAATTCTTCGAGAAGAGTAACAAACCCTAGCTAACGGTAGCGGATATCTTGAAACGCCTACTAGCGGAGTATCGCGATACGTTCGAGACTTTTCTTCCCTAGGAGGCGGATACGCTGCTACTATATAGATTATATAACTATAAAATCGAGCTAATACTAGGAAGTAAGCTACTGTTCTTAAGGAATAGACTGTTCTTACTAATAGAACTGCGCGTAGTTAAGCGCTAGCTGGATAACCACCTGACGAAAGGCTTTATCCGACTATTAAAATCAAGCACGGGAGCGCCTCTACTACTTGCCTAGAAGCTAGGAGGCGGAGTACGGATTTGCGCTAACTTCTAAGGTCTGAACAACGTTTCGATAAAGAGTCGATATCCAATACTACTAATTAAGGAGACACTCGATTCTATCTATAGAGCGCGGATCTTTACAAAGCTAGATGTTATTGTAGCGTTTAATAGAGTCCGAGTGGCGGAAGGCTACGAATAGTTAATAGCGTTTGTAATACGATTCGGCCTCTACGAATCGCTGGTTACGCCGTTCGGGCTATAGGGAGCGCCCGCTACGTTTTAGCACTATATTAATAATACGCTATACGATATACTGGACGTATACGCTACGGCGTATCTAGACGATATACTAATCTACTCTACGAATATAGCAGACTACGTTAAGCAAGTGAAGGAGGTACTAAAGAGACTGCACTAGGTAGGGCTCTAGGTCGATATTAACAAGTGCGAATTCTATACTATAAGAACGAAATACCTAGGCCTGATCATTATACTAGGCGGTATCGATATGGACAAAGAGAAGGTAGTAGCTATCGTATCCTAGGAACCGCTAATAACGAGGCGGCAGCTACAACGGTTCTTAGGCTTCGCGAACTTCTACTAACGATTTATCAAGAACTTCTTAGGAGTAGTACGGCTACTTTACGACCTTACGAAGAAGACAACAAGCTAGGAATGGAGCAGACCGTGCTATCTGGCTTTCGAACAACTAAAAACGTACTTCTCGACGGCACTAGCGCTAAGGATCTACAACTAGGATAAGCCCGTAGTCGTCGAAACTAACGCTTTAGACTAGTTAGTAGGCGGAACGCTACTATAGCAAGACAATAATAGCGACTAGTACCTAGTAGCCTACTTCAGCGCGAAGCACTTAGTATAGGAATGCAATTACAACATCTATAACAAGGAGCTATTAGCGGTAATCAAGGTACTAGAGGAATAGTGACTAGAACTAGAGGGAGTAAACGGCCGGTTTAACATTATTACGGACTATAAGAACCTTCAGACCTTCGTAACGACGAAACAACTGTCTCTAAGGTATATACAGTAGTCCGAATTCCTATTACGATTCAACTTCCGTATTATCTACCGGCCGGGATTGGCAAACGCAATGCCAGATGCGCTAAGCTACAAGCTAGAACATATGCTATAGGGCGTAGAGGATAACTGACTCTGGAACCGCAAGAGGCTACTAATCGACCCCGACCGGTTCGATCTAGAGACATTTGAACTGCTAAGACTATATGACAAGGCGATTACAGTTAACCAGTTGGACCTATTAAGGTATATCGACGATCTGCTGAATGAGATGTATACGAGCTTAGATCTGCTGAAGGTAACGCTCAAGGCGTTAGCAGACCCTAGAACCAGAACGTGGCCAAAGGATATAAAAACGAAGCTTAAAGTGCTATACGCAGAGTGCCAAGCTATCGCGGGCAAGGCTTACTACTATAGGAGGATACTTATCGACCTAGACAACGACGAAATATAGCTATAGCTAATCTACCGAACTTACGTATTGGGACCCAGGGGCTACCCTAGAAGGACCAAGACCATTGATCTGATGAACCGGAAATACTGGTGGACCAGGATGACCGGTACGATCCGCGACTACTGCAACGCCTGCTTGCTGTGTGACAAGACGAAAACGCCGAGGGCGCTACCGACGGGCTTTCTAAAGCCGCTACTAGTACTACTCTCGCTATAGTAGGATATATTGGTGGATTATATTATACTACTCCCGCTATATACAAGGAGAAACCGCACCTTTAACTATATTGTAGTGGTGGTGGACCGACTAACGAAAATGCGCCACTTTATCCCGATAGAGACCTTAGAAGTAGATAAGTTAATAGACCGCTTTGTAGAACGGGTCTATAGCCTATATAGCCTGCCCGAGACGATTATATTAGATAGAGGTATATAGTTCGTTTCAACGTTCTAGAGAACACTATCGTCAAGATTGGCGGTGACTCTAAAACTATTATCGGCGTTCTACCTACAGACGAACGGCTAGACTGAACGGATTAACGTAGAGTTAGAGTAGTATTTACGCCTTTTCGTCGACTAGGTACAAGATGACTAGGCGGATTAGGTACCGCTTGTAGAGTTCGTAGGGAACAATATATTATTAGAGACAACGGGAGTATCGCCCTTCTTCGCGAACTACGGTTTCTACCTACGTATAGGCGTAGAACCGAGCAGACTATACCTACTAGAACTCTCGGAAGCTTAGAAGAGGGAGTTTTTCTAGGTAATAGAGATATCTATACGCTTTAAAGCAGTGCTAGACATAGCGAAGGCACTAGCGAGGCAAGCGTAAGACCGTTACAAGATTAACGCGAACGCTAAACGTAGCGACGCCCTAGTCTATAGAATCGGCGATAAGGTAATGCTTAATATACGGTATTACAAGACGGGGCGCCCGACGAAGAAGCTCGAACTACGCTAGGAGGGACTATTCGAAGTTACTAAAGCAGCGTTACACGCGGTGACGTTACGCCTTCTAGCGAATATGAAGATATTCGATACGTTCTACGTATTACTGGTTCGGCTATAGTAGGGCGAGCAGGGAATCCTAGGGCAAGCCAACGTGTAGAGAGATGTGAGGGCGAACTGTAGTAGGGAAGTGAGGCGCTAGGACGACGGCGTCGAAGTAGTTGAATGGAGATTTAAAGAGATTCGAGACTTTAGGAAGGCAGAGAACGGGAGGTGGCAATACCTGGTTAAGTAGGAGGGCTACACCTAGCCGACTTAGTAGCTAGTAACGGATCTACGCGGCTGCGATGATGCTATTTGGAAGTTCCACGATGCTAATCCGAACAAGCCAGGGCCCCTAGCGTGGGTTCCGAGAAGGTACTGAAGCTACGATTCGAGCGTTCGAACCGTGGGCTTGATTTGAAGAGGAGGCTTGTTTTGAGGGAGGGTAGTGTCACGGGTCTAGCCGTGACATATGGCCGTATGGCTATTGCGGGCCGTATGGCCATTGTGGAGCGGTTGTGCGATGTGGGGCCTGCAGAGCCTGTAGCGCGTATGTGGAGCCCGCCGCAGGGCATATCCCCGGCGGGCCACACCTACCATCTTGAGTTCCTCGTACAACCACATCGAATATATACGTACCCCAACATTGGGCATTTACCACCCGTGATATAACAACTATATAGTAGATAAGACTATCCTAAAGAGCCTCCTAGCCTATTAGGGCCTAGCCTACGCTATAATCCTAGCGGGAGACTTTAACCTCTAGAACCTAGTCTAGGACAAGTTCGGGCGATACAAGAGGAAGTCCAAGGAGCTCCTCGAGCTAGCTTACAAGTAGGACCTAAGCCTATAAACCCTATAGGGTATAGTTACAAGAACCCCTATAGGAGAGCAAAGGGGCAAGACGTTAACGATCAACTATATCTAGGCCTTAATAGACCTAACAACAACGTATTTAGAGAAGAAGATTAAGGGAGGGTCGGACTACTACCTATAGGTACTCGAAGTAAAGCTCGATAGCCTATTCCTAAGGGGGAAGGCGCTAGAAGGGTAGAACTAGAAGAAAGTCTCGAAGAAGCTAATAAAGGTAGAGGCAGCGTACTTACTACTAAGGATATAGCTTAACGACAGAGGACTAGAGGGGCTAAAAGTAAGGATCAAGACGAGAAAGGGGCTAGAGGAGGTGTTCGAAGAGCTAGCTACGGAGCTAATAGCTATCGCCTACACGATAGCCCCTAGGAGGAAGGAATCAAGGGGGAGGAGCTCCCTATAGTAGATAGGTAAGGTAGAGGAGGCGTCGAAGGTAGCGAAGGAGGCGGAGAAGGAACTCCGGAGGACCCCTACGTAGTTCTATAAGGAGAAGCTTAACAAGAAGTAAAAAGAGCTAGTAATGGAAATAGCGGAAGAAAAGAGGCGCTCCTAGAGGAAGACGATCGAGGAAGCTAGGGAGGAGACCCTATAGTAGCTTAAGCGATAGGCAAGGCTTAGGAGCTTCCTCCCCTCTAAGCTACCGAAACTCCCGGCCCTAAAGGGCCTAAATAGTAGCCTAGATCTAACGACGTACTAGAATAAGGCGGAGGCGCTTGCGAAGAAGTTCTTCCTAAGCCTAAGGGCGGACTTTAGCGATATCTAGGACCTAGACCTTAAGGAGGAGTAGGAACAGGGGTTCAAGGTCTAGGAGCTTATAAGCTTCCTAGCGATAGAAGCGGTATAGGATAAAGCGAGCCTATAGAAGGCCCTAGGGGAGGATATACTCCTAATAGGATTCCTGAAGGCGTGCGGCCGACCGCTAAGCTAGATCCTCGCGGCCCTGACTATAAGGTGCCTATAGCTAGTATAGTTCCTAGCTACATTTAAAAAAGCTAAGACGGTAGTCCTGCGGAAGCTAGGAAAGACACCTAATATATACTATACCCTAGGAGGGTACCGCCCTATTGCGCTACTCCTAACTATAGGGAAGGTGATTAAGGTAGTAGTAGCGAGAAGGATTATAGCGGTAGCGGAGGTCTATAGGCTACTCCCTACTAAGTAGATAGGTAACTAGGCGAGTAGATCGACCGAGCTAGCAGTCTAACTAGTTATAGCCTAGGTCTAGGAGGTATAGCGCTAAGGCGCCTTAGTATCCCTCTTGTAACTAGATATCGCCGGAGCCTTCGATATAGTTAACTACGTTAGACTACTAGCTACGCTCTAGGAGCTCGGCTACCTAAAGTAGATAGTACTCTAGGTATAGGAATAGCTAACGGACAGGGTTATAATCCTCTACTTCAATAGGAAGGTAATAGACAATATCCTAGTTATAGCAGGGGTACCCTAGGGGTCCCCCCTATTACCTATCCTATTTATCTTATATATTATATTACTATATAAGGACCTAAGGAGAGAGTACCTATACCTTAGTATAGCGGGCTTCGCTAATAATACGAACCTACTAGTGTTTAGAAAGTCGGCTAAGGTAAACATCCGCTAACTCGAGCGAGCGTAGGGAACCTGCTTAAAGTAGGCGGGAACGTAGGGAATAGCGTTCGTAGCGTAGAAGTACGAACTAATCCACTTTAATAAGAACCGAAGGTAGTAGCTAGACCTAGCTAAGCTCGCCCTCCCGGATAGAGGTAGGTATATAGATATTAAACTAGTTAAGTCTGCTAGGTTCCTTAGGGTCTAGCTAGACTAGAAGCTCTTATAGCAAGCGTACCGCGGCGCGGTTAAGAAGAAGCTCGCTACCTAGGAGTTCGCGCTAACAAGGATCACGGCGAAGACGTAGGGCCTAAGCCTCGCAAAGGCCTAAAAGGTATATACAAAGTATATAAGGAGCGTAGTAGCATACGGAGCGGCGAGCTACTACGTCCTGACTATAGTCAGTAAGGGGAGCGAGCTAAAGGGGATAGCTAAGAAGCTAGCGAAAGACTAGAGCAGGGGCCTCCGCGTAGTAGCAGGAGGCTATAGAACTACGCTAATTAGGTACCTAAAGACAGAGGCCTAGGTCCTACCGGTAGACCTCTACCTGAACAAGCGGCTAGCTAACTTTGAAGCTAGGATATACAAACTACTCCTCTAGTTAGGGGAGGGACTAGGGCACCCCCTAGTTATAGTAGCGAGCTTAATCTAGGAGGCGTATACTAAGCTATTTAGGAGGTTCTAGAAGAGGAGCGGGAGGATGTAAGGGAGGAAGCCTAGGCTAGGCCTATAGGGGCTAATAGCAGTCGAGAGAGTAGTAGCTATAGCAAACGAGTAGGCTAAGCAAAAGTAGAAGATAGGGAAGCTAAAGAACAAGACCCTTAACACGGATAGAGTAGTAGAACTTGCCTAGCAGGAGCGCGAGATAGCGGCCTAGGAGAGGCGCGCTACGCTTATAATAAGAGCAAGAAGACTTATATACCGCTTAGTAGATAAGGACCCCCCGATATAACTATTTACGGACCTTGCCCTTAAAAGACATAAGGGTCTAAGTAAGGCTTAGAGCTCCCTGCTCGCCTAGGCGTATAGCGGGGACATTAGCCTCTAGGAGTACCTAAATAGGGTAAACGTCCTAGAGATTACTACGCTATACTATAAGTATAGCGAGGGCAAAGAAACGATCGAACACCTAGTAGTATAGTACAAAGATCTACTAAAGTATAGAACCTAGGAAGAGTTATAAATACAGTTACAACAGGATCTGTAGCTCGTCTTATAACAAGCTATATAGCCGTATAAGAGCTTAGCAAAGGTAGTTATTAGCTAGTTAATAGATTCGGGGCGCCTGACGGAGTATAGCGTAGCTTGTAGGCTATAACTAGAAGCTACAATAGCCGCAAAAGCGGCTAAGAGCAGCAGAGAGGGTGCAGGAAGTGCCGAATCGAGCCGCTAAGGAAGACAGGGGCTACCTTTTACACGTAGTTCGATGGATTCAAAGCGCTAAAGCAGAAGCGTAGGCAGGGGTTTTCACCCGGCCCCCTGTTCAGGGGGTACGGTTTCCTTTGTATATAAACCAGTAGCAGGACCGGCGCGCCGTAAGGCATATCGGAGTACGAATAAATATATATAAGAAGTTTAATATCGGATAGTAGGAATATAAGGCGAGCGCGTAGTAGTATAGGGTATAGTTCCTAGAGCTAGGGAGAAGGGGTCTAGAGCTCTAGTTAGTATATAATAACTATATAGTAGATAAGACTATCCTAAAGAGCCTCCTAGCCTATTAGGGCCTAGCCTACGCTATAATCCTAGAGGGAGACTTGAACCTCTAGAACCTAGTCTAGGACAAGTTCGGGCAATATAAGAGGAAGTCCAAGGAGCTCCTCAAGCTAGCTTATAAGTAGGACCTAAGCCTATAAACCCTATAGGGTATAGTTATAAGAACCCCTATAGGAGAGCAAAGGGGTAAGACGTTAACGATCGACTATATCTAGGCTTTAATAGACCTAATAATAACGTATTTAGGGAAGAAGATTAAGGGAGGGTCAGACTACTACCTATAAGTACTCAAAGTAAAGCTCGACAGCCTATTCCTAAAGGGGAAGGCGCTAGAAGGGTAGAACTAGAAGAAGGTTTTAGAGAAGCTAATAAAGGTAGAGGTAGCGTACTTACCGCTAAGGATATAGCTTGACGATAGAGGACTAAAGGGGCTAAAGGTAAGGATCAAGACGAGAAAGGGGCTAGAGGAGGTGTTCGAAGAGCTAGCTACGGAGCTAATAGCTATCGCCTACGCAATAGCCCCTAGGAGGAAGGAGTTAAGGGGGAGGAGCTCCCTATAGTAGATAGGTAAGGTAAAGGAGGCGTTAAAGGTAGCGAAGGAGGTAGAGAGGGAGCTCCGGAGGACCCCTATATAGTTCTATAAGGAGAAGCTTAACGAGAAGTAAAGAGAGCTAGTAACGGAAATGGCGGAAGAAAAGAGGCGCTTCTAGAGGAAGACGATCAAGGAAGCTAGGGAGGAGACCCTATAGTAGCTTAAGCGATAGGTAAGGCTTAGGAGCTTCCTCCCCCCTAAGCTACCGAAACTCCCGGCCCTAAAGGGCCTAGATAGTAGCCTAGATCTAACGACATACTAGAATAAGGCGGAAGCGCTTACGAAGAAGTTCTTCCTAAGCCTAGGGGCGGACCTTAGCGATATCTAGGACCTAGATCTTAAGGAGGAGTAGGAATAGGGGTTTAAGGTCTAGGAGCTTGTAAGCTTCCTAGCGATAGAAGCGGTATAGGATAAAGCGAGCCTATAGAAGGCCCTAGGGGAGGATATACTCCTAATAGGATTCCTGAAGGTATATAGCTAACCGCTAAGCTAGATCTTCGCGGCCCTAACTATAAGGTACCTGCAGCTAGTATAGTTCCTAGCTACGTTTAAGAGAGCTAAGACAGTGGTCCTATAGAAGCTAGGAAAGACATCTGACATATATTATACCCTAGGAGGTTACTACCTTATTACGCTACTCCTAACTATAGGGAAGGTAATTAAGGTAGTAGTAGCGAGAAGGATTATAGCGGCGGTGGAGGTCTATAGGCTACTCTCTACTAAGTAGATAGGTAACTAGGCGAGTAGATCGACCGAGCTAGCGGTCTAACTAGTTATAGCCTAGGTCTAGGAGGTATAGCGCTAAGGCGCCTTAGTATCCCTCCTATAACTAGATATTACTAGAGCCTTCGATATAGTTAACTACGTTAGACTATTAGCTACGCTCTAGGAGCTCGGCTACCTAAAGTAGATAGTACTTTAGGTATAGGAATAGCTAACGGATAGAGTTGCGATCCTCTACTTCGATAGGAAGGTAATAGATAATATCCTAGTTATAGCGGGGGTACCCTAGGGGTCCCCTCTATTACCTATCCTATTTATCTTATATATTATATTACTATATAAGGACCTAAGGAGAGAGTACCTATACCTTAGTATAGCAGGCTTCGCTAACAATACGAACCTACTAGTGTTTAGAAAGTCGGCCGAGGTAAATGTCCGCTAACTCGAGCAAGCGTAGGGAACCTACCTAAAGTAGGCAGGAACGTAGGGAATAGCGTTTATAGCGTAGAAGTACAAACTAATCTACTTTAATAAGAACCGAAGGTAGTAGCTAGACCTAGCTAAGCTCGCCCTCCTAGATAGAGGTAGGTATATAGATATTAAACTAGTTAAGTCCGCTAGGTTCTTTAGGGTCTAGCTAGACTAGAAGCTCTTATAGTAAGTGCACTACGGCGTAGTTAAGAAGAAGCTCGCTACCTAGGAGTTCGCGCTAATAAAGATCGTGGCGAAGACGTAGGGCCTAAGCCTTGCGAAGGCCTAGGAGGTATATACAAAGTATATAAGGAGCGTAGTAGTATATAGAGCGGCGAGCTACTATATCCTAACTATAGTTAGTAAGGAGAGCGAGCTAAAGGGGATAGCTAAGAAGCTAGCGAAGGACTAGAGCAGGGGCCTCCGCGTAGTAGCAGGAGGCTATAGAACTACGCTAATTAGGTACCTAGAGACGGAGGCTTAGGTCCTACTAGTAGACCTCTACCTAAACAAGCAGCTAGCTAACTTCGAAGCTAGGATATATAAACTACTCCTCTAGTTAAAGGAGGGACTAGGGCGCCCTTTAGTTATAGTAGTAAGCTTAATCTAGAAGGTATATACTAAGCTATTTAGGAGGTTTTAGAAGAGGAGTAGGAGGACGTAAGAGAGGAAGCCTAGGCTAGGCCTATAGGGGCTAATAGTAGTCGAGAGAGTAGTAGCTATAGTAAACGAGTAGGCTAAGCAAAAGTAGAAGATAGGGAAGCTAAAGAACAAGACCCTCGATATAGACGGAGTAGTAGAACTCGCCTAGTAGGAGCGCGAGATAGCGGCCTAGGAGGGCCGTACCGCGCTTGTAACGAGAGCAAGAAGACCTACGTACTGCTTGGTAGACAAGGACCCCCCTATATAACTATTTATAGACCTTGCCCTTAAGAGATATAAGGGTCTAAGTAAGGCTTAGAGCTCCCTGCTCGCCTAGGCGCGTAGCGGGGACATTGGCCTCTAGGAGTACCTAAATAGAGTGAACGTCCTAGAGATTACTACACTATACTATAAGTGTAGCAAGGGCAAGGAAACAATCGAATATCTAGTAGTATAGTATAAAGATCTACTAAAGTATAGAACCTAGGAAGAGTTACAAATATAGTTACAACGGGATCTGCAGCTTGTTTTACAACAAGCTATATAGCTATATAAGAGCTTAGTAAAGGTAGTTATTAGCTAGTTAATAGATTCGGGGCGCCTAACGGAGTATAGCGTAGCTTATAGGCTATAACTAGAAGCTACAAAGGCTACAAAAGCGGCTAAGAGTAGCGGAGAAGGCGTAGGAAGTGCCGAATCGAGCCGCTAAGGGAGATAGGGGCTATCTTTCACACGTAATTTAATAGATTTAAAGCGCTAAAGCAGAAGCGTAGGTAGGGGTTTTCACCCGGCCCCTTGTCTAGGGGGTACGGTTTCCTTTATATATAAACTAGTAGCAGGACCGGCGCGCTGTAAGGTATATTAGAGTACAAATAAATAAATAATTGTTATGACTATATTATAATTAGTAAGGATCTATATTAGTATTTCTTTAGATTTATATAACGTAACGCTAAGTTATATATCTAATAACGAAATTCTTAGCTATTAGCCCTACTTTTATATTCTAGACCTTATAAACTTCTATTTTTAGTATTTCGCTACTACCTAGGTATTCTCTTTTTAGCTAATTTGTAGCTAGGGGGTATATTACAACCTAGCTAGCCCCTATCGCTATAGCCTGCTCTAATTACCTACTTCGTAGCCTCTTAGAGCTCTATATTCCCTTTCCTATTATATATAGCTATACTCCTATACCCTCTCCTTCCTCTATCTCTCTCTCCTCGATATATAAAAATCAATGCAGCGTATCTCTCCTCTATGCTCTTCTAGTACTACTATAAGCCTACGTAAGATAGTAGGTTCAAAAATAGGGTTTTCACAGTAGTAATTGCTTCAATTTAGTAGTTAATCTAGTCTTAGTAAAAGCTATATATTCTAATTAAAATCTTCAAGGGGGGAGCCCTATAGATACCTAATACTAGTTACTAAGCTTAGTGTTACCCCTAAGCCCTTAAGTAGGTTCGTCCAATATCGTTATAGTAGTTTTAATTTACTATAGTAGGTTCAACAAAAGGCGTACTACATTACGCCGCCGATAGTATAGAATGTTATAAGGTAAAGTCTTAGCTTCTAACTCCTAAGCGCTAAGAAACTAGAAACTAAGATCCTAGCCTAAGGAAGTGCCGCACTAAGCCTTATAAACAACCTAGTAGCTAAAAGACACGTTTAGGAAAGAGAAATAGAGGAGTAAGAGAGAGTAAGGGAAATACTATAAGGAGGAAAGGGGAGGGGTTAGGGTAGTAGGAGTAGGCGTAGGATAAGGAATAAGAAGGAATCTAACAAAGTATACTACGATATAGCTTCCTAGCCTAAGGGAAGTGCTTAGTAAAGTAAACATTCTTCCTCCCTATAAGCTAATATCTACTAGGAACCTTTTCCTACT
The DNA here is from genome assembly GCA_033297235.1 of Trichocladium antarcticum. NCBI lineage: Eukaryota > Fungi > Ascomycota > Sordariomycetes > Sordariales > Chaetomiaceae > Trichocladium > Trichocladium antarcticum. The sequence continues at coordinate 2,950,037 of MU853402.1, forward strand.
CCCCTGTTATAGTAACTCGCTTATTTCCTTTAGCGTCTATAAAGGTAAGCTTCGACGAAAACCTATACTTCTTTATCGTAACCTTGGTACGTTAGACTATAGGTCTAACTATAGTCCGATTGTTATCGTCGTTATAGTCGTTAACGCCTCCGCTATAGGGAACTCCTTGTACTACCGCCTATTGTTTTCCTTTTCCTTTGTATTCGTCTTCGTCCTCCGCGATCTCCTCGCTATACTTATAGTACTCCTTGTCTTCCTCGTACCCTGCTTCTCCTTCCTAACTAGGGAAAGGGCTAGCAGCTTAGCTAAAGTACGGTATATCCTAGTCGGTACTTAGCCCCGGTAGGTCCGAGTAACCTAGATAGCTATCGCTAATCTTACCTTCTAAGGTAGTAGCTAGCGGCTAGCTGGTACCCTATACCCTATCCTCTCTAGGGTTTTCAGGGTTAGGGTTCCGAAAAAGGGCGCCTCGGTCTAGCCGCCTCTTCTTCGTACCCGTTATATTATAGACGTAGCATCCTATAGTAGGTAGGGCTGCCCTACTACCTACCTTGCCTTCTACACAGCCTACTTTAGCTTGCTTCCTCCTCCTATAATACCTACTACCACGAATGTCACCAGTTTTCCTATCACGACCTAGCCAGCCCTATCTCTATAGTCCGCTCTAATTAGCTGCTTCGTACCTACTTAGCGCCCCGTTTTCCATTTCCTATTATATATATAGCTATGTTCTTACACACTCTCTTTCCTCTATCTCTTCCTTCGATATATAACAATTAATATAACGTATCTCTCCTATATGCTCTTCTAGTACTACTATAAGCCTACATAGGAGTTATAAGCCCGGTGCTCGTTTCCCTTTATATAGTAGCTAAACCCGTTATAGCTTAGAAGTATTATTATTCTATAATCCTTATAACTCGTTTTACTATTCTTACAAGTCCCGCCGCCTTGTTCTTTACAATCGCTATCGCTAAAGCCCTTTTACGGCTTCCCTTGTTTTCCGCTTGCACCGCTCTTATATAGCCGTTCCGCAAAGTCCTTTAAAGTCGCCCCGCCTACATACAAGTTAAGCCGCTCTTTAGCGCTACTCTCTACCTGTTCCGCTATACTACTATACCTTCTAGATCTCTATCTACCTCTATCTATCGTTCTTCTATAATAGAGACTTCTACTACTATAGACACAATCGGGAACATTACTATCCTAACGGACATCCTGCTTAAGGGTCCTACGGATTGGCCGATCTAGAAGCGTTATATCGAAAGCGCCGCTATTACCCTCTACGTTTATAATATCGTTCGTTTCGATCAGAACGATGTCACTAAGGAGGCGATACTTAGTGGTTTTTAGCCGCCCTCTACTATAGAGGCTGTTACTACGCTAATAGCACGAGACTAAGCGGAATAGCTTGCCGAGGTAACCGCCTAGAACGAGAAGCTAGTTACTACTTACAGTCTAGAGCCTATCCCTCCTTAACGCCTAAGTCTAAAGAGGATCCTTGTCTAGCACTAAGCTAACTAGACTAGGTACGCCGCTTAGTAACTTACTCTAGGTATAAGCGTTAACAAGAAGAACCTAGATACGCTACGTAAAGTCATTATCGCTACTATCGATCGCGAGCGTTATAACGCTACTAACAAGACTAACCTTATAGCGTAGTAACTTAGCGTACGTACGCTCCTCCGTACTCTAGAACGCTAAGTTAGAATCTCGGATAATATAATTGCGAATATAACCCGCTAATAGTATCTCGCTTATCTTAAAGAGGCTAAGCAATCTAATATAGACCTACGGACCTAGATCGCTAACTACCGCTAGGCTTACTAACGTACTAAGGTAGCTAGTCTCGAGTATATTCGTAATACTCTACTTGTTCTAGACTTCCTTTACGTAATTAAGGATCGTCTTATCCTAGAATAGGGCCGCTACGAATACAACGCTATAATTATCGATAACTACGTTAGAAAACCCCTTAAAAGCCTTGAGGACCTAATCTAAGCCGCTAAGACCGTCGTTAGCTATAGCAAGCCGGACTTTAATAGTAGCTTCGCTACTACTAAATCTACTAGTTCTAGCAAACGCTACGATCGGGGTAAGGGAGGTGAAAAATCTTCGTCTACTAAGCCTAAGCACCCCTACCTATATATGATTTCTAATTACGTCTAGAAGCTAATCGACTGTAACACGCTCAAATCTACATTAACTAGGTTCAAACATCCGAAAGGCCCAGTTAGTCCCGAGTTCGTTTTGTAGATCTACGAACGGTTCGCTAAGAAAAAGTAGGACAACCTCCGCGCCTAGCTTAAAAAGGAAGGTTAGGCTATTAAACCCTAGCCTATATCCCTATCTAGCTCTACTTCGTCTACTAAACCAGGCTTTCCTAGCGCGGTAATAGCTGTAATCATTGATCCTACGGAACTCTTAGCCCTTAGTAAAGAAACTAGCCTTAGTAATAGCTTCGGTATCTTTACAACCGTCGATTCTAGCAAATATATCCTATTAGATAGTATCCTAGTTAATAACTATAGAGTAACCTACCTTATTAACGACCCTATACTCTTAGAAGAAGGGTCCCTTGTTAAGGCAAGGAAGGATGACTATGTTAAGGCTAGTACTACCTGTTTCCCTATCTCTAGAAGGGGCAAATAGCGCATTAAAGGAGCACTTAACGGCGTTAACGGCCTACGATCTAAGGATCTAGTTCTTAATAACGTTATAGTTATTAAGGGATTCTACTCTAACATTATCTCGGAGGCAGCCCTCTATAAGGCTAATATCTAGTACTATAGTTTGGACTATATACTGCGTTTCGGTTCGATAGAGAGTAATATTATTATTACGTCTCTCCTTTGTAGGTACAAGCTAGTGTTTTTAGAATACAAGCCTCTCTCTACCTACCTACTATATCCTTATAATTATAACTCTTCCCTTGCTATTTCTTACAATAAAGAACAAGCTCTCGCTAAGATCTACAAGGATCCTCCTACTATACCTTCGGAGTAGTCCCTTGCTATAATCTATAACATCTAACCTAGCTATCTAGATAACTTCGCTATTAGTTCCGCTACGCTTGTAATGTTAGCTACGATAAGCGATACTATAAAATAAGTTCGTTAAGGACTAGGATCGAGGCACCCTCTCCTACCCTACGAGGATTCCGAATACCTTTGGTATATCCGCGCTAGTTATCTTAGCTAGGATATACTCAAGGCTCTTGTCTAGAGAGGCTAGAACGTTCGAATTAATAGAACCAAACGTATTAACTACAAGGCTTGCTCTATTATATACTAGGGAAAAGTTATCTCCTATAGGCCTCCTATAACTAAGTTAGTACGGCCGTTCTAGCGAGTATTTTAGGACCTTTTCTATTATATATATAGGTATAATAGATCCATTTACTCTCTGATTCTTAAAGACAAGTTCTCTAGCAAACCCTTCGTCTTCCGCCTTAAAGACAAGACCTAGGACCTCCTTCTCCCGATTCTTTAATGCTTCGAGGCCTAGGTACAACGCCAATTTAGCGTAGCGATCTGCAAGTTCAAGCATAACAACGAAGGCTCCCTTATTAAAACTAGGGATCGTGGCTATACCTGGTACTAGAAATGGTACGTAGAACTAGGTATTAAGCTTAAACTCCCTCCGTCTAATATACACGAACCGACTAGCGCTATCGAACGCGCTAGTCAAGAAGTCATCACCCGCTCCATTAAGATAATAGCTAGAGCCGGTCTCCTAGGCAACCTCTAGCTAGAAGGAGAGGAGGCATCTACGTAGCTTATTAGTATAAGCCCGAGTTAAACGTATCTTTCGATAAAGTCACTAAACGACATCCTCCTTACTTAGTTCTAAACCTACTTCCGGTTCTTTTAGCTAGACGCGATCGTCTCCCTTATAGCGGATCTATAGCCTAACTAGAGCGGTATCTACGTATATAGTTACTATATATATCCTCTATATAAAGAGAGAGAGAGGGATAAGCAGAAACGTATATACAAGTCGAAGCCTAGAGTATATATCAGTTACCTTATTAGTTTCAAGGTATTAAACATCTACCAAATCTAGGTTCTAGTACTCCGTAAAGTCGTTACAACTTGTAACGTCACCTTTAACAAGAACTAGTTCTTTAAGAAGGGCGAGAGGAGGTTCGATCTATAGACTATCGCTAAGAAGTAGAATCTAGTAGACTCCCTAGAGCTTCAGCTGCACTTGCCTGCTATAGGCGTAGTACTAAGCGGCGTTAAGGACGGCGAGATAGACAATCTAGAAGCGACAACTCCTACGTCTATATCCCCTAAGTATTCTAAAGACAAGCTTAGGGGTATAGAAACTCCGAATCCTAGTTAGGACTTAGAGGTAACTATATCTAGAATAGTAGCCTAGCGTAATACAAGCAAGCTACCCTTAGTTTCTAGAGACTATACGTATAGAGGACTCCTAACACCGGATTAGTTATTTCAAAGTTCAGCCTCTACCCCTACCGGGCCTACGAGCCTAGATAACGATAGGGATTACATATATACTTCTAGAGACAGCCTTAGAAGTATATAAAGCATTACCTCTAATATAAGCACTGTTTTCGAGGACTCGGTCGATCACTATCCTAAGCACTTTATATACTTAGACGACCTACTTCCTAAGAATTATAGCCTAGAATCTTCAAACCCTAGCTACTACTCCTCTAGCTTAGATAACTTAGACGATACTAACAAACCTAAGTCCCCTACCCGCGAACGTATAAAACGCAAGTATACTAAGCGGGTATTCGCCCTAGTATTTTATACGAGCTGGCGGCTTAGGGGAATAGACTTAGAAGACCCTGCTAACGACGGTCCTTCTATATCTACCGCTAGGATTATTAGATTTACTTCGGAAATATATACTCTAGACTGTATCTACGTCCCTGAACTTAGAATATAGCAAGCGTTTTACGAAACGTATATACTATACTATAAGGAGGTACTTAATAAGGGAGATTAGGTATACCGTACTCTATATATAGTTATCGCCGCCGCGATTATACCCTAGCACGCGGCTAGACTTAACGCTACCCTAGCCCCTCCCTACGTTCACCGAGATACCCTTCTTAAAGCTCTAAAGTCTTAGAAGTAACTTGCTAAGTATCCGATAGGCAAAGAGTTCGTTAGAGCTACCGAATTGGAGATTTGGAATCTTGTAAATTATAAAACCTAGAGATATATTACTCGGTCCTCTATATCTAAACTCTTTAAGGAGAAGCCTCTACCTCTAAAGTAGGTATTCGCCTACAAATAGGATAAGGACGGATTCTTAGAGAAATATAAGGTACGTATCTACGTAAGAGGTGATCTTTAGAGCGCTAATTCGTTATAAAATATATACGCTATAATACTTATATCCCGTTCCTTCTAGGCTATAATAGCTATCGCCGCCGACGCGGATATAGAAGTTAAGTAGTTTGACGTTGCCTAGGTATTCCTAAACGCTAAAATAGACAAAGGAATCGTCTATAAGCTCCCTTAGGGGTTTAGGGAGGATTATTACCTCCCGGCTAGCTTTAAGCAAGGCGATACCTTCATCGAACTTAAACGAGCGTTATATAGCTTACGCGAATCCCCCCTTCTATAGTATAAAGAGTTCTCCTCTTCGCTCCGCGAACTTAGTCTAATAGCATCGGGTAAGGAACTATGCTTGTTTTACAACTAACACCGCCGCGTAGTAGTTCTATTTTACGTAGACGACTACCTTATATTCTACTACAAGGACTATACTAATAAGGTAAACTGGATTATAGATACGCTAGCTATAAAGTACAAAGTATATAGTTAAGGCGACGTCTTGTAGTTCCTTAGTATCTACGTCTTAAGAAACTACAAGGATCGTACAGTCTATCTAGTCTACAATTAGTATATCGAGCGAATCGCTAAGCGCTTTAATCTTAACAAGGAGACTTGCTTCCTATATATCCCCCTAGAACACGACCTTTACCTATTCGAGGGTCTTACTCCGTTCAAGGATATTAAGTGGTTCTAGGAACTTGTTAGCTCTATTCTATATATAGCTATTATAATCCGCCCCGATATAGCCTTCGCTATATTGTAGCTCTCTTAGTTCTTAAAGAATCCTAGCCCTATATACATCGAGGCTACGGAACACGTTATCGTTTACCTCTTCGGTACCTGGTTTTTAGCTATTCGGTACGGCATCGCCTTTAGGATATATATCCTGCTTATCGCTAGCGACGCCTCGTTTGTAGATATCAAGAAGACGCGCCGCTTATCCTAGGGGTATATTATAATGCTATACGGTAGGGTTATTAACTAGAAAGCCTACCGCTAAAAGACCGTTACAACTTCTTTAATAGAAGCCGAGTTACTTACTGTTTCTCTTACTACGCGTAAGACTATAGCGTTAAAGCGCTTCTTTGCTAATATTCGGTTCGATCTTAGCGAACTATATCGTATCTTCTATAACAATCAGCAAACTATCCGCCTTGTTATAGGAGACAACTAGCGCGTAGTTACTAAGCTTCACTATATAGACATCTACAACATATAGGTACGTTAGGAGTATACTAACGGGTTATTCAAGGTTAAGTACCTACCTACGGCCGATATACTAGCAGACGGTCTTACAAAACGGCTGCTACGCTAGAAGTTCGAGCACTTCCACGCTATATTGAACCTCCAAAACGCTCGCTACATTATTGAATAGAGTAAAACGGATCTTGCCAATTAAGAGGGTATCTAACACTAGGTATTGAACTGGAGCAAACCACAAACCAACCTACTCCATGGTGGTGGGCAAGACCATAGTAGGGATGGACAAGTCGGCAAGCGTCCAAGGTTGCCGACGTATCTTCGGACTTCAATTGTAACCAATCCGATCAAGATATCGCCCTCCGGACACATGTCTCCCCCTGTTCAGAGGAAGGCGAACAATTTGTCACCACAGAACATGTGCCCAGAGGCAAGAGAAGGCTTGGAGCCAAAAGTGTTAAATTTAGGGGGGGAGTTTTATATCCCAAGAGTATTGTCGTCTGCCCAAGTAGGCGGACTGACTAGCTATATATATAACTACAAAACAACATATAGCGCTACAAGTAGTTAAAAAACGAAAAATCCACCACGAATGCCCCCCTGTTCTGGCTAAGAGCTGTCTACCCTAGTTCATACTTCCCTTTCGAGTTTGCTAGGGCTCCTGCCTAAGAACTCGCAAAACAAAACAAAGCTCTATCTATCTCCGTCAACGTCCATCAACGTCCCTGCTCCCGGCGACGAGCCCTCTCGGCGCGACTTAGCCGCTGATCCTATGCTTACGTACCCTGCTGACGGCGCTCAAGCTCTTCCGCTTGCTTGTCGATATCGTCCCACCCAGCGAACCACGGCATATATAGCGGTGGTATACGGAACCTGTAAGGGAACGTATCTTGAAAGGTTAGCGGGCGGACAACTACTCTAGAGGCAGGCTCTTCCCGGATAGGAGGTAACGGCGGTACTAGAAGATCGATAGTCTTAGGGGGGATGCCGGCTAAACGATGAGAGCGTCTTGAGGGGGTTGGCTACGGCTGTGACTGTGACCGTGGCGTCTTGGTCCTTAGTATCGCCATAGACTTGCCGGTAGTCGGCGGCGGTGTCGGGGTATCATCCTGCTCTCTCTAAGCAGGCGAAGATAGGATCCCGATAATCGCTGGCGACGACGCCGAAGGTGGTAGGCCGGGCCGTAGAAGGCTTGACATCTGCCAGGTAATAAAGCCGATAGTAGAACCACCCGAGGTTGAGCGTATCAGCCTAAGACTTAGCAACCACGACAAAGATTAACGGTTCTCTAATAGAGCCGTCTCTAAACAGACGGCCGGTATTGTCTGCTAAGAGCTATCGTCTCTCGTTGTAACCGCTAGGGTGCTAGGAGCGGAGGGGCGGCTAGATAGTAGCCAATAGGGTAAGGGACTGAACCCGGTCCTCTGCTCGTCGTAAACCACCATCTTCATGTCGCTCGGGCGGACGGGAGTATACCCTTCGAATCCTAGCGCGTGACGGACGTAGGCTAGCTACGCGGAGACTATATACTCCGTCCTTATCTTAGCGTTCATCTGGACGCCGTCGAAGATCCGACTTTGTGTCTATAGCAGGGCCTTGTAGATGCCTCCGGCTTACAGTCCTTCCTAGAAGAACAGGCGGGGATACTCCAGAACCTACACGCCACATTCCCAGTCCTCTGACTATACTGGTCCGCGCTTATATACCTCCGGTTTCGTATTACTAGGGTAGAGGCTAGACGCCTGGATCTAGCTTATAATCTTTAGCTAGTAGAGGTAGGTGTCCCTCGCGCGGTATCTTAGGGAGTCGAAGTATACTATGGTGTAGCGGGCTTAGTCGTAAATTGTTAGAATCTAATAACTTAGGTCCTTTGTGCCTAAGATAACCTAGAATCGCTTCGAGGCTATTACTCGCTGTATGTTCAGGTTAGTCTCTAGGGGGTGGACCGAGTTACTATTGCTAATCCAGGTGTTGTAAATATACACCTGGTCCTCGAGGCCGCTTAGGAAATAGTACAGGGCGACGATAAGGTTATAGCCTTAGAGCTACTCCCTGTTCTCGATCATACCCTCCAAATCGTAGAACGAGCATACCATAGTCGGCCAGGCGACTCTATAAAAGGTCTCCCCGTCTGTTCTAGGGGTCGCGAGGCCGGGGAAGAGACTTGCTAGGATCCGGTCCTCCTTGTAACTGCCCGTAGCTTGCAGCTAGTACGGCTATCGGCTCTTGACTTAGGCTAGGAAATTGACCCTTCTATTAACTGGGCGCTAGAGCTCGCTTCCCAAGGCTCCGGGCGCGTTCTAGCTATTGCTAACGCCTGTCCTTTGGGACTTAAGCTAGTACGGGTTAGCCTCCCTTTACGCGGCTCTAGTAGTTGGTGCTATATTGAAGGGGGAAAGAAACAAAATAGAGGGAGAAATTGTCAGGTGTTAAACAAGGGCTAAAGACCGATAGTTACGTGCGGCTTAAGTAGAACAGAGGGAGGAACGGCAAGCGAAGATCGATGTTATTTAGGGGAGAGAGAAAATAAGAAAAAATAAGGGCGGGTAAGGAAGACTTTATAGGCGAGAGGGGCAGCCGAGAAGTCGAAAGATCTCTTTGTAGCTCCTTCCGTTGCTGGCCGGATAACTTGGGATAGCTTGGCCCTCTGTTCCAGGGCGGCTATATCGGAAGGGGGGGGTCGGTAGCTTGACTTAGGATGAACTAGTGCTCGTATGCTTACAGTTTCTCTTCCCTTTCGAATTCGACTACGCTCCCGCGTCAGAATTCGCAATTCCGTAGCTCCTTCCGCTCCTTCTATATAACCCGAGAAAAAGGGGCCGTATGATTAGAGTTCTAAGGGGGGCCCGTTCTAAGGGGGCCCTGTGACTCTTGACTTAGGATGAACTAGCCGCCCGTTCTAGGTCCTCCGAAAAAAGGGGGGGGGAATCGAAAGATCTCTCTATAGCTCCTTCCTTCGTACTAGCCGTGTAACTTGAGATGGTTCGGCCACCTGTTCTAGGGGAGTAGCATAAGAAGAGGGGGTTTGGCCTGTTCGCTTGCTTACAGTTTCTCTTCCCTTTCGAATTCGACTATGCTCCTGCGCTTGGAATTCGCAACACGGAACTATACAACATTATAGCTCCTCCGTGGCAGGATCTCGAGCTCTCCTGGTTGGATATCCAGGTTAATAGCAGTCTACGCCCTCTGCTCTTACGGATTACAAGCCGGCTAGTGGATTTGACGCTATCCTAGGACCGGAAATTCGTCGTTCCTCGTCAATTTATCTAGGTAGTCCGGCCGACTTATAACAACAAGGCTCGGCCGTCAGACGCGCAGCAACCCTTCGTGCTTCCAGTATTCCAGTTCCTAGTAGCTCAGCTGCTCCAGATCTCGAAGGTGCTAGACTCGAACCAAGGGGAGATGCCGTTCCTTCGGTAGCGGCTGCTATACAACTAGCGGGCGTTATCGAAGCTCTAGGGCCAGGTCCAGCTTAACGACGGCTGCCAGGCTCTTTTTAAGCGGCAGGGGTTCTTTAGGCGGCTCTAGCCGGTATTTATCGAATAGTACAACGGTCTATATCTTAGGCGGTAGCTACATAACTTCTATAGTCGGCCGAATCGTCGCGAGGGGTTCTTCGTCTAGTTCTTTAGGTACAAGTGAGTGACTCTCCCTCTGTTCTAGTGAAGCCGGTGCTAATCCTAACATAGCAATTCGATTCCGTGTCGCTACTATCAAGAAGCGTACTAGCGTACCGTAACTACTAGTCCGTACCCCGGGACTAGCGATCAGGTCCGGTTCCAGACGATATAGCCCTTCTATAGCTGCGTCTCGGTGCCTGAGGTCCTTAACGGCAAGTGTGGCAACTGCCTGTAGTCTAGGAAGGAGTGCAGCTAGGAATCCGTTAACGAGGGGCATCCGGCTCACTCTCTTAAGGCCGGTATTACGACCCTAACCGCCTGTCCTTTGTCGTCTTGCCTGTCTAGGGAGGTTCTGTATCTCGACCTCGAGGCAGTAATCCGCCAACAACAACAGGCGTATAGAGAGGGGGTTCGGCTCGTAGCGACGTAACAGATAAGGACGAAACGGTCCTAAGGGAGGGT
>MU853402.1:2966191-3046792 GCA_033297235.1 Trichocladium antarcticum
TGCTTCGCACCTACTTAGCGCCCCGTTTCTCATTTCCTGTTATATATATAGCTATATTCTTACATACTCTCTTTCCTCTGTCTCTTCCTTCGATACATGACAATCAATGCAACGTATCTCTCCTACATGCTCTTCCAGTGCTACTATAAGCCTACGTAAGAGCCTCGCTACGTATATCCTTAATAGGAATAGGCACTTAGGCCGCGGAGCTTGCGTTAACGTCTATAGTGCTTGTTATCTTCTTTGTTTAGGTTTCTTAGGTTCGGGGGTTCGGTTTCTTAGGTTCGGGGGTTCGGTTTCTTAGGTTCAGGTTCTTAGGATTGTCTTGTCGTTTCAGGACCGACTATCTTGTTGGTTTCTTAGGTTCGGGGCGGTTAAATTGTGATTTCGGTTAGTTCGCGTAACGCAAATTCGTCGTAATTAATCGACAAGGGTCTACGTATACGAACAGAAGGTACAACCAACTATTATAGGTAGTAAATGCCTAATGTTAGGGTATATATATATTCGATATAGTTGTACAAGGAACTTAAGATAGTAGGTGTAGCCCGCTGGGGATATACCCTATAGCGGGCTCTATATACGCTGCAGGCTCTGTAGGCCCTACATCGCACAACCGCTCCACAATGGCCATACGGCTATATGTCACGGCTAGACCCGTGATAGATATAGGCTAGGGTCTAATAACCTAACCTTAACTTTTAAGCTAGGCGCGGAGGTTATTCTACTTTTTCTTAGCGAACTGCTTATAGATCTATAAAACAAACTTAGGACTAACTAGGCCTTTTAGATATTTAAACCTAGTTAATGTAGATTTAAGTATATTATAGTCGATTAGCTTCTAGACGTAATTAGAAATTATATATAGGCAGGGGTGCTTAGGCTTAGCAGACGAAGATTTTTCACCTCCTTTACCTTAATTATAGCGTTTACTAGAACTAGTAGATTTAGTAGTAGCGAAGCTACTATTAAAGTCTAGCTTACTATAGCTAACGATAGTCTTAGCGGCTTAGATAAGGTCCTTAAAGCTCTTAAGAGGTTTACTAATATAGTTATTAATAAATATAGCGTTATATTTATAGCGGCCCTATTCTAGGATAAGACAATCCTTAATTACGTAAAGGAAGTCTAGAACGAGTAGAGTACTACGAATATACTCGAGACTAGCTACTTTAGTACGTTAGTAAGCCTAGTAGTAGTTAGCGATCTAGGTCTATAAGTCTATATTAGATTACTTAGCCTCTTTAAAATAAGCAAGAGGGGGAGTGGTGTAATTGGAGTATGTTGCACCTAGAAGCCGCAAGGCTGTTAGTTCGAATCCGGCCTCCCTTACCCTCTTTTTGGTTTTTTAGGATTAGTCCCCTGCAAATTCCAACGAGAGTTACACTAACTAAAGAAGGAAAACCCGAGGAATAGCCGTCGTCTCGGAGACTAGGATCTAGGCCCCTACGTTATACACCGATCGGCAAGAACCCTATATTGCTCGCTATAGGATAAAAACAATCTAGCCGTAGTAGCTAGGGACTAGTAAACTACCTAGGGTAGAAGCTGAACTACCTAACAAAATACTACTAGGGGCCCCCCCTAGAAGAAACTAGACTTGAATAAAGAGCGGAAGAAGGAGGAGATTGTTAGCTACCCTAGAACCAATCACATCTAACAAAGGGGGCAGGTAGGGTTAGAGAAGGCTAGGGCATTATGTAGTATAAAGGAAACAGAAGCGGGGAGATCAAATCGAAGAGTAGAGGTTTTTATCCGGCCTAGCGAGGGTACGGTTTCCTGTACTAAACAAACCAGTAGAAGGACCGGCGCGCCGTAAGGCATATCGGTGTACGAATAAATAAATAAAATAAGCAAGATACTATTAGTAGGTTATTTTGTAATTATATTATCTAAGATTCTAACTTAGCGTTCTAGAGTATAAAGGAAGGTATATACGCTAAGTTACTACGCTATAAGGTTAGTCTCGTTTATAGCGTTATAGCGCTTACGATTAACTATAGTAATAATAACTTTATATAGTATATCTATATTCTTTTTATTAACGCTTATACCTAGAGTAAGCTACTAAGTAGCGTACCTAGTCTAGTTAGCTTAGTACTAAATAAGGATTCTCTCTAGACTTAGGCGTTAAAGAGGGATAGGCTCTAGACTGTAAGCAGTAACTAGCTTCTTATTCTAGGTAGTTAACTTAGTAAGCTATTCCGCTTAGTCTTATACTATTAGCGTAGTAATAGCCTCTATAGTAGAGGGCGGCTAAAAACTACTAAGTATCGCCTCCTTAGTAATATCGTTCTAATCGAAACGAACGATATTATAGACGTAGAGGGTAATAGTAGCGCTCTTAATATAACGCTTCTAGATCGGCTAATCTGTAGAACCCTTAAGTAGGATGTCCGTTAGGATAGTAATGTTCCTAATTATATCTATAGTAGTAGAAGACTCTATTATAGAAGAACGATAGATAGAGGCAGACGGAGATCTAGAAGGTATAGCGGAATAGGCAGAGAGAGTAGCGCTAAAGAGCGGCTTAACTTGTACGTAGGTAGGGCGGCTTTAAAGGACTTCGCGGAACGGCTATATAAGAGCGGTTCAAGCGGAAAACGAAGGAAGCTATATAAGGGCTTTAGCGATAGCAAAGATAAAGAACAAGGCGGTAAAACTCGTAAGAATAGTAAAACGAGTTATAAGGATTATACAATAACAATACTTCTAAGCTATAACGGGTTTAGCTACTATATAAAGGGAAACAAGTACTAGGCTTATAACTCTTACGTAGGCTTATAGTAGTACTAGAAGAGCATATAGGAGAGATACGTTGTATTAATTGTTATATATCGAAGGAAGAGACAGAGGAAAGAGAGTATGTAAGAACATAGCTATATATATGATAGGAAATGGAAACTGGGGCGCTGAGTAGGTGCGAAGCAGCCAATCAGAGCGGACTGCAGAGACAGGGCTAGCTAGGTCGTGACAAAGCTTACTTCTATAGTAGGATAATCGTCGATCTAGATAATAAAGAGATATAACTATAATTAATCTATAGAATATACGCGTTAGGACCTAGAGGTTACTTAGAGAGAACTAAGACTATCGATCTAATAAATAGAAAATACTAGTAGACTAGTATAACGAACACTATCTGTAGCTACTATAACGCCTGCTTGCTATATAATAAGACGAAAACGCTAAGAGCGCTACTAACGGGGTTTTTAAAGCTACTTTCGGTACTACTATCGCTATAGAGAGACATATTAGTTAACTATATTATACCGCTTCTACTATATATAAGGAGAGGCAGAACGTTCAACTATATTGCGGTAGTAGTAGACTAACTAACAAAGATACGCTACTTTATTCTAACGGAAACCCTAGAGGTAGATAAGCTAACGGACCGTTTTGTAGAAAGAGTCTATAGCTTATATAGGTTACCCAAGACGATTATATTAGATAGACGTATATAGTTTATATTAACGTTCTTGAGGATACTATCGTCGAGACTAGTAGTAGCTCTAAAGCTGTTGTTAGCGTTCTACCCTTAGACGAACGAATAGACTAAACGGATTAACGTAGAGCTAGAACAATATTTACGCCTTTTTATCAACTAGGCGTAGGATAATTAGGCGGATTAGGTACTACTAGTAGAGTTCGTAGGGAACAATATAACGTTAGAGACAATAGGGGTATTACCCTTCTTTACGAACTATAGCTTCTACCTACATATAGGCGTAGAGTTAAGTAGACCGTGCCTACTAGAGCTATTAGAAGCCTAGAAGAAGGAGTTTTTCCGCGTAATAGAGATCTTAATACAGTTTAGAGTAGTACTAGATATAGCAAGGGCACTAGCGAAGTAAGCGTAAGACCGTTACAAGAGTAACGCGAACGCTAAGCGTAGTAATACCCCTATCTACTAACTTAATAACAAAGTAATACTTAATATATAGTACTATAAGACAGGCTAACTAACGAAGAAGCTCGAACTATAATAGGAGGGGCCGTTTGTAGTTACTAAGGCGTCGTTATATATAGTAACCCTATACCTACTAGCGAATATAAAGATCTTCGATACGTTCTATATATTACTAGTATAGCGTTAGTAGGGCAACTAGGGAATCGTAGGCTAAGCCGACGTTTAGAGCGATGTAAGAGCAAATCGCGGTAGGGAGGTAAGGCGCTAAGATAATAGCGTCGAAGTAGTTAAGTAGAAATTCGAAGAGATCCGAGATTTCGGGAAAGCGGATAATAGGAGATAGTAGTATTTAGTCAAATAGGAAGGTTACAATTAGCTAATATAGCAACTAGCAACGAATCTACGTAGCTACGATAACGCTATTTAGGAGTTCTATAACGCTAACCTAAGTAAGCTAAGCCTACTAACGTAGGTAGCAAGAAGAAGGAATTAATAGGCGATAAGTTAAGTATGAAAAAAGAAGCGAGGAGCTTGTTTTAAGGGAGGGTAGTGTCACAGGTCTAACCGTGATAAGCCTGAGGGTTAGGGTTGTACACAGTGTGCATATAACCTAACAGGTCTGCGTCTCGCAGGGCATATCCCTAGCGCGGCGTAGCTACTATCTTAAGTTCCTTATACAACTACGTCGAATATATACATACCCTAACATTGGGTTAGTACCACCTGTGATAGCTCTATACCTTAGTTAGAGCCTTGTACTAGCAGAGCGAAAGGTCTATAAATAGGAGGAACAGAGGCTCTTAGTCTACTAGCCTATATATTGTTTTCCCCCTTCTATAGGCAGTCCACCGTGCTTGCTATATAAGCCCTACTATGTAGTATAATAGATTTAAAGCATAAAAATAAAAAGTAGGCAGAGGTTCTTACCTAGCCCCGATTCAGAGGTATAGTTTCCTTTATAAATAAGCCTAAAGTAGGACTAGCGTGCTGAAACGTATATTAGTGTAGAAAGAATAATATATATAGTATTAGTATAGGGCAAATTGATCCATTAGTAGGCTAACCGAAAGATAGGTGCACGGTCTTATCAATGTAAAATGTGAACAACAAACCCACTGCACCTCCCCGAACACAAGCGGCTGAAGAACAAGGCTAGATGATTGATCCAGTTTCCCATCCAGAAACTCCATAGATATGCTCTGCTGTGCTTTGCTTGCCGCACAAGTACTTGTCCACCCTGCATTTTATGCATTGATGTGAAACCCTCTTCCACTACAGCCCCGCGCGTCCTCCCATCCCCTTGCACTTTCCGCGCATGCTGTTGCAAACCAGGATCGGCACTTCACAGACATTAAAACCGCCTTCGCCAACCAAGCTCACTCTCCCCGTCACCCCTGCAAAAGCACCCCCCCACTCTCCTGGCCCTCCCCATCCAGCCGATCCATAAACTCCCTCAGCTCCCGCAGCATCCTCCTCGTATTCTCCACCATGGCGCTCGTCTCCTCCCTGCCCGGCGCAGCATCACCAACATTCACCTTCTTCCTCCCCCCGGGCGACAGCGCCTCGCTCTCGAGCCCACCACCGCCATCATCCCCATCAACCATCCCATCCGCCTCCCCGCCACGCTTCCTCTTTCCCCCATTCCCATTTCCATCCGCACCATCCCTCCTCCCCAGCCGAGCAGGCGGCGGCGGAGGTGGCGGGCACGACCGGCCAGCAGACACTGTCCCCGCGCCAGCCGACGCCATCGCCAAATCAACACCCGACGCAAGCGCAAGCTTCGCCGCCACCACCGGTCCACGCGCCTGCCGAAGCCGCGCCAGCCGCGCCCGCAACCCCGACGCCTCACTCCCGCTCCCATCTCCACTCCCACTCCCATCCCCATCCTCACCATCATCCCCACCCCCACCCCCACCCACCACCAACCCATCCCGATCCAAACCACGACGCGGACTTGCACGCGACGGCGAGTGCGAGTGCGAGTGCGAATACGGAGAAGGACAAGGACAAGACGAAGAACCAGACCCCCGCGCAATCGCCTCCGGCACCCACCCCCCGCGCGGCGTGAGCACGAACCCGCGCGCGCGCAGGTCCCAGTGGCGGGACCTGGCCAGACCGCCGGCGGCAGCGGTCCCGCGTTTCGCGCCAGGCTCCTCGTCCGACTCTTCGTCTGCCCCACGCTTCCTCCCCGCTGCAGCTGCAGCTGCTGCTGCCGCCGGCGGCGACATGGTGGTGGAGGAGAAATTCGTGTTTCGGCTCCCGGGAAGGGACTGGCGGAAGGAGGACGAAACGCCGTTCGCGGCGGCGGGGGAGTTTCCGCTCGCAGAGAAGCTGCGTCCGGCGCGGGGCTCGCCGAGGCCGAATTTCTCGCGCAGCGAGCGGGTTTTCCATCCCTCACGCCGGCCGGCGCTGCTGCTGGTGTCTTCGGGGGAGTCGCGGGCGGGTTCCAGCTCGAGTTCGGATTCGGGATAGGGGTAGCGGCCGGAGCGCGACACCGACGTGGCGCTGCCCCAGTTGTCGCCATTGGCGACGGCATCGCGCACGATGCGGCGGGCGACGGCCCGCGGGTCGTCGCGGAGTCCCGCCAGGACGCCGCTTGCGAGGAGCTGTTCTTCGGGGTTGTGGTCGACGCTGTAGGTCAGACTTGGTCGCCGGTGCTGGGACGAGGCGAGCAGGCTCAGGCGGCGGCCGTCGTCGAGAAGCTGGCGTTTGTGCGCTCTTCTGGCTTCTCGTTCTGCCTTTTCTTGGGCCTCCTGTTGTTGTTTCAGGGCGACTCGCTGCTGCTCACGGTAGGCGCGCATCTTTTCCTTGCCGGAGCGGAGGATGCGCTTTGTGGCGAGGGTGCGGGCGGTGTTGCGCCAGCGGTAGAAGTACTTGACCTGCAGCCGGTAGGTCTGGTGTTCCCGGGCGACGCGCCACGACTCTTCGT
Organism: Trichocladium antarcticum; assembly: GCA_033297235.1. NCBI lineage: Eukaryota > Fungi > Ascomycota > Sordariomycetes > Sordariales > Chaetomiaceae > Trichocladium > Trichocladium antarcticum. Next base: position 2,973,031 of record MU853402.1, read on the forward strand.
CTTCTTCCCTCCGTTTCTGTTCTGCTTTCTGGCGTTGGACGTCTTGGAAGACGTTCCACAGCATGTCGTGTAGCGCGCTCTCGGTGAACTGCTCCATCAGGCCACCGTCCCCTTTGACGAACCAATTGGTGAAGTCGGCCATGAGATCCCGCTTGGGTTGTTGCGGTTTCGGCGGTTTCGGCGGTGCGGCAGCTGGTCCGCCGAGGGTAAAAGGCGACGATTTTTGCGGTGCCAGCGCCGAAGGGGGGGGTATCTGCTGGGGTATCTGAGTGGAGGAAGCGGGAGGGGTAGGCAGTGTGATTGGTGTTGCAGGCTTGCCCAAGATAGATGGCGGAGTGATCGATATGGACGGAACCGACGGTGCTGCAGGCGTAGGTTGCGCCTCTGTTGGTTTTTCGGAAGCAGTCGATGAGAACGGAGACGTGCCGCCTGGAAGGCTTGCTCCCGGCTTTGGGAATGACATGGCCTGCTGCGCCGGTTTTGCTTGGGTAGAGCTAGCATCTTGTGATGGTGTAAAAGATGGAATCGGGTTGGGAGCGTTGGTGTTGCCGTCACGCGAAGGTGTCGAAGCGACTGCGGCAGATGGTTGCATAGTCTGAGTAGCAGAGGCCTGAGCCGAGCCAAAGTTCTTGAGAAAAGCGAAAGTACTTGAAGTCTCCGACGGCTTGGATGCGGCGAAAGGAGAGGCTGTTGCTTGCCCAAACTGGGCCGGCTGGCCTAGTATCGAACTGGGCTGTGAGCTGCTCGCGACGGTTGCTGATGAGGCCGGTGCTTGAGCTTGGAAGGAAAAAGGACTCTTGACTGGCTGCGCCTGCGCTGCGGGTTGACTCGGAGCCCCAAACGGGCTGGGGATGGTTGAGCTCGTCGGTTGCGCGGGTTGGCTGTTTCCAAATGCTGGTACTGCGGTCCCACGCGGCCCAGTAGGAGGAGTTGTGTTTGTGAACGGAGTGGGCTTGGGCATAAAGCCGAACGGAGATGAAGCCGCCACAGTTGGCGGTGGTGGTGGTGCCGCTGGTTGCATAAATGCCGAAGGGTTGGGAGAAGGTGTGCCCCCAAAAGGCGATGCTTGGCTGACGAACAGGCTGTCGGGGCTGTTCTCAGCACCTGGCAGCGCTTCCGTCGCCTCTTCGAAGATGGTGTTGTATATAACGAACGGCAGGGATTGCGTCGTTCGCTTCCGCTCGACCAGCTTCCCCGAGAAGGACTGGCGGACTCGTGGCGAGGGGACATACTTCTTCCTGTTATTCAGAAGCAGGTACGGCTCGGGCACAGCAGGCTTTCCGTCGGGAACCCATGATGAAAACTCAAAGTCGTGAAGCTCGGCAAATTCAACAGCCTCCTCATCGGTGTCGAACTTCAGCATCGCGTTAAGGTCCGAAGCCGTGATGGTGCGGGGGGCGTCACGGTGACGCGCATAGCCCCTGACCAGATTCCTGAGAATCGCCTGTCGTACTGTCGTGAAGTGGATCTCTGCGACGCAGGCCATCGTGTATGATACCCGTGACTCCTGGACAATCGCAAAGTAGTTGGCAAAAGACATGTCGGACAACGTCGTCGGCCGTCGCGGCTTGATAGGCCCCTTGGGTTCCCGGACGTCGTCCATGGCCTGGATCAGAGACAGCGCTGTCTGGACCTCCTCGGACTCGAACCAGTACTCCTTCCCCCATGTGGGGATCCTCTTTGTTATGGCAGGGTCCCCCGCGTTGAGGAGGAGATAGTACGCTCTGAACTCGGCCTCATTCTCGCACTGGACGCGCTTGTCGCGGCACATGTCGTACGCCTCCATGAGCGACAGGATGGTTCTGCCGAGCTGCTCGATTTCCTGCTTCTGATCGAAATCCTCGTTGGCGAAGCCCTTCCTCGACAGCAAGTGCAGGGACGTGGCGTGAAAGCGCGTTATCGTCTCAAAACAGTAGACCATGTCTTTCAGTTCGTCGCCCGACTTTTGCGAATGGAAGGTGAAGTCCTTGCGCACGGCTCTAGTCCGATCCCACAGGAAGTTGTGCATCGAAGGGAGGTTGTTGTCCGACTGGAGGAGATCGTTGAACAGGTAGTCCGTCGTCCTGCGCAGCGCATCCACGGAGCGGACGTCCATGGGTAGTGGCGCATCTTGGCCGGCAGCCGATCGTCCGAACTTCTTGACCATCCGAGATGTATCGGGCCACATGGTCAGTCCGTCCGGCCGTGTTTCCTTTTCTTCCGTCCTGACATCGTACTCGGCAATCCGCGCGATCTGCTCAAACTCCGGGCACATGTCCTCGCAAATACCCTTGAACGGCAGGGCATCCTCGAGTTTCCTCCTCTTATCCGGGTCGTCGACCAGATCTGCTTTCCTCAGCGAGGCGTATACGCGAGTGCGATACTTCTTGTACGTCTCCTTCAGGCTCTCGACCGCGCCGCGCTTGCTGGGGTCGCCCGCATCGGCTAGTGGTTGGGGCGGATTGATCTTTTCTTTCTTGAGGTGGTTGTACAGCTTGTTCGCATAGTTGAATGCGAAGGGCGACAACTGCTTCGTCCGTTCGCTCGGCTCTCGAATGGGCGCGGTCTTGATTCCGGTTGTCCTGGGCAAAGGTTGATGGCGCTCTTGCTGTGCGGGCTTCTTGTTCCGGCCGTCTGCTTGCCGCTTCTCGAACGCCTCCGCTGCGAAACCGCTCGGCTGCTTTGTAGATGGCTTAGAGTTGGCGAATGGGCTGGATTGCTGCGATGCCATATTCTGCCCTCGCCCACCGAACCCGTTGTTGTTTGGCACCGGCGCCGCGCTACCGGGGAATTTGGACTGTCGAGCCATCGCATTCACGTCGGCCGCTCCAAAGATCGACGGCCCTCGCGGCGCACTAGGGGGTTGAGCCTGAGACCCAAAAGGTGTCGAACCTGGCGTGCTCCCAACGGTGCTTTGCGCAGGCGCGAAGAAATTGCCCAGCTGAGCTTGCGGTGGTGGTTTCCCGAATGGGTTTTGTGTTGTTGGGGAAGGCTGGCGACCTGGCACTGTTGGTTGGGCTGCGGAAGCAACTGGTGCGCCAAAGACTGAGGCTTGTGCCGATGGGGCTCCAAATGGATTTCCTGCCGAGGACGGCCTGCTTCCGACGGTCGGTCCACCGAACGGATTGCTGGCTGGCGCCCCGCCAAAGGTATTCGAAGCCGGCGCGCCAAATGGGTTCTGAGCTGGCATTCCAAACGAAGGCGCGGGCTGGCCAGAAGAAGGTGCGGTGAACGGGTGATGAAGAGCCTGCGCAGGAGGCATCCCGAAGGGGTTGTTAGCTTGCGCCGCCATGTTGATCGAAGCCAAGCATTGGCTTTGGAGGTTCGACGGAAGATGGACGGGAGGGTTCGAGCGGGGGGGGGGGGGGGGGGGGGGGGGGGTCGGGCGCCGCGTGTGAGGCTTGATAGTTCGACCAAGGATACGGGCGACGAGGCTCGGCGAGGGTGGTGAGTATTTACCAACCCAACGGAAGACGGACGCAAATCGAAGTCGAAATCGGCCGATCGGCGTAGTAATCGAGCCGCGGCGTGTGAGCCCAAGAGGCCCTATGTTGCCCAGCAAAATCGAGATCCAGGCGTCATGGAAGTGAGCAAGTCCCGTCACGCGATTGTTGTGAAGTGGATGAAGGTGGAATCGTTTCGGCAGAGAGCCGAAAGATGCCCGCGAACCCCAGTCCTCAGCGGCAAGCACGGGCGGCTTTGTCGCATTCGATGGATTCTGCCCTCTGCAGCTGGGCGGTGAGCAGCTTGCCAGCTCCCAATGAAGTTTAGGCCAGGTGGGGCAGGATGTCTCAAGCTCTCAACTCAATGACAACCATTGAATCGACAATAGCATCACTGGAAGGAGATCAGGACATTCATTGTTGTTATTGTGGATTGTGTTTATTTCTCAAGCTTTCTAAACCGGCCCTGCATCCAGCAGCGATACATCTTGAGCTGCTTGGCGCGGTTGACAAGCAGTCTCCGGTCAACACCAAGCTCCTCGACGTCGAAGCGAGGCTGCAGTGCTCCAGTCTCGCCGTCGGCATCGGCGAGGCCGCTGAGCTTTCCGCTCCACAAATCAGCCAGCTCATCGCGGTCAAAAAAGTAGACGCGAGTGCCGTCGCCCCGGATGTAAAAATTCTCCTCCAGGTACCGTCCCTTCCTGAACCGGACCTGGGCGAGGTCACCTCTTCCATAGTCCCGGAAGCAGACCTCGCCGCCCGGTTTGAGTACCCTGTAGACGTTCTCAACCGCCTTCTTCCACTGCAACGGGGAAAGTGCAGAGAAGATGAAGATCATCACCGCCACGTCAACGGATCCTTCGTCGAGGCCTGGCGGCAGCTCCTCGCCGGCAACGTCCCAGACATCGGCTTGCATCACCTCCGGGTTGTACGACTCATGGCCGCGCATAACCTCAACCGCCTTCTTGGAGAAGTCACAAGCGTGGAGCTTCAGCTTCGGGTTTTTGTTCTGTGCCAGCACAGGAAACGCCGTGTTGCCCGCACCGGCTCCTATTTCGAGGATGGTGACGGGCCCAAAGTCCTCCCGAGTTACTGTGGCCAGGATCGGGAACTCCTGCTGGAGCCATTTCCGGTCCTTGAAGAAGTTGGCCGTATTGTTCTGGTAGAACTTGTTCCACCATTTGGCAGGATCCGAGTTGAAACGAACTGTTTATCTCAATTAGCCGATTGCCCAAGATTTGAAGAACGATATCGACGAGAGATTGATGGTGCGCATCAGATGGGAGCGAAAGACTATAACTACATAATTGTCTTCATGAAAAATTCAGATGAACTATGCTTATATTTGTAAATCATCACAAGCGCCGGGAACACGAGCCCGTGGTTAGAAAAAAAAAGACGAAAAAAAAAGTACACTCACACTTGTCAAAGTCCGACACGGGCGCCTCGCGCTGCATGGCGTACTGCTGCTCAGCATACTCCTTGTACGTGTCGTCTGTCTCGACATGGTCCCAGGCGTTGAACTCGAAGACGTTGTCTTGCTCCCCGAGGTAGCGAGATCCGAACTGAAACGGGTCGCTCCTCTTTTGGTTGTACTGGGGATCGTGAGATCGGTGGGGGGGAAGATCGGCCGGCTGCTGGGCTTCCTGCGCTATTTCGAGCGACGAGACGGCAGCAGCCAGCTTCTCTTGCGCGTCGTCCTGGGGAGCGACGGCAGCCACCGGGGCAGAGTCGGCCGTCATGGCGACAGGTTTTTGAGAAAAACCGTTAGCGCGTTGGTAATGAGCAGCTAACAATGGCCGAAGGTCATTGAACGGCACTTGGAAAAGTGCGAGTCTGGTGCATCATCTTGCGTGAAGAAAACACTGGATTTTGCGGACTGAAGAGAAAAAAGATTTGGGGACTGCGAGGGGAAAATCTGGTCGCAACAAATAGGCAGTCGGATGTGGGGCTTTCCGAAACCCGTTATCTGTCCAATCAGGAAACCCTAATCAGATTCGCCATATCGGGCAATATATTGTTTCTCTTTCTGTGTTTTTCTTTCTCTTCCAAGTTCCAGATGTCTTACGGATACCCATACACATAACACACCCCTGCCCTACGTCTGCTTAGAATACATGGTCAGGCCTTCTTGCTTGCGCGCTTCTTCTCAATCTTCTCGAGCTCCTGGTCGATCCGCTTGAAGCTCCAGCTCTTCCAGAAGGGAGGATACAAAAAGGGCCGCAGGTCGAAGCGGTTGTCATCCGGGGAGTAGTCGTTGCAGTGCAGAGCAGGTGTCAACGTGGTCATCTTGTGCCCTGTTTGCCGTTAACCAACATCCACCTTGACTGTACCAAACCACATACGGTTGATGGCGTAGAAGTGGAAGAACTTCTTGACTTTCTCGGCAACTTGTGCGGGTGTGTAGTACGGCGCATCGCCATTCGGGGCACGCTCGCGGTCAATGCTCCAGTCGTGTACAAGTCGCTGGAACATGGCAAACGGGCCGAGCTTGTTGAGCTTGCGAAGCCGGCCGAAGATGGTCAACTCCTGATATGTCATCCCCTGGTCTCAAGTCAGCATGGCGAGAGCATATCCAAGGGACGTGGTCAGATCTCATACCATATCTGCCGTGTGTTAGCAATTGCGTCCAAAGGGCCCTTCGGGGTTCAGGGTGCACATACCTGCTTCATCGCTTTGAACATAGTCTTGCGTAATTGGCTCCTATACGAGAAACGTGCAGGTCAGCATGTCAGGTCAACCCGCGGCGGAGCAAACGGTCACCTACAAGCTCGGCGGTGGGAACAGCCGTCAGGAATCCGTGGAGACAGGGGAGGTCAAAATGCGTCTCGGCCCAGGCAATGAACCGCTTCAGGTCGGTCTTGTCAATAGAGCCGATGGGATTCTGGTGACAATTTGTTAGCTTTCTTGTTCCGGCTGCCTAGGGGCAAGCAGCATTGACATACAATATCCGCGCTCTGGAAGAAAGTCAGCTATCGAATTCCCCTCATCATGCAGGGGTTGCGCTTACTGAACAGTCGTACTTGGTCAAGTAACCTCGTAGACCTAGATACAAGAATGTGTGAGTACTATTCTTCCATTCAAGCCTCACAGGGTTTCCCGGGGCTGGGGTTCACATACTCTGTTTACATGTTAGTCTGGAAGGTACAACTTGAAACATCACCACGATGCACTCACCTCGCCAACATTTGCACTGCCAAGCACCAGTAGACTTCCGCCACCAGGTCTATTTCGGGCCGTGGGGAGAATCTGGCCAAACTCCTACATCACAGGTCAGCATATTAGCCCCAATGCCAAGCGAGATCCAACCTACATAGGCCGTGACCATCCTAATTCTGGCTTGCAGGCACTGCAGGGTCAAATTCTCCTGATTTGTGCCGCCCTCCACTCTGAACTTGGGATCGAAGCCGACCGTGTCGACGACAAGCTTCTTCTGGGCCTCGTAGATATCGTCGATGTCGAGGTTGACGTGGTAACTGCCAATCGCGGCGGAGAGATCCTTGGCGCGTTGGCGGGTCTCGTGGGAGCTCTGCTTCTTCATGCCCATGTAGATGGTGGTGAAGACTTGGTTGCATAACTCTTGGGGACTCTTTGGGAGGACACCTTCATCGCCATACTTTGCGATACGCTTGACGTCCTCGATGACCTGGGTGTTTCCTTCCTCAACGGCCTCCATGACGATGCGGCACATGGAGTAGACGATTGCTGAAATGGTTGTTAGCCCGGGTAAGCTGATTAGACGAGAAGCAGGGCCAAACGTACTCGCAGTTGCGCACGAGTCGATGCCCCCGCTCAGGGGAACCAGGTAGCCCGCTGTCCCGGACCTGCGCAGGTACTGCGGAGAATGAAGGTCAGATCGGCCAACGAAGAGAGGGATAGGGGTTCACTCACATCCCAAAGGTAGCAGCCACCACAAAGCGCAATTTCTTCTTCAACGGAGTGGTATCTCGGCTGGATCGGAAGGGTAGGTCTCTTGGCAATGTCGGTATCATCATCCTCGGGGCTAAGTTCGAAGGGCGTCTGAATCCTCTGATAGATGGCACCGGATGTTGCGGCTTGGAGACCACGGGAGATGGACGACCGATACGAGCGTACTTCGCCCAGATCGACTGTGGCAGTGACGACTTCGACATCGTTGAGACTGAACTGAGAGCCCTGGGCGACTGTTAAGTGGTTAGGGTTCTGTTGGGAGGTTCATAAGTTTGATCGCATACCAATGTCGCCGTTCACTAGGCTGCGTTAGCATTGGCCTAATATTCCCGGCGGACACGCAACTGACCGATAATCATGGCACAGCCATCAAAGTACAGACGCTCGCCGCTGGTGTTGTCAGCAATTCATCCCCTGGGCATGATGGTAGCATGACATACTCGCAACCTTGCTGATTCGCATACTGAGGTGTGTGGGTTAGCTTAGTTCTAAGGAACGGAAGCTTCGCGGCCGATCAAGTGAACGTACGAGGTAAATGCCACCAGACTTTCGAGTAGCCTCCATGATCAACTGGAGGCGGGTGTCGAGTTTCCGCAGCGTAACTGTCTCATATCGTCAGCCTCCTTGCCCCCGTGATAATGGGAAGTGCGACGGGCGGACAGACAGTGGCTTCCGCTCGAATTCGTTATGATCTCAACCTGATTGAAGGGTCAGTATACCGGGTTGATGCCGAAACAAGCCCTGGGGGAAACTACTTACACCATCCAGGGCCATGTCCTAAGCAAACTGTAGTTAGCCCTGATCTCCTTCTCTGCTTACCGAGGTATGCGTCTCGGATCACTTACAATATGCGGAGCCTTGGGAGTGAAGAGTTCCTCCTGAAAGCAGTGGTGTAAGTAATAACCAGCAATTATACAGCCAAGACACTTACACAGGTCTCGGCACCAAATGCGGTTTCGGGGGTGGATATGACGGCATCTCCAAAGAGAACGTGGGTCTCGCCCTGCACCTCAGCCAACATTTTGGGCAGGTGGAACAACTCTGTCTCCCTCGGACGCATCCAGGGGGTAAAGTGTCTCATCTCCCTGTAGTTTCCGTCGTTGGCAAGCCACATCTTGGGCCTCTGCACAGGCACTGTTAACGGCGGTCATGCTCTAGAAGTTGCTTGGACTTACGATCAAGAGGATCTTCCCATCAAGACCTAAGGATATCAGCAACAGTCCTCCAGCATCCACGGCAGAGTCACCCACAAATCACCCGACAGTTGTATCGTAGATTCCTGTGCAGGATTGGCAGGCCAACGTCGAGGAGGATACCATGGGTGCTTTGGTCCAGCAGGAGGATGCGGAGCATCTCCAGACTGTGAACGTAGACATCGAGCTCATGGAAATGGTCTAGGCTCGAGTATCCGCAGATTTCGAGTTCCTGGTTGTGTGAGATGAGAAGGGAGTCATTTGTGGGCCGGGCATTGCGCGACTTACAGGACCAACACGGAGTCGCGCACCTGCGGCTTTTGCCTGGTGAATACTCTCGATGATCCGCCCAAGATTCCCCTCCCACTGTCAAATTGGAAAATGGGAGTCAGCGTGTGTCGAGGAGATGCCGATGAACAGCAGCATCCGTTGGCTAGCCACTCACGTCGAGAACCCACTGGTTCAAGCTGCAGGTCGCAACTGTTACAAGATAGCCCATTTTGCAAACCAAATTGTCGGGGCTCTAGAGATGACGATAGAGCATCGAGCAGCCGCGAGCCAAGGAAACTTGGTGCAAAGTGCTCTCGGAACTATGTTCGCTCCTTCCCAGAGTGTTCGATGAGGGGCCAACAGTCAGATAAGGAATGTTATCGAGACAATGTTTCTCCGCATGTGCCGCAGCCAGCATCTTCACCAAGGTATTTACATAATATACACGTTATCTGATAGCTGCATAGTAAGCTGTGAAAATTCACAGAAACCCAGCCCCCAACTAAACTTGCCTTAAGCTTCCGTTATCCGAGGTTCATCAACCTCGTTCAAGTAAGTACAAGGTGCATGGCGGGCTGTATCTGGACCGACGTCACAGGGCTAACTTGGGCTAGCGCACGGTCTCAATAGGAGACCTTGGTTCAAACTCGGCCATGGTAGCCACTAACAAGCCGCGGATCTCGCCAGCGGGGTAGGTTTCCGAGGAGATCTTGCATGGTGTGAATAGCGATGTCAGGGACCGATCGACCGGCCCTGTCAAAAGATGAACTGGCAGTTCATCGGATCTTGAAACATGCGATCACACGACCGTTGAACAATAACAATGGTACACCCATAGGAGCGCCGGGTGCTGCGCATACGATTCTCCCAAACCCAGCGACCCGAGATCGAACCCGACACAGCGTGTTCGCCCGCTACAAAACCGAAGCCGACTTCCCGCGTCCTACCTCGGACTTCACAATGGCGCCGCGACTGCCAGCAGCAACGCGCCTCGCCAGCCGGCGCCTCTTCACCGCGCCGATCCCTCTCCCGCGCCTACCACCCCCCTCAGCGCAAACGCCCTGCCCCCTCCTCCCGGCCTTTCTCCCAACCACCACCACCACCACCATCCCCGGCACGCGACCGTCCTCGACCTGGCTCCTCTCCGCCCTCTCCAACCTCAGCCCCTCATCCACCGCACCCCCCCAAACCCTACACGCCCGCCGCACCCTCCCCTACCCACCGGCACAGATCTACACCCTCATCGCCGACATCGACTCCTACCACCACTTCCTCCCGCACTGCGCCCACTCCCGCGTCACGCGTTGGACACAGCCCCCACCCACCACCACCACGACCACCACCACCACCACCAACGGCCCCGAACAGCCGCCAACACCCCGCCGCCCGGCCCTCGCCGACCTGACCGTCGGCTGGGGCCCCTTCACGCAGACCTACACGTCGCGCGTGTACTGCGTGCCGGGGCAGGTGGTGGAGGCGGTCAGCGGCGCAGCCACGACCACGATCCCGGCGGCGGCGCTGCAGGCGGCCGGATACGGCGAGGCGGACACGGCGGGACAGGGGAAGGCGATGGAGGGGATCTTCGAGAGCCTGGTCACGCGGTGGACGGTGCAGCCGGCGGCGGCGGCGACGACGGCGGCGGGGGTGGAGGCGGGATGGACCGAGGTGGCGCTCAGCGTGACGTTCCGGTTTGCGAACCCGGCGCTGGGGCTGGCGGTGGGGCAGATGGCGGATGAGAAGGCGGATGAGATGGTGGCGGCGTTTGAGGGGCGGGCGCGGGCGCTGTATGGGGGGAGGTGATGGATGGATGGATGGATGACTGGCACCGGCGTCGTGGAGAGAGGGTACGGTGCTCGGATGCTATGTTTCTGGTTTTGGATGGGATTTATTCATCTAGACGCGAAGAGCGGATTGGGCGCTGGGGCAAGAAAACACATAGAACAGCGAAATAGACCATGGACATCCAAGCAATGCATACAAACGATACCAAAGAGGATAAATGCAAACAGACAAAAAGACGCTCCCCTCGCCTCGCTGCCACCGATAATAGAATTGAGTCGACTCTATTTGCGCCAGGCAAGCAAACCTGAAAGACTCGCAGCTTCACAACCCCATCCCATCCATCCATCCATCCATCCACCTCCAGCCAAGCCCCCCCAATCGCATTCTATCCATCATCTCCGTCATCCCTCGTGTCTCGTGCCTCGTACTCCGGCGACCAAGCACTCCTCCAGAAGCAACAGCCGAAAAATCCAAAACGGGGCGCGGGATATCCCAAAACAAAACAACCAATCCAAAAAAAAAAGAGGAGCGATGTAAACCCGGAAAATAGTAGGCGACAAGGTATCAAAAGCCAAGAACGGACGGACGTGTTGCAGGATACGATAAAGAGCAAAGGGAGGCGGGTGCGGGCGAGCCGGCGGCAGGCAGGTAGGCAGCTAGGCAGGACCTAATGCTTTTTCCTATTGACCCCTCCCGTTAGCACACAGTCAACAGCACCGCCAAACACACCCGACACCAACAGAAAACTAGACAGACATGGGGTGGTGACAGGGCATCAACGGCGGCGGGTCAGGCAGCCAGGGCAGCACCCCCCCGCGCCAGAATGAATACGACGTATAATGCTTCTTCCTCTTCCTCATCGGGCCAGGACCAGTCTTCGTCGTCGTCGTCGCCGGAAGAGGGGGATCGGGACCAACGTACTTATTCTTGATACTGCTCTTTGGCTTCCCCACCATCCACCCGAGCACCGACGCGCCGCCGCCGCCGCCGCCGCCGCTCTCCTTCTTGCGCCGGTGCGGCTTTTGCGGATCGACCTGCACAATCTGCGGCTCCATGGCCGGCCGGATGCGGACACCGGGCGGCAGCCCCTGCCCGCCGGGCCCGCCGGGGCCGCCACCAGGCATCATCCCGTGGGGGAAGAACCCGGGCGGCGGCGGGGGCATCGGGCCGCCGGCGCCGGGCGGGCGGGTGCTGGGCGGGCGCACAAAGGTGCCCGGGGGTGGGCGCTGGGGGTGTTGCGGGTGGACGCCGTGGTGCGGGGGCCGCGGGATGGCGCCCGGGTGCATGCCCATGTGGTGCGGGGGCATTTGGGGCCGGGTCAGCGGCGCCTTGTCGATGGGCCACATGTGCATGGCGATCGCCCAGTCGGGCTCGACGACCTTTTCCCAGACGGTGGGGAGGATGATCTCGCCGTTGGGGCCGACCAGGTCGTAGTGGCCCTCCTGGACGTGGGGCCCGATGACATCTACGTGGATGAAGGCTTGCTTGATGAGCTCTTCCATTCCCTACAGGCAGGACCGCGTGGTTAGCAACGGCGCTTGGGGTGTCTCGTCGCCCCGGGTACGAGGCCAACTTACCTGCCATGTCTGGCACAGGTGGAAGGGGAAACTGAATTTCCGGCCAACGGCGTCCTTAAACTTGATGGGTGCCTTCTCCTTCTTCTTGGCCGCGTCCGCGATCCCCAACTTGGTCTCCTCCACAATCTTGAGCCGCGCCGCTTCGTCCTCCTCTGCCTTCGCTGCCGCGGCCGCCTTTGCTGCCTCTGCCGCCAGGCGCTCCTTCTCGAGCTTCTCGCGCGCGGCCACCTCGGCTTTTGCCTTGGCCTCGGCCTCGAGCCGTTTCCGCCATTCGGCCTCATCAGCAGCCTTCTTGGCGGCGGCTTCTTTGGCTTCCGCCTCGGCCTTCTGCGCCGCCGCGATCCTCTCGCGCTCGGCCTGGACCGCGGCTGCGAGCTTGGCCTCCTGCTCCTTGATGGCCGCCTCAAACAGCTTCTTGGCGTCCTCTTCCATCCTCTTGAGTCGAGCGGCCTCCTCGGCAGCCTTGGCTGCGGCAATCGCCTTGGCCTCCTCCTCCGCCCTGATCCGCGCGTGTATCTTTTCCTGCTCCTCCCGGATGGCCAGCTCGATGCGGGCCTTTGCCTGAGCCTCGGCCAGGGCGGCAGCCTCTGCCTCGCGCCGCTTCTGCTCTGCGGCCGCCTTGATCTCGGCATCGAGCTTCTCGCGTGCCTCGCGTTCGATCCGCTTCATGGCTTCCACGTGGGCCTTCTTCCGCTCCTCCTCCTCCTTCTTCTCGGCCGCCAGGCGCTCGCGCGTCTCCTGTTCCATCCGCTTCAGGGCTTCCACGTGCGCCTTTCTCCGCTCCTCCTCCTCCTTCTTCTCGGCCGCCAGGCGCTCGCGCGTCTCCTGTTCCATCCGTTTCATGGCGATCGCCTGCTGCCTATTCCGCTCCTCCTCCTCCTTCTTTTCGGCGGCCATGCGCTCGCGCGTCTCCTGTTCCATCCGTTTCATGGCCAACGCTTGCTGCCTATTCCTCTCGTCCTCCTTCTTCTTCTCGGTCTCTAGTCGCTCGAGCGCCGCCTTCTCCGCCTCGATCCTCGCCCGCTGGATCTCCTGCTTCGCTGCTTCCTGCGCCATCCTCATCTCCTCCATCCGTCTATGGAGCGCCTCCTCGGCTTCCTTGCGCATCTTCTCTTGCAGCTCGCGCAGCTTCTCCTCCTCCTCCTTCTTCCTCTGCGCGGCCTCGAACTCGGCAACCCGCGCCTTCATCCGCTCCAGCTCCGGATCCGGCTGCTTCTCAACGGGCGGCGGTGCGGGGGTCGGCGGCTTCGGCGGTGCGGGGGCCTCGGTCGGTGGGGGGGGGGGCACACCGGCGTACATGCCGTACGGCTGCATATGCGTTGGGTAGCCATGGCCGCCGCCGTAGTAATTGTGGTTCTGCTGCTGGTGGCCGTAGGGCATCATGTCGTAGTGTCCAGCGCGCGGGTCGCCCCCACCATAGTAACTGCCACCGTTCCCGTTCATCGGCGCGAACGGGTTCCCCCGGTGGTAGTCGGTGGGGGGCCCAAAAGGGACCATTTGTGCGGCGTAGGGGGACCCGTAGCCGACATGGCTCTGGGGATAGCCGGCGGGTTGTTGTTGTTGTTGTTGATGGTGATGGTGCCCGCCTCTGCCGAAGAATGCACCCTGAGTCTGTGGGGGTGGTGGTCCGTACAAACGGCGTCCGTACCCCTCGTACTCATCTGAAGGGTCCTCGCTCATCGGTACTGAGGGGGCGTGGGCGTGGTGATATTGGTACGGCTGTTGTTGCCCCGGAGGGAGCCGGTGGTGGTTGCGCGAATGGCCACGACTCTGGGGCCGCGGGAGTGGTTGGGGGCTGCGGTGATATACAGAGGCGGAATCCGAGGGCAGAATGTCATGGTCGTGATGATGGTCCCATGAGTCGTTCTCGTCGTCCTCGTCGTCCTCGTCGTCCTCGTCGTCCTCGTCGTCCTCGTCAACGAGCGAATCGGCTAGATCCTCCCCGCTGCGCCGGGTCGACAATTCGTCGTCGTCGGAGCTGCTGTAGATTGATGGTGGTTCACTGGGTCGTGCTGGTGGTCGTTGCAAGTGCCTTTTATTGTTTACTCCTAATGTTCGTCCTTGCCTGTATTTCAAGAAGGGGGGCACCCCGACGCGACGGGTCAGCCAGAGATTTATGGTATCAGGGAGGACGCAGAGGTCCTGCGGCACAGCCAGATCGACAGGGAGCGGCGGCTAAAAAAAAAACGGGCAGACTTACGACATTGGCGATGCGTATGTATCCGTCGGCCTTCACTTGTAATAGTCCACGGGGACAGAACCGGCGCAAAAGCGGCTTGTATGGGAACGATTGGCGGCAGAGCTAGTCCTGGCGCGCCAACTCGGTTCCAGAGGGAGGGAATGGAGGGTCGGCGGTGTGTGTGGGAAGGGTGTGCAGGGGCGGGGGAATGGTGGCTTGGAGCGGGAGAGGCTGTGTGTGTGTGTGTGTGTGTGTGTCGAGGGAGACTCGGCCTGGTCGGGTGGCAGGGGGGGTGCAGGCGGGCAAGATTGACGGAATCGCTGTGATCTGGAATTGCTTCTTTGAACGAGACTGCCGGGGTCAATGCAAGAAACTTGAAGCTTTTGAAAAAGTGTCAGAGACGCACGGCCGCCATATGCAGTGGTGTGTTGGGCGCAAAAAAAGAGGGAAATGATCGGGCGTGTCTAGGCCATTCGCTGGTCTGCAACAGGGGAGGGGGAGGATGCAAGCACCAAAAGCCGAGACCAGATCCACTTGAGGGGTTGCCGGGAGTGGCAGGGGGAGAGAGCCCCGGCGAGGAGGGGGGTACGGCAGCCCAGGCGAAACGGAATTGGACCTTTAGCCCATTCCGAACGCCATGGTGAGAGTGAGGTGTGAGGTTGGTGTTGCGCTCACGAGGACGCGGGAGTAGGATGGAAGGGCGCAGGCAGGTTTTATGCGGGAAGATAGGCAGGCAGACATTAAGACGGGAGGGGGGGCTGAGAACCACTTGCCGCTCTGCCCTTTGCTCCAGGTTGTTGGGACGGCTGTAAGCCTGGCCAAGGTGACACTCGTGACCACGGACCGGACCAGACCGGACAGGACAGGACAGGACAGGAGCTGCCACAGCACAGACACGAAGGGATAAGCTTCGATATCAGCAGCGCGCTATGCGTTCGTGAGGGGCCATCCTCTGCTCGATGGAACGCTGAAACCCCGCGACAGCAGTAGAAGCATCGAGAGGCAACCGGGGTATCAGGGTCGCGAACACCGACCAGTTGATGACGACAAGGGGGTGTATGCCGCGACACGTTGGCTCGGCCCCCCAGGAACAAGCACCATGACATGATGGCATAAATAAAAGGATAAATAAATACTATGGTCGAGCAGCTGGACACGAGACATTCCTCTCTGCCTTCCGTATTGTGTGTGTGAATGCGTGCCTTGGGCCAACTGCCAAGCCAGAGCGGCAACAGCTGCGGGCAACGCTGCTGAGCGCACAATTCCGGGGAAGAAGAGGCACGGAATTGTTGGCATGCGCGATGGGATCGGGGCAGCAGGACGGTGTAGGTCATACCGCAGAACGGCAACGGGCAGCAAACCGGGGATGCAAAAGAAAGACAAGATAAGTGGAAAAGATCGTCATACCGGATCGTTGGGAGTGATCGGTCTTGGCAGAGCTTTCCTCAAGAGTGACTTGCAACGGTTCCTGATTTCCGGTGAGGAATGTGGGTGGGGTTGCGCTTGGCTGCTGCGGCTTGTCAGGTGCTGGGTGGTGGATGGTGCTGGATGCTGCGGGGAGATCTGGCCCAGATGCGCTCGTATGTAGGTATGTCGGGTGTGTGGCACTTTGCCGCGATACCTTGCACAGACTGAAAAAAGGTGATGTTGGTGCTGGGTTTGGGCTTGGGTGTTGTTGTTTCGCAAATCGTCGGACCTGGGTAGAGTTAAGGTTCTGTTTGTGTTTGACAGGGGCACGGGCCGAGACGAGACGAGAAATTCAGATGAACATCGTCGGGCGAGGGCCACGCACAGTGCTTGTCGGCTGTTCTGTTATTATGTGGATTGGCCGAAAGTATGCGCATGCAACGGTAAGAAATGCAAAGCGTAGGGCGCTAATTATGCCAACAGCAGCACTGCCGGCGGCGGGCCACGGCCCCTGCTGACAGCAAAATCTCACTTACACACCCGCGAACCGAGAGCTTCGACATCTGCCGCTACGGTGCTCTCGTGACCCGATGCCAGCTTCCATAGGTTGTGGCGATAGTGCAAGCGCTCGTGTCAGGCGGTAAGCCCTCTCTGTGGTCCTCTGCCCGGGAGTCTTCAAACTTGGAGCAAAGGCATACTCGTTTTTCGAGGCCACGATGCCGCGCACCACCCCGACTATCACGCATTGTTTTCTTCTTCTCTCTCCAGTCGGCGGCCGAGAGCTGGAGGGACAGGATGCCACGGCGTGGGGTTGGTAGCACAAACAGATACGAACTCTGTAAGCCAGCATGCGGATCCAAATCATCAAAGCGATGGCAAAGACTGGGCGGGCGAGTGCAGAAGCATCAATATCGATTCTCGGTGCAAGTTGGACAGGCGCGTGTGGAGACGCAATACGGGACGTTGCGGACAGCGACGTCTTAGATATAGGTCTTGTCCGCCACCATCTCGTTCGGCCGTCACTGCGTATATGGTATTTCTGCTAACCCACTGCGGCGACAACTCAGTCGAGAGCAAGAGACCCGTCGGCGACACGTCAACTTCGGCCCTGCAGAAGCGTTCCGGGCTAGCGCTCAGGTCCAGGGAACGGGTCCCGGTACCGTGGATGTTCGCATCCCTGGTGAGGTCATCAAGCCGCCATTGACATGCCTTGTACCAGGCGCCGCACATATGGCATAGGCTGTGGTCGTTGTGTTGGCGTCGTGCCAGTCACACGCCCGGTTTCGTGCCCAGACTTGTCCCCACGGACAGAGAAGCCGCAATTGATGATTGCACCGCAATCCGGTTGGGCTCAAGGCCTGCAACCCCCCACTTCCCATCCGGGCACCAGGCCTCGTCCGTCCCGTTACTGGAGCCACGTTCAGGCTCCTCTCTTTCATCTCCCTGCCCGAGACCCACTCTTGGGCTAATGCACGTGGGGGCGTAAGGCACCAATGAATGCTACCCATCGTCGTGCTGTAACGGGTTCTTGTGATGCTGGAAATCGCGGCGCATGTCGGTGCACTCGTGCGACACGGCTCTCATCTCGACAATACCGTCCTGACTCATGGTATTATGGGCATTGCAAACGCGTTGCTGGACTGCGTGGCGGTGCCGCCATCAATGGCCCATGAGGCCGAGACCAGAGCCCATCACTTCGCTGCCGAAGGTGCATCTTCTGAGAGCAACTCCCGGGCGGCTGCAACGGTGGCCTCGTCGTAGCCACGCCACCCCCGTTCATGCGCAGCGCAATGCCGGACAATCTCGGAAAGCTTAGCTGTAGCCAGCTCGTTGAGTTGCTCGATGGTCTTGGTATCTGGGAGGGTGAGCTCGTTGTCGTCGGATTGTTTCGTCGACTTCGCTCCATCATTGAGAAGCTTCTGTGAAACCTTGGCAGGGGGGTCAGTTGCGTCCCAGCTCTCGTGCCAAAGGGGCCTCACCGATTTCAAGCCGTAGTAGCCCCGGAGGTAGTCATCGCACAACTCGATGCTCCGCGAGAACCGCTTGAGAGCCTCGGCCATGTATTTCTGATAAGACCCACCGGCCACACCCGGGGCAGTGGCGGCCATGTACAGCAACTCTCCCAATCGCGCATGGATCTAGAGCGACGACATTAGCATAGGGCTTAGCCCGTGAGCCAAGGTCGGATTGCATACATTCCATGCATTGGGCGCCAATACCAGGACCTCTTCCATGGCGTAGATCGCTTGTGGATACAGGCCCTGGCAGAGGTAGATATCCGACAGTTCGGCCCAAGCCTCGCCATCGGTGGGCGAGAATTCGAGAAGCTGCACGAGCTTTGAGGCTGCCTCGGCAACTTTCCCCAAAGACCGCAACAGCGCGATGCGCCTCTTCGCGATAGGCTGGATAAGGCTTCTGGTCAGTCGCGCATCGCTCGATCGCAGCATGGGATGGGAAAGGGCGACAACGAACAATATTGGTATCGTTTTCGCTCAACAACCCGTTGTACTCCTTCAACACGTCCTCCAGCTCGCCATTGTTTGAGGCTTCGGCCTCTTTTATTAGGCCGTTGAACGCCTGCACCCGCTCATTTTCGGGCCCGAACCGCGCAAGGAGCCGACGGAGGCATTCATTCGCGGCATCTTCATCTCCTGTCCGTAGACACGAGATGATCAAGCTTTCGTATTGAATCCAGAGCTCTGGCTTCTCGGGGGCCGAGAACAAGGCTCTCGAGGCGGGCGAACTGCGCAGCACAGCGGGAGCCTGCTGCGATAGTGCCAATGCTGACGCCGGCGACAGCTGGCTGGGCGGATAGAATACGGACGGCGCCATCGATGCGTTGCTGATCGTTGGATGATGGAAGGAGATGCTTTGGTTGTTTCGCAGAGAGCTCAAATGTCGCAGTGTCGTGTCGTGGACGCGGTGGCAGACGACCAAGCCAAGCTCCAGGAGCTCCAGGCCAAAACTGTGGAGACGTTGGCCAATGCGAAGCCAAGAATGATCCCTGCCACCAGGTGGTGATTGCGGCCGTGCCACCCGGCCCACCCCAGCCAGATGGTCGGTGTCAGTTTGTTCCGCCCCGCCGACGGAACTCCAGTACTCGGGGAACAGCACCGTACATACCGTATTGCACTGTATAGTGACGTGCTAGCACCCACTGAGGGAGGTCCCGCGCTCACGACTCCAACTGATCCAGCCCCGCCAGGCATCGCGAGAGGGGCATCTTTCACCCGACTCTTAACACAGGCACCACAAGCTCGGAGCTCCCGAGAGTCCACGACAAGATGCCTATCGTTGCCGTGTATCCTATGCTCATTTCTGCTGACAGAACGCTCCTCCGCTGAACTCCGCCAGTGCACTTCAATCCGATTCCCATCCATAACCACGAAGCTCAAATACAGCCAACCATCACGGATCCCCCACACCGATCACCAACCACACCCGAATGCGCCGCGAAGAATTGAACCCAACAACAGCGATATTGATACGTTGCAGCCATGTGCGCCGGCATCCTCCCATCCCGCGGTTCGGTCGGTGGGTGCTGACGCTGGCCAGGTTCGAGAAATCACTGTACGACCTCATTAGGGGTCTGCGCAACCACAAAGGCAATGAGAAGGAATATATACAAAACTGTCTGAAAGAATGTCGCTCCGAAATACGCAGTCAAGATATGGGTTGGTCTGCCCCAGCTCCGCGACCGGCTGGCTAAGCTGACGCTCGACATGCAGACCTCAAGGCGACGGCCTTGTTGAAGCTCATATACCTCGAGATGGTGGGGCACGACATGTCATGGGCGTCGTTTCATGTTCTCGAGGTCATGTCGTCGCAGAAATACCACCAGAAACGTGTTGGGTATCTTGGCGCGGTGCAGAGCTTCCGCCCTGACACCGATGTGCTCATGATGGCGACCAATCTGTTGAAGAAGGTAGGACGCCCCGGCCGTCCCCTCCACGCCTGCGGCTGACCTTTTGTCAGGATGTGGCAGCCTCGCAACCGACGATAATATCGCTCCCGATCGCCGCGCTCCCTCACATCGCCACCCCCTCGCTAGCGATGTCGCTGCTGAGCGACTTGCTGCCGCGCCTCAGCCACTCCCACGCCGCGATTCGGAAGAAGACTGTTGTTACGCTCTACCGGCTGGCGCTGGTCTATCCAGAAGCGCTCCGTGCAGCATGGCCAAAAATCAAGGAACGGCTGATGGACGGGGATGAGGACTCGAGCGTGACGGCGGCTATTGTGAATATCGTGTGCGAGTTGGGCTGGCGGAGGCCACACGACTTCCTCCCCTTAGCACCGCGGCTGTTTGAGCTGCTGGTTGACGGCGGCAACAACTGGATGGCAATAAAGTTGATCAAACTTGTAAGACGGCCCGCGCTCTCTCTGCATCGCGTGACCCTGACCGCGCTGTAGTTTGCGACTCTGACCCCCCTCGAGCCGCGCCTGGTCCGCAAGCTACTGCCGCCATTGACGAATCTCATCCGCACTACCCCGGCCATGTCCCTGCTCTACGAGTGTATCAATGGCATTATCCAGGGTGGCATTCTTGGAGACGGCGAAGATTTCTCGGCAAGGGAGGAGATCGCGACGCTCTGTGTTTCCAAGCTGAGGGGCATGGTGTCTCTTAACAGCGATCCAAACCGTGAGTACGACGGCTTTGATGTCGGCAGTTCCCCGACACTGACGAGATACCTGCAGTCAAATATGTGGCGCTCCTGGCTTTCAACAGGATAGTCGTCACCCACCCCTTCCTGGTCGCGCAGCAGGAAGATGTGATCCTAGAGTGTATCGACAGCGAGGACATAACCATAAGGATAAAGGCCCTTGACTTGGTGCAGGGGATGGTCAGCAGCGACAATCTAGTGTCGATCGTCAGCCGTCTGATGCGGCAGCTCAAGATGTCTTCAGCCGCACTAAGCCAGCAGCGGAACGGCCTCGAAGGCCAGGATCTCGAAACGGGGTCGAGCGACGAGGGTGCGGATCCAAGACGGCGTTCCAAGACACAAGAACAGGCTCCGCCTCTCCCAGACGACTATACGATCGACGTTATTGGCCGGGTCCTGCGGATGTGCGCCCAGGATAACTACGCCAGCCTGGTTGACTTCGACTGGTATATTGACGTTCTAACCCAGCTCATCCGCATTGCGCCCGCCTCTCAGCAGAGGGATCTAGGTTCGGACCTGACATCGTCCACGCCAAAAACAGCCATCGACATTTCCGAGAAGATCGGCAACGAGATCAGGAATGTGGCTGTGAAAGTCACGGCCGTCAGGCCGGCGGCCGTTCGGGCAGCTGAGCTTGTCGTCTCTCGCCTGTTTCTGGAGACGTCGCTTTCGCGCCCAGTAGTCTCAGGGGCGCTCAAACCCGTGGCCTGGGTGGTCGGGGAATATCCTTTCCAGCTGCTGTCGCCCGACGATACGCAACGGCACCTGTTAGATCTCAGCCCTCGGGTCGAGAACCCCGAGGTTCTCGCCACATGTCTGCAAGCCATTCTGAAGCTGTTTGCCCACGTTGCAGGAGACGACCAGGCTCTCTGGACCCCCGAACGGAAGGCGGCCGTGTCGTTGCTGATGGCCCGTGTCATCCGCGTTCTGGAGCCATTCGCATCGCACCCGTACCTAGAAGTCCAAGAGCGCGCTGTCGAGTTCATTGAGCTGCTGAAGCTCACGGCCGAGGCAGCGGCCGGCCAGGCGCCGTGCACAGACGAGCTACACCAGGATCCGCCGTTGCTGCTCACACAGGCGATCCCGTCACTCTTCACTGGATGGGAGCTCCACTCTGTTGCCGCCGGGGCGCAATACAACGTTCCCATGCCTGATGATCTTGATCTGGATGAGCCCATCCATCATGATCTCAACAGCCTCCTAGCACAGGCGGATTCATTGATGATACCGGTGCCAAACGAGGACGAGTTCGAAGCCTACTACAACGAGAAACCAACCCCCACCAGCATCTCCAGCGAGCCGGCATTAAGCAGGCTCCCAGACGCACCTGAGGAACCCCCGAGCTCTTACCAGCAAGCCGGCGAGGAGAGCTACCTCGACCCGGACATCGTTGCTCGGAGAAAGGCCGAGCGGCTGGAGCGTTACCGCGACGACCCCTTCTACATCCCCGAAGCAACCCGGTCCTCCACGCCGATCCACACCATCCTCCAAAAAGAAAACGGGCCAGACCTCGACATCGACTCAATCCCCATCATGCAACTCGACCTCGGCAAACTCAGCCTCAACAGCGGCCGCGCATCGCCCAACAAGCAGCCCGCGCAGCCAAAGCCCCAAACCCGCCAACGCATCGTCGTCGCCGCAGACGAGACCCTCGCCGGCACCGGCACCGGCACCAGCGGCTTATCCACCCCGCTCCGATACGACTCGGAAACCAACAACAACCCGGACGCGCCCACCCGGGCCAGATCCGCCGCCGCCAAGAAACTCAAGCAACAGGCGCTCCTGCAGTTCGACTCGAGCCACCTGGGGGATCTGCGCCTTGAGGGGGCCGCCGCGAGCGGGCCGCGCAGCGGCGGCGGCGGCGGCGGGGGCGGGGATCCGCTCGCGCACGAGCGGCAGCAGCGCGAGGAGGCGGAGATGGCGCTGGCGCTGAAGGAGGTGCAGCGGCTGCGGCTGGAGATGCAGCGGGCGAATGAGCGGATACAGGTCGCGCAGGGGGTGCCCGAGGGCGGGGTGGTGGTGAAGAAGAAGAAGAAGACGAAGAAGACGGCTGTGGGGGGGATGGCTGAAGGCGGGGAGGGCGGCGGGGAGGAGGGGGAGGTGGTGAAGGGGAGGAAGAAGAAGAAGAAGAAGGCGGTGGTGGAGGGGGAGGGGGAGACGGAGGCGGAGGGGGCGCCGGTGGCGAAGGCGAAGAAGAAGAAGGTCAAGCGGATAGTGAGACTGGATGAGGGGGATGATGCTGCCGCGTAGGGTCCGTAGCCCGCCTGTCAGGTATCCCCATCTCTAGGTACACTAGACAAAAGACCAACCAACCAGACCATAACTGCACCCCGGCACCAGAGCACACACATCAAAAACAGGTATCATTATTCCCTTCCCCCCTCCCTCCGCACACTACCTCTCCCCCCCCCCCTCCCCCACCCCATCCCCCTCCAACCTCCCCCACGCCGCCTTATTCCGCCTCCCCTCCCCGCCCCCACCGCTCTTGAACTGATACCCCCGCGCGCGCGGCCGCTCCCCCATCCCCAGCGGGAACCCGGCCTCGTACGCGCGCGCAAACTCGCCGCGCGCGCGCGCAAACGCGGCCGCCCCGTCCTGCTGCGCCAGCGTCGCGCGCACCCCGGCGAAGAAGGCCGCCATCACGCCATGGTTGTGCGCCTGCAGCAGCGTCCAGCCCAGCATCTCGCGCGCCGCGAGGAGGTGGTGGATGTAGGCTGCGTGGTGCGTGGTGCAGGCGCCGCAGGGGCAGTGGGGGGTGAGGGGGGCGAGGGAGGTGGCGAAGCGGGGGGCGGTCAGGTCTAGGGCGAGTGGGAGAGGGTTGTTTGGGGGGGTGGTCGGCGGGGGGAAGGTGAAGGCGAGGGCGAGGCCGGCGTCGGAGACGGTGTTGATGAAGGGGATTGTGAGCAGGTCGATGCCGAGGGCGATTTGGTTGAGGATGTGGTGCGGGGTGGATGGCGGGGAGAGGGAGAGTCGCGGGAGGGGCAGGAGCGCGGGGACGAAGGAGGCTAGGTCTGGGAGGAGGTCCGGGTCGTAGAGGGCGAGGCCGGCGAGCTGTGCTGTTGGGAGGTAGTCCTCTGCTAGGCGGGAGAGGTACTCCCATTGGATGGGGTAGGGGATGGGCAAGACCGGGGCGAAGGTGGTGACCGGGGTGGGGGAGTCCTGGAGCTCGGAGAACCACTCCTCCAGCCACTCGTCGGTGCGCTCGGCCATGCGCAGGGCGCGCTTGGAGTTGGGGGTGATGGGGCTGTGGGTGAGGTCGGCGGGGGGGACGGCGATGTCGGGCTGGAGCGACTGGGCGGCGGCGAGGTACTCGGCGGTGGTGAGGGCCTGGAAGCCGGTCGAGGTGAAGACGGAGACGGAGGACTTGGTGTTGCCCATGGGCGAGGCCACGGCGGGGAGGCGGCGGGCGCCCAGGACGGTGGTGACTGATGGGGGCATGGCGGTGAAGCTGTGCAGGCGGGTTTGGTGTTTTGCTGTGGGAGGAATCTCATAGATAGGGGGGGTCCGCGTGGAGTATTGCTGCGGGCGCTCGATGACTGGCCGAGTCAGAAGGGGTTCAGAAATTCGAGATAAAACCAGAATTCAACTCACAGTCTTCCAGTGCCATGTATGCGCCGCCGACATTCAAGTGCCTGGCCACATTGTCAGGGGTGATATGTGGGATGGCGCCTCTTGAGGTGATGCCGATGAAGTTGGGCGTGTCGATGGGACGGCGGCCTGCAAAGGCCAAGCGACCGAGTCGGGCTGCAGCGCCATCGCCCAGGGCGGCTCTGAGGATCTCGAAACTCATGGCGGCCGATCCAAATTCCCGAGTGTCAACAGTCATTTTGTGAACCGAAGCCTCTTTTTGCTTTGCCCTGAACCGCGACTTCAAGCGTCACTTTCAGTTGGTTTTTTGTGTTTCTGAACCCCTGTGCCAGAGTCTCCGAACTCCGAACCTGGGGTTGCCCGGAGCGGAGCCGAGCGACTCAACAGACGCCCCACAGATTCTGTCTCTTCTGGCTCGCGTTGTTGCATGTCGGCCCAAGCCTACTCGCTAGCAGAATATCCGCTATGTAAACGCATTGGGACTGCAAACAATTCGAGCTCCGAACCAGTGTTCCCGGTTCGGGGCCAAACAAGCATGGGACACCGGCGAAGAGTGCCAGAATACACGTTCTTCCCATCTCGAGGCAGTCCTGGCCCATCCTCCCTGTGGTGCCATGTGTCGTGCAACATGGTATGTATTTAGCCACAACACCAGCATGAGCAGCGGCCTAACCAGGGCTGGCCTGGCCTTCCCGCTGTTTCAGTGCCCCACAAGCCGTCGCAAACAAGGGCCCCAGGCGATCCGCGGCGTCTCTTTGGCCGGCTGCTGAGTAGCCACAGTGCCATCCGAACCCAACTCACCACTTACATTGGCCGCCCTCTTTCTCCAGTGTCTCGGATGCTGATTTCTCTGCTTACCCCTCGATGGGGATTATTCAGCACTGTTATGTCTTTTGAGCATATCATAGTCTGCTTCCCTTCGCACGGCCACAGTGCAGTACCTACCGAGAGATCCGACGCCGCCCCGCAGTCCGCGCGTTGGGCCGTCCGTCCGCAACGCCCGCACCATGGGTGACAACAACAACAACAACAACAACAACAACAGCCACAACACGCAGGCCCGGGTCCAGGTGGCCGATCTGGGACGCCGAGATGCCGCCAACGACCTAGACACAACCGTCGTCGGCGCCGACCACCCGGATGCCCCCATCCAGCACATGGTGCAACACGCCGCAGTCCATGATCTCGACGGAGACAGCTCCCCCCCAACACCGCGCTTCATGCAGGACGACGGCCCGTGGAAGCACTTCAGATGGGTGCCCTACCCCGTGCGCCGCATCATCCGGGCCACGGTGAAATGGACTCGCGGCCCATCGCCCCCGGTCCGCTTCCGGATCAACCCGCTGTTCCCCCGGATACAGCATGCGCCCATCGTGCTGCGCGACAGATTCCTGCCGCGGCCGCTTCACCGGAAGCTGGCGGGTCTCGGATACTTTGGCCTGTGGCTTCTCACGTTCGCCCTGGTCCTGCGCCATGGCCGGTCGATCACGGAGCTGCCGGGGTGGGGGACGCCCGCGTCCATCGGGTGCGGGTGGACGTTTTGGGAACGCGGGAACGCATGCGGGCTGAACGGCATGGACTGCCGCCCCTTCGAGGGCGGCGGGTATCTCTTCCGGTGTCCGGCAAACTGCGCGGGCTACAAGCTGGGCAACCCGCGCGCCGTGGGGGACCAGGAGATTGTGTACCGGTCCCTTGTCGTGGGGGGCCCGCCTGCCGGGGGGGACGGGCCCGCCATCTACCGCGGCGACTCGTTTATCTGCGGCGCGGCGGTGCACGCGGGCATCGTCTCGGACGCCAAGGGCGGGTGCGGCATCGCCAGGCTGATCGGGACGCAACGGGCCTTCAACAGCTCCACGCGGCATGGGCTGACCAGCGTGGGGTTCGATTCCTACTTCCCGCGGTCCTTCGCCTTTGATTCCGTCGACTGCAATGCCGGCGACATGACGTGGCCGCTGCTGTCCATCTCGGTTGTCTTTACCTCGATCTTTTCCCTGTTCGTCACGTCGGCCGCCGTCTTCTTCTTCCCGGTCTTCACCGTCCTGTTCTGGACCGTCGGCATGGCCACCGACGCCCCCGGCTACGACAGCGTCGCCTCCCTCTTCTCCGCCGAGATCGGGCGATTCCTCCCCGCCATGTTCGCCGGCTGGGTCATGTACGACAAGATGGGCGTACGCCGGACGCTCCAGGGCCTCACGGCGCAGGTGGAAAAGACGGTCCTGTGGCTCGGCGCCGCGTGGGTCGGCGCCCTGACAAACCACACGCTCGACTTCATCCCGATCCAGCGCCTGACGGCGCGCGACCTGGAGCAGCAGCCCGGGGCGCGCGGCGCGCTGGCCGCCATCATCGTGGTCCTCGCCGCCATCGCCGCCGTGCAGGTCTACTTCATCCAGCAGGAAGCCCGCCTCGTGCGCCTGATCAAGTTCTACGCCCTCGTCGGCCTCGGCCTCCTCGTCGGCGGCGTGCTCCCGGGCCTGAACCTGCGCATCCACCACTACATCCTCGCGCTGCTCCTGCTGCCGGGCACCGCGCTCCAGACGCGGCCGTCGCTCGTCTACCAGGGCCTGCTGGTCGGCCTGTTCGTCAACGGCATCGCGCGCTGGGACTTTGACCCCATCCTGCAGACGGGCTTGGCGCTGCGCGGCGACGGGCCCCTGGACTCGGCGCTGCCCGTGATCCGCGCGCCCGTCATTGCGCTCGGCGACGCGAACCGCACCATCACCTTTTCGTGGGAGCAGCCGCCGGGCGCGAGCTACGACGGCATCAGCGTGCTGGTGAACGATGTCGAGCGGTTCCGGAGCTATTTTGACGAGGGTGTGGCCGCGGAGGGGTTGTCGAATCTCACGTGGGCGCGGGTGCCCAGCCTGCAGGCGAATGAGTATTTCCGGTTTGCGTGGATGGAGGGGAGCAAGCGGGGGGACTATACCAAGGCGGGGACGTGGGATGCGTCGGGGCGGTGGACGGCGATGCCCGAGGGCCCGTCCAGGCTGAGGGCGCGGGACGGGGCGGAGATGTGGAGGTTATGATTATGTCTAGGGAGAGATGGTGTGTATCCCGTCATGTCTTGCACCCGTCGTTTGAGTGAAGGCATCACTTGCACAGAAGTTGAGTCCGGCTGTAGAACTGCGTGACTGCCCGGCGCAATGTCCGGAGGCCACGTCCGCGTCCCGGAGAACGGACTCCACTCGGCCGCAGATCGGACCGACCTGTTGTTGCGCGCGCCCACTTCATGACGGACTGGAGTTCCCACTCCTCAACCATCAACCATCACGCATCCCAACCAAAAGCCAACCCTGATAAAAAAAAAAACAGCCAACATGGCGACCCGCGTCCCCACGCAATCGGACTTCGACGCCGTCCTCGCCACCCACCCCGCCGCCAAATCCCCATCCGACGCGGCTTCCAACCCCGCAATCACCCTCGTCCACCCCGACCCGCCCGAATCCACAACCTCGATTCTCCTTCTCTTCCGTACGCACCCCGTCCTCCCCCCTTTTTCCACCAGACGGCCTAGGCGACACCGAACCCGCCTTCGCCACGCTCGCGCGCGACCTCGCCCTGCCGGGCGTGCTGGCCATCGCCGTGCGCGGCACCGCCCCGCTGCCCGACGCCCTGCTGCCCGACGGCCTGGCCGCGGGATACCACTGGGGCGACGACATGCGGCTGGACGGGGACGGGCTCGACGACGACCCCGGGTTTGAGGGGGCGCGGCGGTGGGTGCTGGGTTCTTTGGTGGGCGGGGTGTTGGTGGGGAGGTGGTGAGTGTGTTTCTTTTTGTTTCTTTTTTTTTCTCTGTCGTTTCTTTTTTTCTTTTTTCTGGTGTGTAACATGTTTGTTGGTTGTTTTTGAGAGGGGAATGGGGGTTGGGTTGTGGCTGACATTTCCCAGTGGGTGGGATCTGCGGGATATCTTGCTGTTTGGGTTTGGGCAGGGCGGGAGTCTGGCTTTGGGGTTGGCGTCGGGGTTGCGGGGAGGGAGGGTGGAAGATGCCACTACTTCCGCCCCGGAGGGGAAGGCGTTCAAGGGGGTGGTGTCGATTTGTGGGGGCCTGCCGGCGTCGACGGTGCCGAGTGTGAGTGGCCTGGGGAAGGCGAAGACGCCGGTGCTGGTGCTGTGCGGCAGGGAGAGTGAGGCGGTGGGTGAGGATGCCGTGGATCTGCTGGAGAGGGAGTTTGAGGAGGCCAAGGTGGTGAGGTGGCAGAGGGCCAGTGATGGGATGCCCCGGAGTCGCGAGGAGGTGCTGCCCATGATGGAGTTCTTTGCTGAGAGGCTGAAGAGTGGGCAGTTTTGAAGCGCTACTTGTTAAGGGGGTAGGGGGAAGCAGCTTGGGAGCAGTCACGGAGGAATTGGTGATGAGGTAGAAAATAACAGAAACAGGAATCTTAGCCGTCGTCAATCATCTATTGGCACCTACACTCTCTCAAGTTAATACGGTTACGGGCCATGCGCCCCAACCGACCCCGACACCGACACCTCAAACCTCAAAAATCTCCCCAATCCCCTCGCCGCCACCGGTCCGGTTCTCCACCAAATCAAGCCGCCAGCCCTCCCAATTCTTCAGCGACCGCTTAATCTCCTTGATGCGCTCCAGCCGCTTCTTCTGCTCCTCCTCCTGCGCGCGCCGGAATGCGTCCTCGTCAAACTCCATGTCGTCATCCTCCAGCAGCCCCTCATGAGGCGCATGGCCCCCGCCAGCAGCACCCGTAAGCGCGTTCAGCCCACTGGCAAAGAAGTCTCCGAGCCCACCGCCAGCACTCTTCCGACTGGCCGGCGGCGACGTCAAGCCCCCGCCCAGGTCCACATTCTCAAACCGGCCGCCCGCGCCCGCCTCGTCCGGGCCAGTCTGCATCTCCTTCCTCCGCTCATGCCAGATCCCCCGCCGCAGGTCCGTGTTCTCCGCCTCCAACTCCCGCACCTTCTTCTCCAGCCTTTGCCGCTCTTCCTCCTCCAGCTCATCAACCCCCTCATCATCGCCGCCCCCCTCGGCGGCATCCTTTTTCCGCAGCCTCAGATTCTCCGCCTCCGCACGCTCCACCCTCTCCCTCAACTCCCCCGCCTCCTTCTCCGCCCTCTCCTTCTCGCGCCTCAACGCCTGCGTCCGGCCATCCTGCTCCCTGTGAAGCGTCGTGAGCGTCGCAACCTTCTTCTCCAACCCCGCCATCTTCTTGGCCATCTCATCCCTCTCCGCCACAACCTCGTCCCGCTCCCGCTCCAGCGCGCGCAGCGCCGTCTCGGCCGACGCGCGCTCGGACCCTTCCTTGACGGCCTTCTTCGACGCGAGCTCCAGCTCCGCCTTGAGATCATGCAGTTCGCGCTGCGCCCGGCCGGCCGTCTTTTCCGCGCGCGCCAGCTTCTCCTCCAGCGCCGCGATCTGCTCCGACGGCGTCGACGCCGAGACCGACAGCCGCTCGACCTGCGCGCGCAGCCGCGACATCTCGAGCTCCATCGTCTCGACCGTCGCTGACTTGCTGCGCAGCTGCATCTCAAGCTCCGCCGCCGCAGCGACCCCGCCACCACCAACAGACAGCGACAGCGACGGCGACGCGCCATGGCGCGGCCCGCCCCCACCACCCGCCCGCGCCAGCTGGGCCTGCAGCTGCGCGTTCTGCCGCAGCAGCGCCGCAATCTCATTCTTCTACCCTCCCATTAGCACAACCCCCCTACCACAAAAACACAAAAAGTAAAACTCACCATCCCGCCCACCATCCCGCCCCCCCCTTCCCCCTCCCCCTCCCCCTCCCGCAAAACATCCAGCTCCCCCTCCGCGCGCTGCCACCGCCTCTCCGCATCCCCGACCTCCCTCCCCAGCGCCTTATTCTCGCGCTCCAGCTCCTCGATCCGCAGCACATGTTTGCGGTAGATATCCGGCGCCGTCTCGCCCTCGGGACCAGACAGCCCCGGCCCAGCACCAGCACCACCACCACCACCGGCGGCGGCGGTAGGCGACAACAGCGGCGGCGCGCCCGAGGCCAGCGAGACGGACCCCTTGCGGAAGGACGTCGAGCGGGCTTTGGACTGGGCTGCCAGGGAGGGCGGGGTGGCTGCTGCTGCTGCTGGTGCGGCGGGTTCTTCGGCCGCCGGTTTGTCGTGCGGTTCTTGCGGTTGCTGTTCGGGGGGTTCGTTTGCGGCTGTTGGGGCCTCGGCGGGGGTGGAGGACGACGGTTCGGGCGCGGAGGCGGGGATAGGCGGGGCCGCGGGCGCGGGGGATTCGGTCTTTCTGCTGGTGCCGGCCTTTTTGGCTTTTGCCTTTTTCAGTTGTTCAAACTGGTCGGTGTTGCGATGGTGAGTGTCCGTGCCGAGATGCCAAAATGAACCAAGTCGGAGTGGTGACGGCATACCTTCTTCTTGGCCGCCGCCATCTTCTCGGCCTTGAGCTTGTCTTCGTCCATGGCGGCTGTGTGGTGGCTAGTATCTCCGAATCAAGTATTGCTATCTGCGATCCTGGCTTGAGGTGCGGGTATTACAGCGTGGGTCGTCGGCCATCAATTGTCAAGTTTGGTGTTCTTGTGTTGGTGTTGCCCTGAGCTGGGGGAGCGAGAGGAGCGTAAGCCACAGCAGTGCCCACTACCCAGACCCCGCAGCACTGTGCGTACACTGTGTCACAGGGGTAGGTACTCAAACACAACGACATGCTCCTCAACTCCACACAAACTAGGTCCTCCATGATCAAGGGCCATACGTAACAAGCCCAAATATTGGCAACGCAAAATTCTATTTGCTTTCGTTCAAGCTTATCGGGGAAATTTTCATAACCGCCAAATGCCGTCAACACTAGACATGACCCCCCACGATGATCTTGCATCAAACCTGGCTCGCCCCCAACCTGTCTATGGATATGGATATACCGCCAACGTGCGTGTTGCGGCCGACCCACTCAACCGCCTGCACCCAAACTCCTCGCTAACACCATCCGTTTAGATGATCTGCTGGAAAGCACGGTTGATGGGCGACCGGATGTTGGGCACATCCTTCCAGAAGTCCACGGTGGCCTTCGCGCGCTTGGCAATACCTGCGGGGGTGAATTCAAACTTCTGTTTAACAAAACTCGGTTAGCACGGAACAAACAGACAATGTTGTCGGGATAACTTGCCTCATAGACATCCTTGTAGGGGCCAGACGCGCCGAAGCGGTTGAGGCCAAACTGCTCGTGGGTATACCGCTCCCAGCCCAGGGTGCTCATGGGCTCAACAGACATGGACGGAATGCCATCGGGAAGAACGCTGAGGCGGTACTCCTTGGACTGGGTGTCGAAGACCTCACAGCAGGGCATCGAGACAACGCGGGCCTTGAGGTTGTGCTTCTCGGCGAGCTCCTTGACGGCATCAACGCAGATGCACACCTCAGAACCAGTCGACACCAGTGTGACGTCGGCGCCTTCTTGCTCATGGAGGACGTAACCGCCCTTGGTGGCCTTGTCAATGACAGAGCCCTCGAGCTGCGGCAGGTTCTGGCGTGAGAGAGCAATGATGCTGGGCGTGTGCTTTGAGATCAGGGCGACGTAGTACGCGGCGCTCGTCTCATTGCCATCAGCCGGCCGCCAGACCATGCAGTTGGGCAGAGCACGGAAGTGGGCCAGCGTCTCAATCGGCTGATGGGTAGGGCCGTCCTCGCCAAGGCCAATCGAGTCGTGTGTCGCAACCCAGATGGCGCGCACCTGCGAGAGAGCAGAGAGACGGACGGCACCGGCAGCATACGAGACGAAGTTGAGGAAGGTACCGCCATAGGGCAGAACCGTGCCGTACGAAGCCATACCGTTGAGGATGGCGCCCATGGCGTGCTCACGGACACCGAATCGGATATACCGGCCGGCATAGTCGCCAAGGCCAGTCGCAGGGGGCTGGAAGTCGATGGCGCCCTTCCACCTTGTGAGGTTGGAGCCTGTCAAGTCGGCGGAACCGCCCACCATTTCGGGGACGACGTCAAAGATCTTGTTGAGAACGACCTCGGAAAGCTTCCTCGACGCGACAGCCGCGTCAGCGGGGGTGTAGGTGGGGAGGTGCTTCTCCCAGCCCTCGGGGAGGTCGCCCTTCTGGCGGCGGACCAGGTCGTCGTGCTCGGCCTTGTACTGCTCACCATACTTGGCAAACAGCTGGTTCCACTCCTCCTCCTTGGCAGCGCCGGAGACGGCGACCTTGTTGCAGAGCTCGTACACCTGCTGCGGCACGGCAAAGCTCTCCTCCGGGTTAAAGCCGAACTTCTCCTTCAGCTGCTTGATGTCATCAGCCTTGAGCGGGGAGCCGTGGACGCCGTGGGTGCCCTCCTGCTTGGAACCGAAACCAATCGTGGTCTTGAGCTGGATGAGCGTGGGCTTGTCCTTGACCTCCTGGGCCTTCTTGATGGCAGCCTCCATGCGGGCGAGGTCGTGGTCACCGTCCTCGACAGTCAGGACCTGCCAGCCATAAGCCTCGTACCGCTTCATGACATCCTCAGTGAAGGCCTGGTTGGTGTCACCGTCAATGGTGATGTGGTTGTCATCCCAGATGGCAATGAGGTTGCCGAGCTGGAGATGGCCGGCCAGGGAGCAGGCCTCGGACGAGACACCCTCCATCAAGCAGCCATCGCCCAGGAAGCAGTATGTGTAGTTCTCGACCAGATCGAAGCCGGGCTTGTTGAACGTGGCAGCCGTGTGCCTCTCGGCCATGGCGATACCAACCGCATTGCTGATACCCTGGCCGAGCGGTCCAGTGGTGACTTCCACACCAGGGGTGTCGTGGGCCTCGGGGTGGCCGGGGGTAATGCTGTCAACCGTCTGAAGACACAATGTCAGAGCGCGTTCTATGGAGGGGAGGCCACCGAGCAAAAACCTACCCGGAACGCCTTCAAGTCTTCCATGGAGACGGCATAGCCGTAGAGATGGAGCAGGGCATACTGGAGCATGCAGCCGTGGCCATTGCTACAAGACCATCAATGTCAGCGTCCTTTGTCAACCATTGGCAAGACGTCACGGTGGGGGCTTACGAGAGGACGAAGCGATCACGGTTGAGCCACTTGGGGTTCTTGGGGTTAAACCTCATGAATTTGTTGAAGAGAACGTGGGCGATGGGTGCCATGCCCCTAGATTCAAAGTTAGCATCTCTAGCTCCGGGATCGGCGGCCAAGCCGACCGAGGCGGGTGGTAAGAAACCCACATGGGGGCGCCCGGGTGGCCCGAGTTGGCGTGGGCGGTCGCATCAGCCTAGAGACGAAAATATGTCAGCAACTGCGCATCGTCCCAATGCCCTCGGATGGCAGCTTCGCGGTGCGTTGCGAGAGCAGCGCCCACCCGCGACGGCCATGGTGGGGCAGGGAAGGCGGGCGGTTTTTGGCGGGGGCGGGGTTGTTTCTGTTGAAAGAGCAACGTACAGCCAGAACACGGATCGTGTTGATGGCGAGCTGATCGACATTGGTGGCGGAACCCATATTTGCGGTTTTTGTACTGCTTGCTTCGGGAGTACACAAATTCGGTATGTTGTTGAGGGAGAAGAATCTCTGGGGGTTTGCGGAGGGGAGAATGTGGCAGCAAGGACGAGGTGGGGTGTTCGTTTTATTTGTTACCTGCCAGGCAAGCAGGAACCGCCCGTGCCGTGTTGGGGGTCTCTCGACGTCCCCTCGCCGCGCTTTCAGGTTGAAGTGGGGTATACTCCAGGTGCCAGGAAGCTGCGAGTCTGCTGGGGACTTTCTGGTTCGCCCGATGAAGGCCACTGTGGGGTGAGCACTCTCGCACTCCCCGGTCCATGCCAGGACTGTCTGATTTGTGTTTCCCTTCTTTTTGCCCCAATGATGATCCGGTATCTTTGTGCTGAATCAGAGCGGGGCCCTGTGACGTCGCGGACTGGGTGATGTTGGCGATGTGAACGGCATCACTCTAATCCGATTGAAGTTCTGAAGCGGCTGTCCATGGGTGCTATGTACATACAGTCAGTGCCCAAAAAAAACGCCCAATGGCCCCACATGGCCGGATTTGGCATCGGATAACACCTAGAACAACTATCTATTACTAACGCAAATACTAACTAAAACTAGTATAAAGTAGATAGTTCGAGACTTTAAAGAAAGACGAAGATAATAATCTAGATTAAGATTTATATACTAGCCTCTAGTAATATAAATAGCTCTAATATACCTAAGTATTAAATTTCCTAAGTTATTTACTAACTACTAGTTTAATCCTAGCTATCTTACTATTACTATAATATATCGCTTTTTAAAGTTTTATTCTAACTTTAGAGGTCCCTTAAGCTCTAGATACTAATAAACTATTTCTCTATTAAGTACTCCTTATAGGAATTTAATAAGGTTAAAGTTAACGAATATAGTACCTAATCCAATTCTATAAATTATATCTCTTTAAAGTAATCTATTAATAACTAATATATATAGATAGATATATAACCTTTATATAAAGATAGTATCTAGGTTTATATATATTAAAACTTTTCTCAGAGGTTGTTATGTTAAAGTTTTAGCTTAGATGCCAAGGGCAGGGTTAGGCGTTTTTTTTGGGCACTGACTGTACATGTATGTACCAGACTCGCCAAAATACCGACTGTGAAAATTCATATTTGTCTGCGTATCTCAATATCTACATACACCACGAGGAGGAATGGGCGCGTAAACGAAACATCTGAACATCTGGCGAGTGGCACGGCCGTGGAGATGTGTTTCAATCCCTCCCACCTGGTTGTTGGTGGTTTTGCTTACTCGACACCCAGGATCTCCGCGGTGAGACTACAACCCTTCATGCAAGTCATTGCTGTCACCCATCGCCTTGGGGGGGTCCTATACGGCGGACGCTGGATCTACTAATGAGGGATTTAATCACAAAGAATTCTGGTGGGTGTCATTTCTTGAGGTTATCAAACTTGAGGTCCTTGGCAGCCAATGTCTCGGCCCCTGCATGTACACACACCTAAGCAAGAGCTTCAATAAGCCGATGTCCGTGCCGTTTCCCGGCCGAACGCGTGCCATTGGCCACAGCTCTGCCTCCAAAGATTGATCTTTTGCGAACACAGAGGCTGCTGTGGCGATTCGGTTACCCTCGTGCGTGCGCGAGTCGAGTTCAACCTCACTGCTGAAGGGAGTTCCGTCGTGACTGTCCCGAGTCCCGGGATAACCCCGCGCTCCACCACATACAATTTGCCTTAATACAGTACCACCCATCAGAGTCTCTGTATTCCGTACAGTACACATCTCTGAAAATAGAGTGATAAAAAGCTGGGAAAGTCAATTAAAGCAACATGTATTTCTCACAGAACGATAGATATCCATGCCAATGGGTAGCAGATGAATACACAAGCCAAAGAATAGTTTCAGTATCTCATCCGAAAACCATCGCCCAGAATACCTATAGGATTGCCACCAACATGGCTGATCTTTCGAACAGGGTTGTTCGACATCCGTGGCGTCAAGAACGAAAATGGCAAGCGGACCACGCGCTCTTGCCGCCCACCCGTACACAGACAGATAGGCAGGACTGGCTTGCGGAGGAGCCTGCACAAGCCTCCCAGTATGAGGGATTTGAGCATCACTGGGGTTGGCGGTGCCATTGAACGGCTTCACTTGCAGATGTTGTTGTGGGACAAGTGGGGAGAGTAGTCGGAATCAGACGAGATGCTTATTAGCGGGGGTGGGGCCCGAGACACGATTTTCAAGTGGGGGGGTTTAAACTC
Source organism: Trichocladium antarcticum (assembly GCA_033297235.1). Classification (NCBI taxonomy): domain Eukaryota; kingdom Fungi; phylum Ascomycota; class Sordariomycetes; order Sordariales; family Chaetomiaceae; genus Trichocladium; species Trichocladium antarcticum. Next base: position 3,008,685 of record MU853402.1, read on the forward strand.
GGCCAATTCAGCCGAATTCAGGAATCGAAGTTCCAGACGGCATCGCTGGACCCTGGACCTCCACGGTTGCCACGAGACTCAAGCGTGCAGCGCCGAAATAAGCAATATCAATACCATCACGCGCCGGCATGGTTGGCAAGACAAAAGTGCCGCCGCCTCTGCTCGCCAGATGGCACAAACAGTCCAAGGCAATCGCCCGGAAAGAGGCCCGGTCCAATGGCAACAGCAACACCAAAAAACCGCCGCAACCCAAGAAGACCCAAGATGAACTAGACCAAGAAGACGAAAAGCAGAAGCTATCAGAACATGACCGCAAACACCAGCAGCTTGTCCTGGATGTGTTCCGCCACACATTCGCCGACGTGCTCTCCTCGCCAAGCCTCGCGGCCGCCCTGCAGTCGCTGAAACAGGCGCTCTTCGAACGCGACTTTGCCAAGGCTTTTGGCGACCCGGAGCTCCTGGCCGTGTATGCCGCGCGATGGAGCCCGCCCCGGGCCCTGTGCTATGCGTCGGTGCTGGACGGGATACGGGAGCACCTCGAGGCCCTCTCAAGCCCATCGTCGGCGCAAGAAAGCGAGAAACGGGATCTGCGAATCCTCTCCATCGGCGGCGGCGCAGCCGAGACCGTCATGCTCGGCGCCTTCCTCGCCCAGCACCCCTCCGCCGAAGCGGCGCCCCAGCCAGGCACCATCACCCTCGTCGACTCGGGCCCCTGGGCCGCCGTGGTCTCCCAGCTCACCAGCGCCCTCACCACCCCGCCCCCGCTATCCAAGTACGCGAGCGCGGCCGCCAAGCTCTCCAACACGGCCATGGTCCCCGCCGCGGCCCTCACGTCGACCTTTGTCCAGCACGACGCGCTGGCGGTCGAGCCCGCGCGCCTCGCCGCCCTCGCCGGCACCGCGCCGCTGCTCGTCACCCTCCTCTTCACGCTCAACGAGCTCTTCACGGCGGGCGGCATCGGCAGGACGACGGCCTTCCTGCTGAAACTGACGGCGGCCGTGCCGCGCGGCTCGCTCCTGCTCGTCGTCGACAGCCCCGGCAGCTACTCGGAGACGAGCGTGGGGCGCGAGGCCAAGCGGTACCCGATGCAGTGGCTGCTGGACCGCATCGTGCTCGGCACGCGGCGCGAGCCGGTGGGCGGGCGGCGCTGGGCCAAGCTCGAGACGCACGACTCGGCGTGGTTCCGCCTGGCCGAGGGCCTGGAGTACCCGATCCCGCTCGAGAACATGCGCTACCAGATGCATCTGTACCGGGCGGAAGATGCGGGCGCTGCGGGTGGGGAGGATGGAGAGGTGGAGGAGGAGGGGGACGAGGGGGACGAAGAGGGGGACGACGAGTAAAAACGTCCGAGTGGATGCGGCGCCCGGCTTGCTTCTATCGATCGTCTAAACTCTGCTGTCTTGTGCTACCCAACACCCCAGTCCCCAGCCAACCAACCGCCCTATTACTACCCGACCGCCCACCACCAACCCGACCACGCTACGCCCAGACCAACTTCTTGATCGAATGCCCCAGCTGCTCCAGCAGGCCCGTATTGCGCCGCGCCTCCGCCAGCGAAATGATATCCCCGCGTTCAATCAGCTTCACGGCGTCCGGGCTCCGGCCCGCGAGCCGCGGCTGGTTCTGGATCGCCAGCCGCTCGATCTCGGCCGCGATCAGCACCACCTGCTGGACCTCGGTCAGGCGCGTGATGGCGCCGGAGCCCGCGCCCGGCTCGTCCTGCTGCCTGCCGCGCGCGGCCGGGTCCGCCGCCGACGTCTGGCTGTACAGCGCCTTGAGCGCAACCTTGCGCGGCGCCGGGGTCTGCGGGCGGCGGGTCAGGAAGCCGGCGATCCCCGCGGATGCCGCGGCGGCGCCGCCGGCTTTGGGGCCCGTGCCGGACAGCGAGGACAGGGAGCGCGTGTTGACGCGCGTGATGTCGGTGAGGCCTGGCTTGTACTCGACGACGAGGCCCACGTTGCGCGTGTCGTCGATGTGGGCGGGCGAGATGGTCGACGTGATGTAGGTGCCGAATCTGATCTTTTGGATGTGGGCCAGGTCGACGCGCTCGAAGGAGGAGACCTTGTCCAGGTTCCAGTCGAAGCGGCACAGGTACAGCGCCACGTCGGTCAGCAGGAGGACGGCCTCCTCGAAGGAGGCGCTCCGCACCGTGTCGGGCACGTGCGGCGTGAGGAGCGTCCAGCCGCCGATGAACTCTTCGTCCTCGTCGGCGATGACGCGCTTCTGGCACAGCTCGATGGCCTGCTGGCGCATGTTTTGCATGGACACGGCGGGGTCCTTGGTCATCATGGAGGCTTCGAACTCCTCGAACACGAGGAATGTCACGTTGCCGAGCAGGAAATCGATGCTGGCTTGGAGGAAGAAGTCGTTGAACATGCTACAGTCGGTGTTAGCAGTGCGTGGTTGGATGATGGAAGTGGGGAAAAAACCAGGAGGCGGCGGAATAGGGGATGCGAAAGCGGAAGGAAAGAGAACAAAGCGACAGCAATAAACAACAAAAGTTGACTGGACACGCACCCGTTAAACAGCCGAGTCAACGACAGGCCGGCGTCCGTCAATGCGCCGCGGTAGTCCCTCTTCCTCGTCCGCGTGTAGTCGCCCTTCATGGCGCCCGTAGAAGCGTACTGCTTGGAGATGGCATCGCCGTTATCCGCCCACAGCGTGTTGAACCAGGAATTCTCCTGGTCTGGCTGCGCCGTCATATCGAAACCCTGTTCCTTGAGCTGCAGGTCGAGCATGTGCTTGGCAAACGAGCTCTGGCAGACATTGGTCCGGTCCAGACAGTCCATGCAGTTCGTCCGGAGGATGCCCTTCTGCCGGGCCACGACGCGGCCATCGACCGACACGGTGCTCCCCAGATCCTCCAGCTTGCCGCCCAGGATCTGCAGGAGAAACGCGACGTTTTCAAACTTCATGCCGCGGCAGACGGCGTGGAAATCAAACCACTCGAACCGGACCTTCTCGGCTTCCGAACCGGCCTCCTCGTTGAGCCGCCGGACGTTCTGCTCATACCGGTCGCCGATCGGCCCCTCCGTCCCGCGCTTCTCGACCAGGTTGACAACCTGCACCGAACCATAGCGCTGGCGGAGACCGTCAAAATGCTTCTTCATGGCCGCATAGTTCGAGTCCGGCGAGTGCTGCATCACCGGCGCCGGCTTCAGCGAGTACGGCGTCTGCGTGAAGAACAGGGGGAAGCTGCCGCGGGTCTGGACGAACGAGTACACCTTGGCGGCCGGGTCCGAGGCGGCGTCGGCGGGCGAGAGGATCTGCTCCGACTCGACCGCGTTGGCGACGTTGCCGTCCTCGTCGATCCCCCGGCGGAGGTAGCGCAGCCCGGCGCGCTTGACGGAGCGCCGCGAGATGATGGTCATGTCGAACTTCTTCTCTGTCGTCCGCAGCTCGGCGGTAGCCTTCTCCGGGGGCGACGGCGATGCGGCCCTGGAGGGACTCAGACTACTGAGCTCGACAGAATCCTTGTTGGCGTCTTCATCCGACTGCGGAGGCTGGCTATCCACGACAAAGGTGCGTTGCCCCACGAAGCCCTGCATCAGCGGCAGGGACAGGCTGTCTATCCCGGCGTCAATGAAGGGCTGCATGATGTTTTGGTTCCAGAAGTACATCGGATCGACGTGTTCGTGCAGCGGCACCAGCGGCCGCGAGGGAACCCGGGGGTTGGCCACGCTGCGCGTGATGTCGTAGTCGTAGGAGAAGTAGAAGGTCCTGCTCGTCCCGAACAAGATCTGGCTAGTGCGCAGCAGCTTCGGCAGCAGACGTATCGCGGCCTCACTCCCGTCGGCCCCATTCGGGACACCACGCTTGACCGGCACCCCCTTATTCGCGTCCTTGCCCCTCCCACGAGCAGCCCCATCCCGGACCTGCTGCTCCGCACTCAACCCCATCGTCCTCTTCTGATCCATCGCCCACCCCGACCGACTAAACCAGCTCCGCGCAAACCGCCCATAGCTCCCCCGCCTCCCAATCACATCCTGCGCAATACTGCTCCGCTTCCCCGCCCCCCCATCAACCGCCCCGGCCATCTCCTCCACCTCACTACCAACCTCCCCACCATCCTCCTCCCCAGCCCCACCCAACACCACCCCGTCCTCCTCCCCAGCACTAGTCGCCGCGGTCGAGCTCCCCTCCCCCGCGGCCACATCCTCGTCCGCGGCCTCTTCTCTCCCCCCGGCGCCGCCGCTCCGCAGCGCCGCAGCCGTCGCGCCGATCGCGGCCGCAGCCTCAGCCTGCGACGCGCACGGCGTCAGCGCGACCTCGGTCACGACGTAGACCGGCAGGCCGCGGACCAGCGCGACCTGCTGGCGGCGCACGACGGAGACGAGGAAGCGGTGGCGGGAGACGGTCACGAGGCCTGTCGCGCGGCAGCGGCGTCAGCGCATTCTTACACAGCACAGCACAGCACGGCACGGGCTCCGGTCTTGAGAGTGTAGGTGGATAGGTAGGTGGGTGGTTTACCGACGATGCCGAAAGCCTCGAACGAGGAGTCGGGCGGCAGGGTGGAGGGGTCGGGCGCGGCATCGCGGGGGATCGGGGCGATGGAGGCGGCGTCGCCGTATTTGATCCGCACGGGCGGGGACAGGGCCGAGGACCGCGGGTCGCGTTTGGAGGAGGAGTTGGAGCTGAGCGGGTGCAGCACCAACCCGTCGACGGCGGCGCAGATGATTACGTTGCGCGCCAGGCCTGGCATGTCGGGCGTTGGGTCTTCGTCCATGCCCCGAGACGGTTGGTGCACGATGGAGGATGCGCCGGATTTGCTTCTTCGTCCGGGTAGTTGTAGTAGTCTGTTCTGGGTGGGCAAATCCAAGTAGGATACCGAGTAACGAGTGCGTTTGAAAGCAAATTGTTGTTGGGATTACAATAGAGGATGCGCCAACTCCGGGCCAACGCTGCTGGACCGTGTCCTGGTCTTGGGTGGGCGGGTCGCGGCCGGGCCTGGCACCGCTCGATGATGTCGTTCGGTAAACTGTGGGGTATTTGATCGTCCCAACTCCGCCAGCCCCAGCGTCCCTCTGCAGCCCCACGCCGACTGAAACTGGAAGAGAACAACCCCAACCCTGGCTTGAGAAGTGAGTTCCGATAACTTTGCTGGTTAGATTTCTTGGTAGATTCTGTGCTAGACTACAACGGTTCAGAAGCCTTTCAAATCCTGCTCCGTCCAGCCAGCCCGGCAGATATGCGCAGGCGTATCACCGTCCTGACGATGCCGGCTACCCATCCTGACCAGGATAACCCTTCTCATGACCATGCCGCCTTACATGGCGAGGCGCTCGACCTTGTCGCGCAGGGCGCGGATCTTGGAGTTGAGGTCGGAAGCCTCGTTGGAGGTGAGGGAAACGGCGATGACCGCCCGGGAGACACCGCACGCACGGCCCTGGTCGACTGTTAGCGTGGGCCGGGAGAAGCACGCAATGCCGCCGAGGATCGAGACGGCGGCGCAGAGACTTACCAGAGCAACCTTGCTGGGCACGTAGACGTACGGCACGTTCTTCTCCTCGCTGATGAGCGGGATGTGGAGAACGATGCTCAGGGGCTGGGTATCGGCGGCGAGGATGACAAGCTCGCTGGTGCCGCGGTTGATCCTGCATATCGGGTCAGTCGACGGGTCTTGGGGAGAGACAGGCGTGGCAAACATACGACTTGGTCGCTTCGTTCTACAGTCATCGTTAGCCAATGCTTCGACGGCAGTGGACCGAGACACGGCTGCAACTTACAGCTCCCTTCTTGAGCTGCCGGTAGTGGCTGGCCTGCTGGATGCAGTCAAGGAGCTCCTGGACCAGCGCGGGGTCCTCGGCCTTGGGCCAAGCGGCAGACTCGTTTTGTCCAGACATTGTAAAGTCGGTCGATCGGTGCGTGGGACGATGGGTATTCCGGTAATCGACTTGTCGCCAGGGTTCACTGCGTTTGCTCGCCCTGGGGTTGCGTGGATGTGAGGGATGGGAATGCGATCGCGAGGGACACCAGAAGCAAGAAGCGGTTTCGCGCGTGGCAGGAAAAAGTGATCCATGCATTCGGCCAGGAGCAAACTTTGAGCGGTCAGACTCGGCAGAATGGGCTTAGGTTCGACCGGTGTCCGGATTACATAATTGCTCAAAGAAAGTGGCTGAATTGCCGGGGTGCAGCCAGGCTCGGGCAAAGCTCGACAAGGCACGGCCAACCAACCGGAAACACCTCGCCCAGCTATTAAGCCAACCTCGAATCCGTCACTCCATCATCGACGCCCATAACAGATCGCGCCTTCGCCATCTGCCACACCGCTCCATCGCGCGCCCAGCTCCAACGCTTCCGAAACATCAATCAATCATCTGGCTACTTAGTCGCTGTCGCAGCTTCGCGCCCAAGCTTTCACAATGCCGTCCTCCGATCTCTGGTAAGCCGCTACCCTGACGCCGACGTCTTCCCCTCAACCCGCCCCCGAGCTCTCCGCCAACCCCCCCCGACCAACACCGAACGCACCGGAACTCGGCCCGGCCCATTTCTCCATGCACACGCTGTAGCCGCTCATGCGTTCGTTGCTAACAATGCCCTTCTCTGCAGCCCTGCGTACGCGGTTAGTACCGTCTCCACCACCCTGCCGCCTGCTTGTTGGCGGCGGTGACGGCCTCGGCCGCTGGCATCGATTCGACATTAAATTGCCTTGTATACTGACATCGCAACACAGCCCTTCTTCGGTGCCATGGGCTGCACCGCGGCCATCGTCTTCTGCTGCCTAGGCGCGTCGTACGGCACAGCCAAGTCCGGCGTCGGTATCTCCGCGATGGGTGTTCTCCGGCCTGATCTTATCGTCAAGAGTATGTTTACAATTGCAGCCGGATGCCACCGGGGCCTGCCTCTTCGCGGGACGTGAGATTGACACTTTCGCCCCGCAGACATTGTTCCCGTCATTATGGCCGGTATCATCGGTATCTACGGTCTCGTCGTCTCGGTTCTTATTTCCGATGGCCTCAAGCAGGATGGCTACGCCCTCTACACGGGGTTCATCCAGCTCGGCGCTGGCCTTGCGGTCGGTCTTGCTGGTATGGCTGCTGGTTTTGCGATCGGTATCGTCGGTGACGCTGGTGTCCGCGGCACTGCCCAACAACCGAGACTGTTCGTCGGCATGATTCTGATTCTCATTTTCGCCGAAGTCCTGGGTAGGTCTTGCGTTTTTGAGTCCTCCGTCCGAGCCGCGCTAACATGGCGTAGGTCTCTACGGCTTGATTGTTGCACTGCTCATGAACTCCAAGGCCACGCTCAACATCTCGTGCTGATCAATACGCTTATTTCTCCACCACTGACAGGGTATGGGGGGACACGCTGTAACTATCGACGGTCCCCATATCCCCACGTGGATCAACAACAACGCAGCGGCCCATACCCTCCCGCACGCGAGGGCTGGATAGCGGCGCCGGTGCTGGGTTGGCATAGTGGGCAAGGTGACGGAATCGGGCTTGGGGGGTTGAGCGAGCGGCGCATCTTGGGGGACGGTCGGTTAATGGCTTCGCGGGACATGTACTATTGTCACATTATGGTTTCTCATCGCTCTGGGTGCTGGTTTTCTCATCATAGACGGATGATGGGGGCGAGATTGTAGTCTAGGACTGGCAATGTGTTGCTACTGCGGGTCAGCGTTCTTGGAATTGTGCTTTGGATATATAACGTGACAATACCGCGGCGGGAGCTGTTTCAGGGGGAGGTGAGCGATTTCCCTTGCGAACCGGATCAGATTGTGAAGGTGCTGGGCTCTCAATGGAATAGTTCCTTTACGCCACCGAGACACGCCCTCGTCAATCATAGAAACGATTTGGTCAAACCATCTCTCCCTTCCATCATTCCCCCCGACCCCCTACCCCTGACTGCCTCAACCCCCCCCCCCTGCCCCTGACTCGCCACTCCACCCACCCACCTTGCACACACACTGACACAACCCACATCCCAGAGAGCGAGAAACACCCTCAACCCGATTCAAAACCCCACCGATTCGCCTCGACCATACAACAAATCGCCAATCGGGCTTCGCCCGGCTAGCTCAATCGGTAGAGCGTGAGACTCTTAAGGAGTATCCGTACAGAAAACATCTCAAGGTTGTGGGTTCGACCCCCACGTCGGGCTCAATTCCCGTCCTCGATTGGATCATCTTTTTTTGTCTTTTTTTCTTTCCTGCTTAGTTTCTGTCCCCGTGCTTGCTATGCATGTCTTCCACTCTCCACCGAACCGCTGTTTAGTCAGTTGAAAACACACGGCATGGAATACTGCGCTGGGTCCGATATGGTAGAGGCATTAACATTAATATGAATAGTCAGTATCAGATATACATAGGTGGGTGATGTATACAAGCCACCGGCCCAGCCAACGACGCCGGCGCACCCCACGTAACCACGCTATTTCAAGACTCCCACCCCATCCGTCCATCCATCCATCCATCCATCCATCCATCCATCCATCCAACCGGGTTCCTCCATTAGCAACCCCCAATCCAAAACCCACACGCTATCCAACATTTCGTCCATGATCCTTCATCCTTCATCCTTCATCGTCCTTTCATCACACTTGGCCCGCACACGGCCCGTCCCCAACAGTGTCACACAACTCAGATGACATACTATCCACGACGTTAGCATACGCGCACCCCAAAAAAAAAACCCAGGGACCAACTCACCGGAATAAACAGATACGGCACCTGCTTCTCATACTCCATCCACGCATCCCCGTACTTCTCGCGGCAGCGCGAGATGTCGCGCCAGGCGCGGTGGGCGATCATGGTGACGAAGAAGACGGGGTAGAACCAGGGGAAGGGGCTCTGGAAGCCGGTGATCAGGCCCCAGGACGTGGCGAAGAAGACGTCGCAGGTGTAGTGCACCTTGCGGGCGAGGCCGTACCAGCCGTCGGCCAGGATCTTGTCGCCGAGGCCGGTCTCGATGGTCTTGGGGTTGTGCAGGGTCTGCCAGGGCACCTGGGGGAACGTGTTGCGCTTGATGAGGGTGCCGCGCTCCATGGCGCGGAAGCGGTTCTTCTGGCTGTTGCAGCTGTCCCAGACCCAGTAGGCGAAGAGGTAGGCGGCGAAGAGGGCGGCGAGCGCGTAGCGGTTCCACCGGTACTCGTCGGGCGCGTGGTTGGCCAGGTAGATGGTGCAGTGGCAGTAGGACAGCGGGACGCCGCTGAGGTTCCAGAAGACGAGCATGAAGCCCCACTTCTCGTAGTACATGTCCCAGGTGGTGACGATGAGCTCCTCGCCCTTGGAGGTGGCGTTGGCGTACAGGAAGTGCGCCATGACCAGGAAGGCGACCTCGCCCGAGACGTAGCCGTAGCGCTCCCACTGGCGCGCGGCGGCGCCGCACGAGAGGAGGAACAGGATGTACCACGGCATGCGCACCTCGAAGAACATCTTGAAGTCGAGGATGCCAAACATGCGCGGGTTGAGCTCGGCGCCCATGAAGAAGTCGTAGACGTGGTTGCCCGACATGCGGTGCTGGGCGCCGCGCGCAAGGGCCGAGATGTAGGCCGCGATGGCCACCAGCCAGCCGGACAGGATCGAGACGGAGAGGAGCGGGCCGAACTCGTCGATGATGGTGTAGAGCGGGAAGACACCCGTGAAGTGCAGGGCCGACACCAGGGCGATGGTGGTGTAGAAGGACGTGTAGGCGGAGCAGTAGTACTTGAGCTGCTCGCCGCCCTCGTGGGGCAGGGGCTTGCCGTACGCCCAGACGCCGGGCATGAGGCAGTACATGGCGCCCTCGGCGACGAAGAATACCCAGTAGATCATCCAGGCCCTGGCGTGCGGGTAGGCGCCCGTGTAGACGAGGTCGACAAGGTGCGCGCCGAACTCGCTCCAGCTCTGGCCCTCGGCGGGCTTGGGCACGCCGCCGTTGTAGTACGTCGCGCCGATCCACATGTACCACATGAGGACCGGGAAGCCGACCATCATGAGTGAGACGAACCACGGCCCGCCAAACTCGTACTCGCCCGAGACGTCAATCTTGGGGTCCATGCCGGGCTTCCAGCCGTCGATCATCTTATCCTCCTTGGCAGGGGCACTGGCTTCGAACATCTTTCCATTGGCGTCCATGGGGCTCTGGGGCGGGGTTGGCTCGTCGAGGTGCTCGACGAACTTGGCAACGCCGCGCTGGCGCAGGGACTTGGTCTCCATGGCTTCGGAAGCCGAGGCGGATTCGGTGTCGGACTCGACGGGGAACTGGGACTTGTTGCGGCGAATGTTGCGGCGGGCAGGTGTCTCTACCATGCCGTCGAACAACTCCTTTTTCCTGAGGGGGGGGGGGGGGGGGTTAGCAGGTGGCGCGGAGAGGAGGTCTGCAAGTTGCCAAGCGGCAGCCGCAGAGCGGTGGGCTGTCTGTCTGTTACACAGCGCGGCGCAAAGGGCAGCGGGAAAAGGGGGGAGCGAAATACTCCAACAAGACAGCTTACCTTGGAGTCTGCCGTAGAGAATATCTGGTCGACATGTTGACCAAGTGAAGGGCGCGATGGGCGCCGTCTTTTATACTTGGTACTGTCTAACACGAGCCAGGGAGAACCCGTCTCGGCGCGATACTAGTATTCACGATACTAGTAATTGAGGGCGCTTGCCTTGGGCGACCAACTAGCCAATTTGCTGGGTGGTGAGAAAAATGGCACAAAAGGAGTGTGGACGAAAAGAGAAAGAAGCGCCGCTGCTGAAGCCACCTGCACCCTGCAATGCTGCATCGCCAGTCGCGTGTAGCGGATCATCCACTGGCTCATCTTATGCAGGGTCGTAAAAAAGACCCTTGTTGACAAACTTTGACTGGGCAATCAACCCCCCCTGTGCCGGGAAGCTGCACCCCACAATCTCCGATCAGCGAACGGGAAGGGGCACTGGGGCAGCCACACGCTGTGGCTTCGTGCACGAGTGAACTTACATGAACACTAGTATTACCTAATACAGAACCCGCGCCCATGCTTGATGCCAAGACGGACGCGTGCTGGCCCAAGATCCATCGCGGGGTTGTCTGTTCCGCGGGGATACTAGTGTTGCGTCATCCGCAACCCCTGAAGATCTGAATCGGAGGTTTTCGCGACGGCACCTTTCTGGCAGACGCGCTCGTCGGCCCAACACGTTCTTCGCATTTGACAACCGCAACAGCTGCAATTAATTACTAGGACCTCGGCTCGCCGAGCGGAAGCGAGATTATCTACGACAACCTGCGACATGGTCGGCCCAACGGCTTCCGCTGGATACTCAGCTTGCACGACGTACGGATACCGCGCAAGAAGAAGACAACCGTGGTTCACTTGAACCCATCCCTCCACTCCCAGGCCGTTGTCTGCCACCACAACACCACCTCGCCGCCAAATATCGATCATCGACACGCAATCAAACCCCGCCAGAATCACCCAGAAACAGGTATCCGTCCTCTGGCGGCAACACGGCCGCCGCGATGGCCAGGCCACACGCCGCCAGCAGCGCGACGGCCGCACTGGACGTGCACAGATACCACGACGAGTCCAGCCGATACCCCGGCACCAAGAAGAAGTCGTCGTGGTCAAAGAGATAAGCCTGCAAAACAAATGTCCCGTCAGCGCGCCCACATCCCCAGCATCAACGAACGGGGGTAGGTATGTATGTATGAAGCGTAGACAACCCACCACAACCGCCATGCCCAGAAACTGCGCGGCCGCCACCACCAGCAGCGCGCCCGCGAGCAGCCGCCACCCGCCGTGCCGCTTCACGCGCCCGCCCGCCATGGTGATGAGGAAGCCGACGGCGGCCGCCAGCTGCGCGACGACGGCGAAGCTCATGAGGAAGCCCGTGGTGCGCCACATGGCGCAGAACGAGGCGCGGCCGCCGTCGCTGCCGGCCCGGCCCGGGCAGCGCGCCGGATCGGGGAACGGGACGCACTTGTTGGTGGTCGAGCTGCAGCGCCGGTGCAGGCCGATGGTGTCGTAGACGGTGTCGCCGGCGGGGCTGGTGACGGTGTAGGAGACCCAGTTGGGGTGGATGATGGAGGCGAGGGTCATGGCCGTGGCTTGGTCGGGGAGGTCAGTATTGCGTCTGCCATGTTTTGTGTTTTGCACGCTCGAGTGTATTGGGGGAGTGGCATGGATGGATGTGGGAGGAGGGGTAAAGACAGGACAGCACGGCAATTGAGCGACACATCCCAGAACAAGGCTTCAAAAACGGCAACCACTCCACGATAGAGTCGGCGACCGTTGAGAAAAAGAGGTCAACTCACCCGCAACCAGAGCGACCAAGGCCGCACTGTACACGACAGTTCGCGTCATCGCCACAGCGACAAAACCATGCAATCAGGCTTAAACGGATGCAAAACAACGACACGGCTGACAGCAACGCTATGCGGGGTTGGACAGACGCAGAACGAGATGAACAAAAATCCGTTGGACGACTGGATAGATGGTCGTTGGATGAAAGAAGCCAGGTTACCTGATGCCTGACGACATGTCTCGCTCGACCGAGGCCGCGCAATGACACAGCCTCTGGGCCCTGGGGAGCCGGAGGCGAGACGGCGAGCTCTGATTGGTGCATCGTGAACCTTGACGTTTGTCGTGTGCAAGTGACCCGAAGCGGCCACTTTGGGCCTCCCTGTCGTCATGCTCCTCGCGACGGAGAGCTATCGGGAGAGGGATGCCGTCCAGCTCAAACACCTCATCGCCAGCCTCTAACAGCGACAGCGACAGCGACAGCGGCGGCCCAGTCCCCCCGACAGCCAGAGGCTGGAACAAATATACCTATTTATGTACAAGCCCGATCGCGTTGCATCTTCTCTCTCATCTTGGACAGACGAACAAGGCATAGGTGAATGTGCGGATGGGTTCTTAAAACCCCAGTTTTCATGTTTAACCAAGACAATGCTCAACGACCATGCTGGCCTAGATAGACCCTCTCCGAACCCCCCCGACCGTACCCGCCAATGCCCACTGCCATCGCTGTTTTGTAGAACCTAGGTATGTACAGAACAACCGAGCAATCCGCATCAACACCACGAAAATGCCGCCAAACCAAATACATACCTAAGCAACCAATCCGCATCCCGTACGCAACGGACCGACGGTGTCAGCACGGAGTGATATAACGCCACCACACCATAACTACCCCCGTCTCCAACCCGCACCGCCAACCCTTCTCCCCTGCCCAGCCGCAGCCGCAGCCCCAACCCCAACCCCCGCAGGACCACCCAGCCCACCGCGGGCCCTCCCCCCGCCCACAGCAAGCCCCGCTCCCGGCGCGAGCCCCGACTCCCGGCGAACGCGATCTCCCTAAGACCACCTCAGATCCGAGCTCGGCGCCCGACTCCTGCGCTTCGCGGCCCCCCCACCACTACCACTAGCCGCACTGCCCAAACTGCCCCCCGACACCTCCCTGCTCCCGGGCGCATACCCCGCGGGCGGCGGCACCAGCCCCGCGGACCCCACACTCCCCGTCGGCGACGCCGAGTACGGCCCGCCCCCGCCGCTGCCCACACTCCCCACCGTGGCCGACGAGCCCGAGCGGATCCGGCCCGCCGCCGCATACCCGGCCAGGTTCACATTCTCCTTGTAGCTGCCGCTCCCCGCAGCGGCCGCAGCGGTCGTGCCGGGTGCGGCACTGCCCGAGTCGCCCCTGCCCCTGCTGCGGCCGTTGCCGTTGCCGGCGATCGCCAGCATCTGCACCGGCGCCGACGAGGCGCTGGTCAAGTTCGGTCGTGGCGACGCAGACGCGGGGGCGTACTGGGTTGAGGTGCGCGGGAGTCTGCTTCGCGCATGTGGCTGTGGCGGGGCGGCGCCGCTGCTGCTGCTGCTGGTGGGCGGGGTGTCGCTGACGCGGCGGGGGATGCTGGTGGCCAGCGCCAGGGCGCCGTCGCGGCTGCGCGGGCGGTAGAGGGCGGCGTCACGGTCCTGGGTGAGGCCGACGGCGGAGCGTTTGGGCGTGGCGGACGAGGTGGCGATCTCGATGTAGGCGTTCGAGGAGGAGGACTGGGTGAGGCGGTGTCCCGGCCCATGGTGGCCCGTGGGCGTCGGCGGCATGGACATGCTGAGGTGCAGTCCCGGCGGGGTGTAGCTCGTGTTACGGCGTGGCCCGGACCGGGAGCGCGGCCCAGAGTTGGTGCCATGCGAAGCCGAGCTGGTGCTGCTGCCGATGCTGAGGGACATGGCCTCGTGCTGCAGCTCGGCGTCGATGTGGCTGCGTATGAGCTCCGACGCGAGATTCCGTACCAGGACGGCAGGGTCCTTATCCGCCAGCGTCTGGATGTCGTCGAACAGGATGCGCAGTTGGCGGCCGGTGCCAGAGGTGCTTAACGAGGACATGGACAGGTTGTTCGCCTCACAGCCGTCCATGATGTTGCGCACCAGACGCAGTAGGTTGAGGCGGACGACGGCCTTCTTGTGGTTCAGCTTCTGGGCGAGGCCAGCATACATCTCCGCCCTGGCAAGGGATGCTGCCACTGCGGTGCTCAGTCGGATCAACTTGAGCAAGGGTTCGAGGAGGTTCGGGTCGAAGGCGGTGGCCTTGGTAGGGTTGAAACAGGCCACGATGGCCGTGGTAAAACTGCCTTCTAGGAGGTGGTTTTCCACCTTTGCTGTTTCCTCTTGCAGCCACACGAAGATGGCATCAAGCGCGGTGACCTGCCAGTATTGGTCCGCCAACAGCGACACATAAAAGTCCAGACCGTTGTTCTGCCAGAGGTATCTCCTCCCCTTGCTCCCGGAATGGGCCATGTCGCAGAGGATAGGAAGCACAAACTCCTTCGGTGGCCGGTCTGTCCTCAAGATCTTGAGCAGCAGCGGGATGATGCCGTTGCTGGCTGCGTACTCTTGCCGCTCCTTGCTGAGGCGGCAGAGGTTGAACATGGTGTTCAGAACCTGGTTCGAAATTTCTCGGAAGCACGTCTGCCCCTTCTTCATCGACAGACTGAGCACATCAATCAAAAAGTCAATCGCGTCCGCCGAGTGCAGAGACTCGAGCACACTCGAGCACATGGACATGTTCTTGATGAACTTGAGCATGGTGATCTGGTGGGAGGGCGTCATTCGTCGGAGATCCTTCAGCACCGCTGTGACAAGTTAGCCAACACCCCCCAAAAGACAGGGGACAGCCAGGCATACTCTTCAGAACCTGCCGCTCGGCAACAGTCTCCTTGACATATGGCTCCGCCTGCGAGAACAGGTAGAAGATGTTGACAATGCGGCCCTCAACCAGCTCGGACAGCTCGTCCTGGTCCTCGTCCAAGACCTTGTGCAGAATAGCCGCCAGGGGGTCCAGGATCTTGCTGCGCGAGAATATCCTGCAAAAGTCGTTCTTGGGCGTCGGCCCCTAGAAAAGAATCAGCACCATGATCCCCAACCACCCGCACACGACGTCTCTCACCTGCAGCTCAAAGACATTCCAGATGCCATTGACGCCAATCAAGACAAGCCCCTGAGAGGTCTCGTAGTCTTCGTCCAAGAACTCCACCAGGACATTGAGGCCGCCGGCGCTGACAAACATCTGCAGCGTCAGCGTGGAAGTCTGATACATCTGCCTCACAAACGCCGCCGCCTCGAGCCGGATCTCGTTGGAATACTGCCGCGCAGCGAACTTAGTGATGATCGGGATGCCGCCCACGAAGCACAAGTTTTCTTGCAGCTCGACATCATCCAGGATGATCTGTATCCGTCAGCATTCCACTCGATCAGCCCGAGACAAGACGGAAGCCAAAACCCACCGCATTGACAATCTTGAGCAGCTGCAACACCATGTGCTGCCGACTCTTGACCGTGCACGGCTCGAGTATCTCCAAGATCGGCAACAAACCATGAGCCCCGATGATAAGCGCCTTGACCTCAATGTTCTCCCACAGCAACGCGAGCTGCAAGACCCCACCGGTTAGCCATCCACCCCCTTTTCAAGGAAAAGAAAAACCCAGGCAAGACGGCATCTCACCAGATCCTCGGCCAAATCCCCCACATTATCCTCCCCCTCCGTCATCTTCATACGCCTCACCAGCTCCTCGACCCTCTCGGCCATCCTCGCATGGCGGTCCCGCGCAATATTCGCCTCGAGATCCATCTCGTCCCAGCCCGGGTCCATCATGGCAAACGGATCGTCCTCGTCCTCGTCGTCCCCCAGCCACGAGTTATTCGACAGCCGCGACAGGATCAGTTGCTGCCCGCCGCCATGGTCCTCCTCGGAGCCGCGGTCGCTCTCCTCCGACTCGACGATGGCGTGCCGGGCGCCGCCGCCGCCAAAGATGTCGGAAAAGTCCTCATCGCCCTCGTCCTCGGCGAATTTGGTGATCTCGACTGTGGACCGTGACCGCCTCACCGGCTGGTCGGGAGAGAGAAGCGACGGCCGCGAGAAGCTCTTTGGTCTGCGCATGCTGCCGTGGGAGGGTGACTGGGTTGATTTCGGGATGGCGGTGAGATCCGAGGGGTGGAAAAGCTGCGGGACATCCTGTATACATGGTGAGTTGAGATATTCGATGTCCAGGGAAAGAACCCGAACGGGACTCACCTTGCCAACCTGGCTCAACCTCCTGTCAAAGACATGATCGTTGTCGGCAAAGAGATCCGAGTAGTCTTCGGTGGACTGCTCGCGAAAGATGAGATCGGGACGCGGAGGCAGCTCGAACTTCAGGGGGTTCCCGGGCGACTTTGGCAGCGACGCATTTGACCCACCTCGTCCGCTCCTCTGGCGTCTATGTCCCGGTTGAACCCTGGGCTCTCGAGTCTTCTCCGTCTTTTTGCGCAGCGGCCGGATCGTCTCCTCTTGGGGATCGACCTCGGCCCATTGTCCCAGGCCTTTGATTGTTACGAGCTCCCCCTCGAAGTTGGAGTCCCAGTTCTCGGAGTCCTCCCGCTGGCCGTCGATAGATGCAAATGCCTTCAGCCGATCCCCCGAGAGCAAGCCTCCAAAGTTGTCCTGGCCCTTGATATGAGGAAGATGTAGCGCGCTCGGCGAGATGGTGGTTGCGAAGTCGTTGTCCCAGTTGTCGTCGTCTGCCAATGTCAGCCCCAAGCCACCCCCACAAATCCCGAGTTCCGCAACTCACCAGCAAGCTCAGGAGACCTGAACGCATTCGCGCCAGGCCGCCCTTTTGTCGCTAGACTTAGCGGCGGCCTATTGGCCGGGTTCATACGGTGTCCTTGCCCCGGCGGACCGCCGTCGGACCCAGTGGATGCCCTCAGGTTAGTTTCGGACGACTTCAACGCCTTGTTCCACTGTTTCACCTCCTCAACGGCCTGGTTGAAGTTCGACGGCGCCCTCGAGACAGGTGCATCACTCCTCCGACAGCCCGTGATCCAGGCGTGCCGGAGTAGTTTCCTCGCTGATACGCGCAAGTTTGGATCTTTCTGGAAGCACTGCATAAGAAAATCACGAGCAGCCTATTTCAAACAAGATTAGCGACCACAACCACAACCGCACCACGGTGGAAGGCGTGGGAGGCTGACCGGAGATACGCCCTCTGGAAGGGGAGGGTGGTCGTCGTTGACGATGGCGAACAGCGCCGGCATCGCAGCAAGATTATGGTACGGCGGCTTGCCCTGCAGCAGTTCGATCACGGTGCACCCGACACTCCAAATGTCCGAGGACGACGTGGCGCCAGAGAGCTGGATGATCTCCGGGGCCATCCAGTACGGTGTCCCAACGACCTGGGCCTCCTTGTCCGGTCCGGCAAGAGTGCTTGTCGACACGCCAAAGTCAGCAAGCTTGACGGTGCCATCCTTGGTGGTCAAGATGTTGGCGCCCTTGATGTCTCTGTGGATGACACCCTGATCATGCAAATACTGCAGACCTTGCAAGACCTGCGTCATGTACACGCCGACTAGGTTCTCCGGGAACTTGCCGTAGGCTTTGCAGATGGAATGCAGAGACCCATTCTCGCAGTACCTGGCCGTGGCGTGTCAGCGATCTGCCCATGGGCTGTTTCGGGGAATCTGGGGGGTGGACAGACTCGAGAATGATGTTGAGGCAGTCCGCCGACTTGACGAAGCCAATATATTTTACGATATTGTCATGCTATTAGCCGGTCAGCGTTTTCGGGGCGCGCATGCTTCTTGTGCTCGTAGCCGCTGCAGTGTTCGTGACTTACATGGAGGTTCTTCAAGAGATCGATTTCTACCTACCCGCCGTCAGTATCAACAGTTCCCCATGCCCACCGGGGTTTCGGCTCACCTCGATCATGCGCAGTTCGCTCCTGGGCACGTCGACCAGCTTGATCTGTTTGACGGCCACGGCCTCGCCAGTCCCCCAATTAAAGGCCTTGTAGACAGACCCGAAGGCGCCCTTGCCGATGCAGTCGCCGAGTCGCTGCACACCCGCTCGTCAGCCCATGTCTCACTTCTCACAAATCGGGCGGGCCGCAGCCCAGGAGACAATGGACCGCCAGCCGCAGTATTGTCCCCATGCTCCGATCTCCATCATTTCGTCCAGACAAAGAAACAGCCGCGGCCGAGCCGCCGGGCGAATCGTAGATGCATATGTGCGCCCGGCAGGTACGCAGATCTATATGTAGGGGCGGGTTGTGCAATCTGATACACCCGCGGCAGCATGCCCAGCCGATTGTGGGAAACAAAACACCAGGGTTTGGGGCGGAAGGAGGGTGGGGGAAGGCAGGGGGACGACAGGGAGAATTGGGCGACCTACGTAGTCCTTGAGTCCCGGGTCCTGCAAGGCCTTTTCTTGCTTGTAGCTCTGTTCCCGGCGCGGCGTTCCCGGTACTTTAGCGGCCACGACCGCCCTGCCGTTTGCGCCATGGTACGGCCGCTCAGCGGAGCTTGACGACGGCCGATTCGGCGCCATGACCTAGCTCACGGCTCTAAGCGTCGGCTGGGGGAAGGGGGGGGGGGGGGGGTCCCGCGGTAATTCTCCTCCGTGCCGGTGGATATCCGCAACTCTACCTAGTGTAGCTCCTAGGTCGCTGTCGGTGGGGTATTGGCGCCGTAGCGAGCGCGGGGTGGAGGGTTGAGTGTCGGCTGTGGTACCCCAGTGACCATCCCACCCAGGTAGTCGAATCGCGCGTCGAGGATGTTGAGATCGTTCGTTTGCGCCCCGCGTGGGGAATCCTTCAGCACTGTGGGCCCGAAAGCTTCGATGCTTGTGAGGGACGACGTTCGGCAGGTGGGCAAATCATTGGCTGCCTGGTGACCACGGAACGGAGAGGCGGAAAGCAAACGGGCTTCCAGACGATGTTGGTTCACCTGTTGCCGGGGCCAAGGCCTAGTCGCGGGGTTCGGGCAAGGGCGGAAACGAGATGGAAGGAAGCCTGAAGGCCGCCTGGTCGGGCCGTTGTGGTGGAGAAGAAACCAGCCAAGTGCAAACTCTTCCAAAATGAGAGAAACTGAATGAGAGTGTGCCAGGGCAAAAAAGCGATCCTGCTTGGCCGGGCCTGGTTTCACGGCGCGATATTGTACCGCGGGTTTCGTCGTCTGTTCAGCAGCAAAAATGATGGAACTAAGTCCAGGTTGGGTATAATATTCAGGTGCTGCAGCGGCGGGCACCCCTAGTGGCTTATCGCCCACGCATCACGCTGCTGGCTGTGCCTGCCTGTTCAGGGACACACCCTCCAGTATTTAGAAAGAGGACCGTTTTTGGGGCAATATGTCCCTGCCCTCCCGGACCACTGTGCCCGTACAAATCCCTAACCGTTGTATATGCGCCCTGGTCCTTTCGCTGCTACTCAGCTCTCTAGCTTTCTGTCTCCTTCTCTCTTTCGTCTCTTCTTCGTCTCGTCTTCTCTTCTTCTCCTCGGTCCAAGCGAAACAAGTTGGTGTAACCGCCAGGTTTGTGGCATGGTCCCAAACAATCCCCTCAATTTTGAGTGTTGGGTATTTATTCGAATCAAGGGCTAAGGGACACGGCCGGCTAGCAGCGTGGGTCGATTACCTTGACAACTGGGGGATGCCATTCTGGAGCTGGTCCAGGCGCAGAGGACGCGGGGAAGTCGGTCTTCGTCTTCAGAACAGAACCATGGTCGCTTTCTATTGGGCTGTTGGAGAGAGATGATCACCTGGCAGGGAGGCAGAAACAAAGTCAGTGCTGCCATAGTCGGCAGTTTTCATCTCATTTTCATCTCCTCCAGCGCCCGATCAGCCCAGGACTGCCCAAACCTGCAGGGTCACAAAAGCCCCGTCTTCCCGTCCAATGCCGCCCTGTGTACAAAATACTCGTACGCCCCAAATGTCTTTTTGCCAACGCCCGTCCTCCTGATACGTCTCTGGTCGTATCAATGCTGATGCCGAAGAGCATCGCAACCCTCCCGTCCCGCCCATGGCCAAGCCGATGCCGTAGAACCCTCGAAAACACCCACCACGCCTTTCCATCCATGTCCCCGATCGAAAATGAAATGGAGCGCCCCCGCCTGATATCCTCCACAGCCATCAAAATGAAGACAAGGTGGCACATAGAGATAGAACCCTTTCTCTGCCAGCCCCCAAACGCCACAAGAACTCCCAGAACTACCCCGCTCCGTGCTTCTGGCGAAACCCCCACAGATAAGAAAAAAAGTCAGTTCCCCGACGCCTCGCGGGACAGAGTCCGGCTCAGTCCAACCTCGGCCCACCACTCGTCCGGGATATCCTCCCGCCGCGCCAGGTTGAGCACGATGCGCTGCATCCCGCCGACGCCGCCCAGGAGCTCCAGCGGGTCCTCGTTCTGGCTCCGCACCGCGTCGGCGTAGGAGCGGCGCGCGGCGCGCAGGCCCGAAAAGCCCGGGAGCCGGATGTGGTCCATCTCCTCGGCCTCGTCGCCCTCCGAGTCGGAATTATCGCACCCGGACTCGCACGGCGGGTCGATGGCCAGCGCGTCGGCCGGATCCGGTATGGTGAACGACGTCCTCGACGACGCGGCCGCGTTGCTCTGGGAGGCCAGGGCCGATGCCGAGCCGGAGGTAAACGACGATCCGACGCTGGGCGGCTGCGGGTCCGGGGTCAGCGTGCTCAGCAGGGTGTCCCAGACGTTGTCGCCCTCGGGGCTGAGGCTCCTGATGCGGTCGCCTAGGCCGTCGAGGCTCGTCGCGTCCAGCGTCGACGGCGACCAGCTGAAAGGGTGCGCGGCTCTTGCGCGGGACCGATACCCATCCGCCGGCTCGTCAAGGTACACGCGCGACGCCTCCCGCAGACTCGCTAGCCTGCGGGCACGGTAAACGCTCCCAGGGGATCGCGTTGCGCTGCGGGGCTGTGCGATGTTAGAGTTGCACGAGGCTGGAAACGGAATTGGGTTGGGGATGATGCGCGTACCGGGTGGTGAGGGGCCTGTGCGGACCTGCTTAGGTACGGCTCAACGGACGGCGCCCGATTGCGAGACAGGAACTCCGGCTCGACGGCCATCGCCGGCAGGTCGCTGTTGTTCTCGTCGCGTGGCGGGCTCGGGTTCGATTCAACTCCGTGCAGGTGAGCCCATTGCTCGCCAAACATGGTGACGATCCGGTCATAGGGGGCCGCCATATGGCTGGCCGCGTCGCGCCGCGCGCGGGAACCGTATTCGGGACTTGGATTGGCGGCAATGGCATCGGCTGTGGCATGCACGCGGCGGCGGCGCTCGCGCATCTGGTCCGTCGCATTGCGAACGAGGCGGGTCCGGGTGCCACGGCGGATGGTGGACCGCGCATGCGCAGCGATATCAGCCTTGGGCTTGGATTGGAGGTCCGATTCGACCGGCGGCTGGTACAATCTGATTGGAAAGAACGGAGGTTAGCGACGGGTCGCGACAAGGAAGACGAGGAAGACGAGGAAAACAACGGGCTGCGCCTTCAAATTGTGCAATCGCACACCGAGATAAATGATGCAAACAACTTCGCGTGCGCGCTGGATTGTTATGTGGTGGGAAAGGGTGTGTGTGGTCCATCTGATAAGCGCGCACGAGCAACAGGAACAGAAACTTACCGAAGGCCCATCGTGTTCGATTATTTCGGTCGCCGGAGCGGTGTTGATAGTCACAGCAGGAGGGGGAGCAATAACCGAGCGTGGTAGTCGGCTAGAGGCGATTGCGACCGTGATTACGCGACTCGGCAATCGATAGAAATCTGGGGTTGGGAACGTGTCAAAGCTTCGAAGCTTGACTGCGTGGGGTTGCGGATGATTTGAGAAGAGGAAAAATGGGCGGGCACGCGGGCGGCGAAGACGGGCCAACCTTTTACGAGAGTGGGGCCTGCGGAGGCCTTAGCTGCGACAAGGGCTTGACGCGTTTTCGTCCATCCCGATGTGCAATTCATGTTACTGAATAAGTATCATGCTTTCCTTAGTAAAACTCGGGATATTGACAGCAAATCAGCATCTCACAACACACCGAATGCCTTGATCCGTTCTCGCCCGGCCGCGAACGGGGGGTTTAGCAGAGATCCTTGCTGTCGATCTCTTCAAGCGCGCGGGCTTCAGAAAGACCTTGGCATGAATTAGGAAGCTCATCCCTTGCCGAAACAATACACAGTTGGCAAAATAAAGACGACGAATTTTTTTGGGGGTTCTGTCTCCTTTTTCCACCGGGGTTTTGCTGCCGGACCCGAAAACAGGTCCCAACATGATTGACCTGGGCCTGGCTCGCGTTGCCCGCCTCGTCCAGCATACGCCGCAGACGTGGAAGGCGATCCATGTGGCTGGGACGAACGGCAAGGGGTCAATATGTGCCTATATCTCGGCCATGCTCACCTCCAGCGGCCTGTCGTGGGCGCGTTTCACATCCCCCCATCTCGTTGACCGCTGGGACTGCATCGCCGTCAACGGACAGCCGGTCTCGGAGGCTGTGTTTCGGGATGCCGAAGACGTGGTCAAGCGGCGGGACCGGGAAGACCGGGTTGGGGCGACCGAGTTTGAGCTTCTGACGGCGACGGCGTTCGAGATATTCCACCGCCAGAAAGTCGAATTCGGGGTGGTGGAGGTCGGTCTTGGTGGGAAGCTGGACGCGACAAATGTGCTGCGGCAGAAAGCAGTCACAGTCATTTCAAAGATCGGGCTCGACCACCAGTTCTTCCTCGGCAACACCATCGGCGAGATTGCCCTGCAAAAGGCCGGCATCCTAAGACCCGGCGTGCCCTGCGTGGTTGATGGCAGCAACCAGCCGTCCGTCTTGAAGGCGATCGAGGCGCATGCGCGGGAGGTTGGCGCACAACTCCACACTCCGTCAACCACCAGCACTGCCGAGGCCGTATCCGGGGAGGACTTTGCGCCGCATCAGATACAGAACTTGGCTTGTGCGCACATGGCCTTCCGTCTCGCATGTCCAGAGCAGGATCGCCCGTTGACACAATTCCTCCCTGCGATCAAAGCAATGGAGTGGCCCGGCCGACTGCAGAAGCTTGACCTCCAGAAGATCGCCGGCCGCCAGAAAGAAGTTCTTCTTGACGGCGCCCACAACCCGCAGTCCGCCGAAGTCCTGGCTCGCCATGTCGAGAAACACTTGCGCGCAGGTGGCCAGCCGGTCACTTGGGTGCTGGCCGCGACCCAGGGCAAGGATATGGATGGGATTTTCGGGTTGCTCCTCCGGCCCGGCGACCAGGTTGCCGCCGTCCGCTTCGGACCAGTTGACGGAATGCCGTGGGTCAAGCCAGCGGATCCGGCCGAGCTGCTGCAGCTAGCTGCTCGACACGGCGCCAGAGAGTCAGGAATGCACAACGCTGGGGACGATGTCAGGAGTGCTCTGACCTGGGCATCCCAGGCGGCAGGGGACAAACCGCTGGTCATCGCCGGGAGTCTGTATCTCGTTTCGAGCGTCCTGCGGCTTTTACGCGAATCGTAACGGCTGTCAAATAGGGGCCGGTGGTGGGTGGCTCGCTCTGGCGATCTGCTCGGTGTCACATGATTTGACGCGTATTTTTCGGAGAAAAGAAGTTTATTCACTCAACTGAGTGGCGTAACCGGCCCTGGGTTCACCTGCTATGGCACAACCAGCATCATGACACCAGACCACCTTGTTGTTGTTTGCGGGCACGCGATTTGGCTGGGAGGGCCGAAAAACGGCTGGGATGAAGCCGAGTGGCTCATCGAGAGCTACAAACACGGCGAGACACCAACGTTTATCGAGCACATCAAAGCTGGCGTGCAAGTCCTGAGCCAAGATGCGCGCGCGGTCTTGGTGTTTTCAGGGTGAGTGACCGCGATCCACTCACTGCCTTCTCTGCCCCCTAACCAACCCCGGCACCCCCTCAGCGGCCCAACCCGCCCGGAGACCCCGCTCTCCGAAGCCCAGAGCTACCACAACCTCGCCGCCGCCAACTCCTTCTTCAACCTCCTCCCCGACCATCAAAACAACCCGACCGCCCGCATCCTCCTCGAGGACCGCGCCCTCGACTCGTACGCCAACATCCTCTTCTCCCTCGTCCTCTTCTGGCGCCAGCACGCCGCCTGGCCGGCCCGCCTGACCGTCGTCAGCCACGCGTTCAAGCGCGCGCGCCTGGTGGACTGCCACTGCGCGGCCATCGGCTTCCCGCTGGACCGCGTCGACTTTGTGGGCATCGACCCGCCCCTGGCGGGCATGTCTGCGGAGAAGCGCGAGGCGATGCGCGACGTGTCGGCGGCGGCGGCGGGCTGGGCGGCGGATCCGCATGGGACGGGGACGGTGTTGGCGGGGAAGCGGAGGGGGAGGAACTGCTGGGGGGTGTGGCAGGGGCTGTTTTTGGACGGCGCGGAGCGCGAGAGGAGTGGGGTGGATGTGAGGGTGCTGGAGGATGGGGGGGAGGCGCTTGTGGAGGGGGGGAGGAGGCCGTGGGCGAGGGAGGGGGGTTCATAAGGTGGTTTCTATTTCTTGCTCTTGGATTAAATCTTGGATGGCCCCTGTTCTCCACTGGTGGTTGGCGAGGCTTGCTGGTCGGCGCTCGCGACCACATCCACGACAAACTGCACCGAGTCCGTGATCATCTCTGCGCTGAACGAATGCCCGATCCCAGGGTAGACTCTGTTGTCGATCGAGACGTTTTCCTCCTTCAACCAGGACTCCGTCGCGTGCTGGAACCACTTCAGGAACGGCTCCGCGCACCGATACGGCACCAACTTGTCGTCGGCTCCGGAGCAGAGCAGGAACTTTTTGCCGCGCAGACGCTCGTGCACTACGTCCCTCGCGCCGTCGCTAGGCGTTGCCGCTGTGGCATCCTGTATGGGGCCAGCGCCGAAGAAGATGGCCTTCGGGTCCGACTTTTCGCACGCCTTCACCAGCGAAGGCGGGAAGTCTCTGCTCCCCAAGAAGGAGGCGCCGTCGTCCTGGGCCGAATACGTCGGCAACCCGGACAATCTCGCGCGGTCCGACAGAAGATCTGCTCACATGGTTAAAGCACACCCTGCCACGGAAGAAGACGAATCACTCACACATGTAATCCGGACAACCCACGATCACAACCCCCGCCGTCACCCGCGGCTCGGCAAACATCAGCTGCCACACACTATGCCCCCCAAGCGACACCCCCAGCGCGAGATGCTGGTCAATCTTTCTCTCCGGCCCATCACGAAAGAGGTACCCCTCCACCAGATCCCTACCCCCAAAGTCAGCAGCAATTCCACGCCCAATTATGTACTCTCAACCAACTCCAAAAGCGGGAGAAAAAAAACACACATCAAAACCCCCTGGTCCGCCACCATCCCCTCCACCACCCCAAACATATCCACCGCATGCATCGCATTCCCCTCCCTCCACGACCCATTCGCCCCCTCATCCACCAGCCGACTCCCGTGGTTCCGCTGGTCGCACGCCAGCGCGATCAGGCCCCGCCTTGTCGTCGTCGTCGTCGTCGTCGTCGCCGCCGTTGTGTCGGCCCGGTTCCACGCGCCGACGCACCGCGCCGCAACGTCGGCCACGTACGCGCGCGTGGCGCCGCGCGGGTGGTGCAGCCAGAGGCACGAGACCGCCGCGAGGGGCGCGGCTGTGGCTGCGGTTGTTGTTGTTGTGTCTGGGGCGGGGGCGGGGGGCAGCTCGGACAGGCCGTAGACGTCGACGAGGAGGCCTGCCATGGGGAGGGTGCGGCGGGAGATGGGGGGGGGTGGCGGGAGGGTGGAGAGGAGGAGGGACATTTTTGGATCGGTGGGTGGGTGGGTGAGGTGTTAGTTGGGGTGTTAGTTGGGGTGTGATTGTTTGATGGGGGGTTCGGCTGGGAGGGCGGGAGATGGGAGGGGGGTTGTGAAGGTTGTTGTTGTTTTAACAAGAGGGAGAGCTCGTCGCTTGGCTCGAGTCGGGAACCTCGAAAGATAGTACCCCGCGGACCCCGCAGCAGGGTTCTTGCCGGCGCAAAGGGCCGGCACGGTACAGTGGTCGGGATGGCCCGCCCGAGCGGAACTGCAAATCTTTAAATCTGGCCCAGCTCATTCAATCACTCAGGGCCTTGTCTTCTTTTGAAAAGGATAGTCATTTGTCGGGGACAAGACCTTGTTGTGCAACCAAGGCCGTTTCATCGGATCAAGTGGCAATGCGAGAGACAAAAGATGGAAATCAAGACAAGAGAAAAGAAGACAAGACCTGGCAACTTGGCTCTGTGTGCCAGCAACTGGTACTAAGCCTCTTGTGTATGTATATCTGCCGAGTAATCTGCACGGAGAGAGAGAGTCCGTTCTCCAATCTAAGACATGTCGCAACCAGGCAACAACTCCCCTGCCTCAGGCAATTGTACATCTCTAGTGCGACGATCTCCGGACCCTGGTTTCGCCCCAGGGAGGTGATCTGGAATCCCGGTGCCTAGTTTGACCTGAGAGTGAGATGTATTGGGATCCGCCCAGTCTATGGAATCTGTCTTCGAGGAGACGGATGCAAAATCCCCCAACCCCAAGACCCCAGACATGTGGTATGAATTCGAGCCTGGCGTGGCCCCCATCCGCACACCCGCACACCCAATCCCCAACTCCCTTTGATCCTGTAAATCTCCTTCAAACCGTGGCCAGGTATCCGCTTGCCCAACCGTAAAACGCCAGAACCGATGATCGTCACGCAAGATGCCTCTCCCGTATAAGCCAAATACGCGCCTGAATCCCGCAAACTCCTCATCCATGCATAAAATGCTCATTCAATGGCCGCCCAAACCGGCCACCAAAGAGGGGGAATCATTGGTGCAAATGCCCAGGCCGAATGTGTACATTGGCCGACAAAAGAAAGTTGGGAAAAAAGCAGAGAGAGATTGTTCAACCCAGAGAAGAAAAATAAAAGAGAAAAGAAAAAGTAAAAGAAGAAAAAAAAGGAAAAAAGAAAAAAAGATCAAAGATGAAAAGTGAAGAAACCAGTGGCATCAATCCCGGAGCTCAGGAGCGACGAGCACAGAAAAGTCGTCCGAGTCGACGACAGGGACACCGCGCTCCTAAAGCAGCGTCGCCGTCGCCAGCGTCGCAGCCGGGGCCGTCATGCGCGAGGAGGAGTCGAGCGCCTGCTGGAGCGCCGAGATCTTCTGCATCATGACCACCGTCTGCTGCGTCTGCGCGTGCACCTGCCGCCGCAGCTCCTCGTTCTCGATCCGCACGCGCTTGATCTCCTCGCGCAGGTCCGGGTCCTCGAGCCCGCCGTCATCTTCCCGCTGGCGTTTCTGGCCGCCGCCGCCGCCGCCGCCGCCGCCGCTGTCGATCATGGCGGCAACCCCGGCCCCCACCATCATGGCGTTGTCGCTCGCCGCGTCGTCCGTCTCGGCCCCGGGCCCCTCGGGGCCGCCGCCGCCGCCGCTCGGCATCGTCCCGTTCTGGGTGTGCACGCGGCGCATGTGCTCGTTCAGGTTTTCCTGCCGCGAGAAGCCCTTGCCCGCGTGGCGCTTGCAGTTGATGTGCGGGCAGTAGAACGAGTTCTTGGGCCCGCCGTGCTTGCCGTGGACTTCGCGCTCGTGCCGGAGCAGGCCGCCCGAGTAGGTGAAGCCGGGCAGTTTCTCGCAGCCCTCGGCGCCGCACTTGTAGGGCCGGTCGTGCTTGTCCATGTGCTTGCTGTCGCGTGCGCGGGTTAGCTCGGGCGCGGACGGGGCTGGCGGGGGGGGGGGGAAAGGGCAACTTACTTCCATTCGCACTTGCGGCCGAATTCCCTGGCTTCCTCGGTGCAGCCCGGCCAGGTGCAGATGAACTTGCCCTCCAGGTTCCGCGTGACCTCCCGGTCGGGCTTGGGGATCGCCCTGATCCGCTGGGGTGTCGTCGCAGTCGGCGAGTCTTCCTTGGGAAGTGACGGGGCAGTATTGATGGACATGGAAGGAAGGTCAAGGCGCGGCTCGGTGTCGATGAACTGTTGGGGCGGGGCAGTGAACGTCGCAACTGTCGTCGCCAGCTCGTTGACGACGGCATCGGTGGGATCTGTAAAGCGGTCGGCATCTGGGGTGGTGTCGTCGTGGTGGTGGTGGTGGTGGTGGTGGTGGTGATCGTCGATCGGCGGATAGCTGCCATCGTGGATGAAGTTCCGCGGCTCATAGACCACGCTCATCTTATCGAGATCGATGAGGGGTGGCCCCGGTGTAAGAGGAAAATGGTGGCTGCGGCGCAACTTGGGGTTAAATGCAAGCAGCAAAAAAGAAAAAAAGCCCCTGATTACGCTCTGTATAGAGGCAGGCACTGGAAGTTGGGAAAGAATGTAGTATATGCAGGGCGCCGCGTTGACAGCGTCAAATGCGTGGCGTATCGTTCTTATGGATGGAAATGCTGCCTTGGGCGAACTTGGAGACTTGGTCCTATTGTCGAAGGCACAAGTTAGACATTGCCTGAAAATCGAGGTCGAGGGTGACTGGTGGCGCCCACTCCTAGATAGTGGCGCCGCTGTTGTCCCAATGACGAGCCACTTGCCACGTGACTGCGTGCTTGGGACCAAAGCCGAGACATTGCCTTACCGAGCCGTACGGATAAGGGTACGGAATACAGCTGCTGACTCCACTTGTTCAATCGACGGCCATTAGTGTTGGCAGAGGGCCGAATGCACGCGCTCCCAGTCCTTTAGTATGTGTTTCTGGCTGCAGGCAGATGGGCATGATGACTCGATGGGGCATGGCCGAATTGACACAGGACCACGATCTGTAGCGGCCCGTGACTCACATGGCCGAGGTTCTGGCGTCAGGGCTGCAGCCTTGCCTCCTGCGTACGACGGCCCACGACCCAGGGCCGAGGCCTCACAAAGACGACATCTGACCCAGAAATGGTCCGCGTTGTCTCGGCTCTCGCATTACTGTCCCGGTCGGTCGCATGACAGACGAGACGCCGACGAGGGCCAACAAGGTTAGGCTCATTCGCACAGCAGTGATCCGCTGCGTCGACGACCGCGAGGCCGACCAGGCAGCCACGGCCAACGAGCCGCTGAGCTCGAGACAGCGCTGAGTGGCCGGAGGACTCGGTGAACCACCAACGGCATGGGCGGCCCATCGATTTGCCCCGGTAACGCGCACCACCGTCGCCAAACAGGAGGGCAGCGGGGGTATGGATGGCTGTGAATTGAGAAGGTTGGTCCTCCAGGCCGTGCACTGCCGGGATGACTGCAAGTCCACGGGGGATCTTGTGTGGGCAGCGGCGTACGTGCGGCGTGAAGACTGACACTTGGAGGACCGCGGAACGGTCACAGCCGAAAAGGCAACACCAGTCTCGGACCCTGTGGTTTTTTTTTCGCCTGGCAGAGAGGCTAGGCAGCCAGGAACCGCTGACGAAGCAAGATCGACTCCGACCCCGTGGGTACATACATACGTCTTGGTATTGGCAGGTTTCGGTGAGATTTATACAGAACGCAACGGTAGGACGGGTAGGACAGAAGAAACTCGATCGGAGTTGAGGCACAAATGAGTCATCCGTTCTCGGTCCCGGACTCTTGATCCCTGAGAGAGAGGGGGGGCCCGATGCCTTGGGAAACCGGCCGATTGGGTGCCAAGTATGCGTGGGATCTTGAGAACAACGGAGCCTGGATTTCTATCGAGAGTCGAGACAGCCGTTTGGGACCATGCGCTGCGCCTTCCTTCGATGCATGTAATAATTGCCGAGCGTCTTGGGTAGCAACGCAGCACACTGCCGCGGGAGCTTGCGCTGTATGCCCAATGGGGGAAGCAGCTTGCGCTGAACGTTTCTCGGCGAGACCAATTTTACCCGAGTCAGTTGTTGACTTGTTTACACATTCAGGGGTTGCGCAGCAAGCTTGAAGCTTCACATATTTCCCCTCTGCTCACAGTCGACGCTCGGTTTGTGGCGGGCTAGCCTCAACAACGAAAGGACGACCAACAGGTCACCAGCAGGGCTAGGTGCGTCAAGCACCCCCACCACGCACTCCGACCTCGGCCCACTCACATTTGATTAAATAAACCGCGTGCCACACGCAAATCCAAGAACCCTCCTTCCTTGCCAACCTCGCTTGTGCACAAGACAAACACGCACAGCAACACACTTGCCCAGAATAGATAGCACAACTCGTGGTCGGAGACTCGGAACAGACGATTAGCACGCACCTCCATTGCTTCTCAGTCACAGTATGGCTCACGACCCGGGTCCGACTCGGGGCGATGACAAGATCATGCCCGAGGATCAGGTGCTCAGCTCTGAGTGCGCCGCCGAGAATGGCCGCGACAGCGCCGTGGAGCTGGGGAAGACCCGCGCCGCCATCCACGACTACGACATCGACCGCGTCGAGAAGGTCTACCGGTGCGTCTAGTCCGTCCCCCTGCTGCACGCAAAAAAAACACACACTCACCCCCCCCCCCCAGAAAGATCGACCTCCGCATCATCCCCGCCTTCTGGGTCCTCTACTTCCTCGCCTCGGCCATCCGCTCCAACATCGGCATCGCGCAGACCATGAACAAGGCCTCGCAGCACGACCTCGCGTCCGTGCTGGGCCTCTCGGCCCGCGACACCTCCACCGCCCTCGCCCTCTTCTACGTCGCCTACGTCCTCTTCGACCTGCCCTCCAACCTCGTCATGTCGCGCCTCAGCCCCCGCGTCTGGATGGCCCGCATCGTCTTCGCCGTCGGCGTCATCGGGACCTGCTTCACCGCCGTGCAGTCGGCCTGGAGCGTGAAGCTGCTGCGGTTCCTGCTCGGCGTCGTCATCGCCGGCATGTGGCCCGGCATGGCCTACTACCTGACGCTGTTCTATCCGCCCTCGCGGACGGGGAAGCGGATCGGCATGTACTTCACCGCCGCCCAGGTGTCGGCCGCCGTGGTGGGGCTGGTGTCGGCGGGCTTCCAGCAGATGGATGGGGTCCGCGGCCTGGTCGGGTTCCGGTGGATGTTCCTGGTGTATGGGTTGCTGGCGGTGGTGCTGGGTGTTGTGCTGCTGTGGTGGCTGCCCGATCGGCCGCTTGCGCCCGGCGAGGAGAGGGCGCACGACGGGTGGATGAAGTGGCTGCCGCCGAGCCCGGAGGCGCTGGAGGGGGAGGATGCGCTGGTGCACTACCATGATCTGCGGCGGGTCTATCACTCGCCGAGGTGGAATATGAGGGATCTGTGGCAGGTGTTGGTGGACTGGCGCATGTGGCCCCTGGTCATGATGTACTTTGGGGTTGTGGGCGTCGGGATCGGCACCCAGCTGTACGGGAGCGTCATCATCGCGTCCATTGATCCCACCTTTACCGGCGTGCAGGTCAGCCTGCTGTTTGCGCCCATCTGGATTGTAAGTCTTCTTCTGCTGGGCGAGACGCTGAGATGATGCTGACCACGACAGATGGACCTCTGTGCCATCCTCCTCGTCACCCCTATCTCGGATCGATTCCACCGCTACCGGCCCTTCTTCTTTTCCGCCGCCGTGTGCATCCAGATTGCTGGCCTCCTCACCGTCACCTTTGCGCTCTCGAACCCCTGGGCAAGATACGGCGGTCTGCTGATGGTCGGGTTTGGGCTCGGGCCTACCGTCCCCATCTGCATGACTTGGACCAACGAGATCTTCCAGCGCCGTCATGGCGAGGTCGGCGTCGCGGCCGCGTCGGCCCTGGTGTCCGGCCTGGGCAACCTCGGCAGCGTCACGACAACCTACGCGCTGTACACGGGCTGGCCCGCCGACGCGGCCAAGGGCCCGCACCAGTTCCGGCGGAGCAACTTTGCCATGATTGGCATCCTCTGCATGAGCATCGCCAGCAGCATCGTCATGATGGTGCTGCTCCGCATCTTTGGCAACGAGCCGGCCCAGAAGGTTTCCAGCAGCGGCAGCTCCGCGGCTGACGCTGAGGAAATCCTGGATGGCGCCGCCCGTCGGGAGGTCCACCAGCGCGGCTTCGGCCGCATGTGGTGGAACAAGCGCGCTTAGGCCCGACGCAGGCTTGGGGGAGAGCGGGGATACGGCTCGCGGTCCAACGTCAACCACCACCGCCATTCCCGCTGGGGCAGTCCTAGTGAACAGGGCAACCTGTCTCGCAACAACTTCACTTCTCGACGTTCACTCGAACACCTTTTTCAACAATCATCTCATGCACCGAAAACGAAAACGGAAACGGCATCACGGGAAATCCCACTTCGGGCCTTCGGGCCGAGAGTAGCGACAATGCTTCTACGCTATCGCCTCGCGGTCCGGCCGATCTGGGCTTTGCCTTTTGCGTGTTGTCCGAGCGGCACAAAAAGCGGGCGGGTTTTTTGGTTTGGTTTCTTTTTGTCTAGTTTTTGGCTTATATGATACCCCATTCGTGTTTAGATACGCTGTCGCATGTCCGAAGGACCCTTGGTTTATTGGTTTACGGAAAGGGGAAGTATTATACTTCGACAGCGAAAGTGCTTCTACGCCATCGCTGGGACGGCGTGTCGGGACTGAGGCGTCTGGGCGGGCGAAAATGCTTCTACGCTATCGCATGGCCGGTCTCGTGGGCGTTGGTTTTGCTTGTTGGCTTTTTTGTATCATCTTTGTTTTTTATCACATGGCCCTCCGGGAGACTGGAGATGGCAGCGCGGAGGGCGGGCTGGTCGCTCGTTGGTGCCACTCTGGGCGAGACTTTTCTCGTCTGGGGTGGGAAAATTGAGTCCATTGTCCCTCGCTTTCACCTCCCGTCGACACTACACGTGCTCCCGAAACTCGCCGGACCGGCAGGTCGCCGCGTCTCCGTCATCCCGATACCCAAGCCTGCTCATCTTCCTCAGCGCCGCGTTGATAGCCGGATCCCGCTCCATAACCTGCCACAGCGCGACATCCCATTCTTCAAGACTCCCCCTGGTCGCGTCCCGCGTCCAAACAGTCCCCGCGCCGGCCGACGACCAGAAGGCCGTCTTCCACGTCGCCGGATGCAGCCACTCCCAGCCCATCTTCCACACGCCGGCCACGACCAGGCTGCGCTTGACCGACCTGTACGCCAGCTCCAGACAGGCCAGCAGACCCAGCACGCCGAACAAGGCGGCCCACCACGCCGGGTCCGCGCCGAACGACGAAAAGAAGCCGCCGCGCACCGCATACGGCCAGACGCCCGGGGCGTAGGCGCCGGCGAGAAAGACCTGCCACAGCCACCAGCCGGCGAAGGTGACAAGGAACGAGCCGACGACAATGCTGTTCTTGTAGTGCGTGTCCAGGATCCTGCCACGGCCACGGCCAGGTCAGCAACAGATCCCCCGGCGGCCGAACACGCAAGCAGTGGATGGGATGAGATGTGGGGTGGTGTAACTCACAACAGCTTCAGGTTGGTCCACACGACATTCACCGAGAACACCAAGTCGCCGAGCGCAAACAGGCCCCCGTCCCGGGCCGGCGCGCGGCCCAGCGCGCCATACATGGCCCAGCACGCGAACCACACCACCACGCCCTCGGCCACGGCACCGACCATCCACCACAGATAGCCCGCCACACTCAGGCCGCGCTCGCGCTGGCCAAAGACATACAGCTCCGGCACGGCCAGCAGCGTCTCGCGCGCGAGGTCCTGCTCGCACACGGCCGGCACGATGACGGCCAGGCTCGTGAACAGCACGTTGAGCGCGGTCAGGCTCCAGGCCTCGTACAGGCTGGTGCCGGTGTAGCCGGCGGCGGGCTGGAACAGCGCGGCGGGCAGGTAGAAGAACATCTCCTTCCAGAAGGTGGCGAGCACGAAGCGGGCGGTGCGCGCGTAGCTCCAGCGGCCGTGCACCAGCAGCAGCGGCGCGAGGAAGCGGAACTGTGCGACGGCGTAGTCGGCCACGCGCGCCGCCTGCAGGCCCTCGCGGCCCGAGATGCCCACGCCCACGTGCGCGGCCGCGAGCATGGCGAGGTCGTTTGCGCCGTCGCCGATGGCGAGGGTGAGCGGGGCGGTGGAGGGGGAGAGGAAGGCGCGGAGGCGGGCGAGGAGGTGGTGAATGTGGAGCGGGGAGCGGTTCTTTGGGCGCGGCGAGGTGGAGGAGTGGATCACGGCGTGGACGAGGACGGCTTTCTGGGCCGGGGACGCGCGGCAGCAGATGACCGAGTCGATGGTGAGGATGAGGCGGTAGAAGAGCGTTTTGGCGGCGGCGGCGGCGGCGGCGGGGCGCTCGAGGGCGGCGAGCGTGTGGCCGTCGATGACGATGACTGTGTGGCCGGGGGTGCCGGACGGGTTGGTCTGGGACTGGACTTGCAGGTCTTCCATGATGGCGAGGATCTGGCCCTCGAGGTCGCCCTTGGCCTTGTCGAGCACGAAGATGTCGGAGCCGGGGCGGCAGATGCGGGCCGAGTGGGCGATGTTGATGGCGGTCTCGCGCTTGTCGCCGGTGAGCATCCATATCTTGATGTTGGCGCGGCGGAGGCGGTCGATCGTGTCGGCAACGCCGGGCTGGAGCTGGTCCTCGATCCCGGAGGCGCCCACCAGGTCAAGCGACTGCTCGATCTTGTCCCCGGCGGCCTCGATCCGCTCTTGGCGATCCACCAGGCTTGTCTCGGCATCGTGGTACAGCGTCTTCCAGCCGCCGTACTCCTGTTCGGTGAGGAACCGGTGGGCGAAGAGCAGGGTGCGCAGACCTTCGGTGGCAAAGTCGTCGATCTGTCGGAAACAGCGGGTAAAGACCTCGGCGTCATCAGACAGAGACGGGTCGTCGAGAAAGGCAAATCTGGCCGGCGCAGGTTGGGCATCCGTGTGGGGGGTGTTTGGGCCCCCCGGATCGTGGGATACGGTGCGGGCGTTGAGTGACGGGCGGGAGCGGACTCGAGGGAGAGGAGCCAGGCGCCCAATCTCAAAGGACCTGCTTCGGCCGACCATGGAGTCGGCCCAGGACCCCTCGCGGGCCATGGCAATGCTCCGGCGGATGGTGATGCTCGGACGCCCGCCGAAGCTGTTGCGCGGCTCGCGGGCCTCGCTCTTGCGCAGCATCTGGTGCTCCAACTCGAGGCTCTCGCGCACCTCGTTCGCCTTCTGCGTCGCGAGAGCCGCCATCCTCAAGCGTGGAAGAATGGCCGAGTCGGCGCCCTTGGTGAGCAGCCATATCCTTCCATCGGGACAGCGCACGATGATCGACATGCGCTTGCGTCTGCTGCTGAACTCGATGACGTCGAGAATCTGGTATGTCCGTTCCGCGTATGTGTCCCCGGCCAGTATCCGGAGCGTGACGGCTTGTGTGGTCCGGCGCAGCACCAGGAATCCCAGCTCCTGTGCCGCCCGCACCAAGGCCAGCTCGTCGGGCGAAGCCGCCTGGAAGTCGACCTTCCCATCCCGGACTTCGGGAAGACACGTGTGGCAAAGGGCCATGGCCAGCATGTACTGGGTGGCGCGCCGGGAGACGGGCGCGTTTGGGCGCAGCCGGATGAACTCGAGCAGATCGGCCGTGGTGAGCTCGGGCTGCGCATGGTCGGGCCGGGCGGTCGAGCGCCACTGTGATGAGGACCGGCGCGGGCCATCGGCACCAGCGGACGGTGTTGGCGACAGGAGGCGCGAAAGTCGGCCAAGCTCCGGACTCGGATCTCCTGGATCGGCCTTTGCCAGGCTGTCAGCGTCGTCGTCGGCGCTGCCGAGGTCCATCTCATGCAGCCACGTCGTGCCCGCAACGCTCAGCTTGCGGAATCTCATGACGTTTTCGGTCAGTGTTCCCGTCTTGTCCGAGAAGATGTAGCCGACCTGGCCGAGGTTCTCGAGGATGGTGTTGGTGTTGCAGCGCGCCGGCGTGTCGGACTTGTCGTCGTACATGTCGAGGCTGGAGTTGAGCAGCAGCATCTGGCCGAGCTTGACGATCTCCAGGCTCACGTACAGCGCCAGGGGGATGACGTTGTTGAACTGGATCGCATAGCCCATGATGATGTGCGCGTACGGTACGGGGACGTCCTGGAGGTACCAGGCCGCGCGCTCATAGCTGTGCTGGAACATGGCATACCCGCTGGAGCAGCCGGCAACGAGCGCCACCAGGTAGACGACGAGGGCGACGACGATCATGTTGGCCATGCGTTCGAGCGCCGGCTTCTTGGCGCTGGGATGGCGGTTGGCGTTTCTTCGGATCTTGGTCTCTTCTCCGGTGTTGACCACAATGCCCGTGACGCTGGCCGTGTTGCGGAGGGTGCAACCCCGGTAGACGACCTCGTTGAGCGTGAGTGGGAGCGTCTTGCCGCCCGATGTCACGCGCCCATCGAAGCGGTACAGGTCCGGGTTGGGGTTCTCGACGACAAACTCGACGCCGCCGCGGCAGATGCCTTCGATGGTGCCGCACCCCGTCACGGCGGCCGACACCTGCTTGCTCTTGAGGTTTGTCTCTCCGTCGAGCGCCATGGTCTCGACGTAGGCGATGCCGTCGTCGCCGTCGGCATGCAGCAGGACGAGATCCGCCGGCACGTCATCGTCCCGCACGAGCTTGACGACGTGTCCGACCTGGAGGTCACTCCACTTGACCTGCTGCCATTGCAGACCGAGATGCGACGCCGGTCCCGTCTCGCACTGCGCAAGGACACCAGACTCTGGGGCTGCCGCAGCGGGGGGGATGCCGGCACGGCGCAAGACGGTTACCTCCCGCGCATTCTCGGCCTTGTCGAGGCGGTGTCTCCGCCAATCATCATAGCCCTCTTTGGCGACGGTAAGGAGGACGAAGAACAGGAGCGGGAGGATGGTGGTGAAGTTGCCGGTGGTGCTGATCCCGGGGATGGTCTGCGGGATGCCGACGCACAGGAAGTAGAAGTTGGCCAGCCGTGTGAACTGGAAGAAGAGCTGCTTCGGGACGAAGTCGTAGACGGTGTAGCGAGCGGTCCGGATGGAGTTGGAGACGTAGGGGTACCCCCGTCTCTCGTCAACGAGCGGCTCCTCGGCGAGGGGGGCCAGGGGTATCCGTCGGCCGTCGTGGGGCGCGGGCAACGCCTTACGCCGCAGAATGGCCTCGACGATCCGGCGGTACCGTTGCTGCACGGTGGTGGATGCCATCTCCATTCATGGTGATCCTGTGCCAGCCACCATTGTGCCGACTTTTGCGGGGCCGGGTGAGTGTGTGTGCCTGTGCCTGTGCCTGTGCCTGTGCCGGTGGGACGCGACATCCGATGATCCGAGTGATCCGGAATCGCGTCAGATGAAAAGTGGGCGCAGGACCGAGGAACTGCGAACGCGCCGGTGCGGGCCGAGTCTAGCGGCATTCTGTCGGGCAGGAGTAGGACGGACTGACACGAGCAGAAACACAGTGGCCACAAGAACGGCTTCCCTGGGTTGTCCCGTTTCTCGTTTCTCGTTTCTTGTTGTCTCGGCTTGGTTGAAGCTGCCAAGGTTCATGCCGGACCTGCCAAGGTTTAATTATCCAGGGCCGGCCAGGGGAGGTACCTGCCTATTATTGGCCAAGCCAGCGCCCAACAAGCACTGACGTACATACATGTACATACCTGTAAACCTACAGCCCCCTCCATCTCATTTTCAGACTCTGCCGATGGCACTTCACTTCACGCGGAGAGAGCAGACGGCTCGCCTGGTGACATCATAAATCCAATTCATTTATCGACACATACCCATACGCCGTTCGGGCTGCCGCCGACCGCAGCGACAGTTTCAGAACATCCATTCCGCCAGGTGTGTCGTCGAGGGCGCCGTTCAGCCCATTCTCAGACCCAATCTCGGGGCCATCATCAACAGCCACTTCGTCCACTTCGTCCTCCTCGGCATCCTCCGTCTTGTCCGAATCATCGTCACAGATCGTATCGTCGTCTTCCGCGCCACAATCCATACCATCGTCCGCCCCGTATCCATCGCCATCCGCATTCCCATCCGCATTCCCATCCCCATTCCCATCCTCATCCTCATCCTCACCCTCATCCTCATCATCATCCCCATCCCCATCAAGCACCAACGCCCTCCCTCCCATCAGCCGCCGCACCGCCCGCAGCCCCCGCCTCTCCACCTTGCCCATCAAATAAACCCCGACATCCGCCTGGCCATGGAACCGCAGCCTCTCCTCCCCCGCCCACCACAA